>JBBMOI010000003.1:8690000-8787500 GCA_038088405.1 Porites divaricata
TAATTGAACACTATTTTCATCGTGGATTTCAAAACCAAGTTATTGTTGATTTCCTTAATAATCGACATGGAGTCACAATGAGTCTTTCAACTTTAAAGCGACGGCTTCGTGACTACGGTCTCAGCAGACGTGGCGTAGACGTTAGCGATCACGAAGTTAGGGACATCGTGCAAAGGGAAATATCTGGCCCCGGCGAACTTCGAGGTTACAGAGCAGTGTGGCACTCGCTAAGATTGAATCATCACATCCATGTGCCAAGAGAAAGGGTTGCCAATATTCTTCGTGAGCTAAATCCAGCTGGAACAAGAGAGAGAAGACGCAGAAGGTTGGCACGGCGGAGATACATCAGTTACGGTCCCAATTTTTGCTGGCATGTAGATGGTATGGTTAATTTAGTCGCATCATAGCATATAATATTATTATTCTAAATATGCCTTATTGACCAAGTATACGATCTGTATTAAATTTATCCTTACGATATAATATTACTTTAAATGTAAAAGTTAAGAAATGAGCACCAGGGAATTTTTTTTCTCACTCCTCCCTGCAGAGACCAGCAAGGAGAATTTGTTTTGACCTTGGAAGTTAAAGGGATAATAATTTCACTAGGTTGTTAATTAACACTGATGTGGAAGCAAGTGCTGATTTCTATTTACAGGTAGGGTTTGTAATTAAATAGAAAGCAGCACTGCTCCACATCAGTAGTAATAAATGAATGAAGTAAAATTATCCCTTTAGAGAACCTTTGCTGAAACCTTTTTCAAGACTCTCCGAAATTCATACCCTTCTTAAGAAATTAATTTTACTCATTTTAGGTTACGACAAGCTCAAGCCATTTGGCTTACCAATACATGGAGCCATTGATGGGTACAGTAGAAAAATCCTTTGGTTGGAAGTTGAAAGGTCAAATAACAGACCTGAGGTCCCTGCAAAATTCTTCCTTGAATGTGTAAAATTAAATGCTGGTTGTCCACGTCTTGTGAGAACAGATTGTGGCACTGAAAATGGAACTTTGGCTGCTATGCAAAGTTATTTCAGACAAGAGGGCAATGACGAACTATCTGGTTTGAAGGCTCACAAATATGGCTCCTCACCAAGTAATCAGCGTATTGAGTGCTGGTGGTCATTTTTTAGGCATGGCCGGGCCTCATGGTGGATTGATCTATTTAAAGACATGGTCAATAGAGGATTATTAGATCTAGGAAACACATTGCACATGGAATGTTTGTGGTTCTGCTTTCATGGGGTGCTCCAAGAGGACCTTGACCAGGTGAAAGTTCACTGGAATACCCATAGGATTCGACCATCAAGGTTTGGGACTGTTCCAGGCGTTCCAGATGTGCTTTACTACTTACCTCAGCGTTCAGGTGGAGAAGAATGCAAGGTCCCTTTGTCAAGAGAGAAGATTGGTGAGATGGAGTCACATCTTGAAGATGATGACCCTTTAAGTGATGATGCCAGATTATACCAAGACTATTTTCATTTTGTTATGGAAAGTGAACACTTTTTCTACCCAAATGCTCCTGACGAAGCATATGACTTATTTCAGAAACTTGTGGTCATTGGAAATAGATAAGGTAATTATAAATTATCTTTGGACTGGCATGTGCTAGTTGGGTTGACAGAAGAATTGGATATTAATCTGAATTAACGATGCCACTGGACAGCAAGTCATATATAAATATATATTTATGGCACATCCTTTACTGATCAGTGAAAATAACTGTACTTCTACAAAACCTTTCTCACTCATATAGCCATATCTGCTATTCTATTATAACTTGAACTTGAACAGACTACAGTTAAAACCCACATATAAGAGCCCAGCAGATTCTTATTGAAAAGAAAAAAAAAGCAGGAAAGGACATGAAGAGGGTGAGAATCTAGAACATTTGTCAAATTGTAGTGTTGTAAAACCAGGGTGCAAAGAAAGTCATTTTTACAGCTTGCCATTCGGGCAAGCTCATAGCTAGCATTTACTAGCGCAAATGTCATGTCAACTAGCCCCCCAAATTTTTTGACGAGCAGAATTGATGTCACGTCAGTTCTTCTGTAAATTGAATTCCTCAAGATACTTCGCTTGCCCATCAGGCAAGTGAAGAACAGAATTAAGTAGCCTGATAGCAAAATCCACTAGTCCCAGGAAAAATCGGACAATACTTTCTTTGCACGCTGAAAACATACACCATCAGTAACTAAATGTTTAATTATATATCCAACAACCTGTTCCGTTTGGGTGATGTCTTTTCCTTGTATGTATCATAATAATAACAATATTATTGTTATTATAAATAAGGAAAGGACCACACCCAAACTGAACTGGTAGTTGGAACAAATAATTATCACACACTGTCTTAGAAGCACCTATTCCTCTTCCAAAAAAAAAACACATGTAAGATTTTATTCAAAACCTGTATAGTATACTATGGCTAATTATCAAGAAGGTATGAAGTACGGTATATGTTGACCTTGCTAAGTTGGTGAAATAACATGGTGAAATCTTATGTATGGGCTTTTACAGTATTTGTTTAAATTAACTGCCAACCACTGACTAATTACTATAAACAAAAAGTGAAACAAAGTGAAAAGTGTTTTGTAAATGTCCATGAATCATCTTAAAAGAAGGGAGCCAGTGGCATTACAAACCAAGTTGTTATAAAAAATACTTTTTTGCAATAAGGAACAAGTGGCACAAAGCAATTCGCTAATCAAGTGTGCATAATAACAGTAACTGCCACTCCAACTTGAAAAGTGTTTTAAAATGAGTAAAATTCACACTACACATGGTTGACTTCCTATAACCAATATACCTTTCCTCTCTAAGGTATTCTGGGATCCCTAGTTCGCGCTTATCTTCTGGGTGGTGAACTGCTAGAGATTGCTAAATATCCACCTTTAAAAACAACATGGGCTAATTACCAGCTTACAAACTTTGAACCAAAGTAGAAAGGTGAAATAGAAGTGAATTATTTGTATCACTTGCAACTACCTTCTTTACGATCTCAACAAGTTTCAATGTAAACAGGATTCAACAGGAGTTAAACCAAAGTCAAAGTGTCAGCCCATGTCAACAAAATTTGCCACCAATCTGAACTTACAAAGCATAATCTTAAATCAAATGTACTGGGACAACATTAGATATAAGGTTAATATTAGTTTGATTAAGTACTGTCCAGCACATTTCATTATAAGGGCTTTAGTTTGAACCTAGTAAGGCAAGTACAACTTCACCTTTACTTGCTCAAAATATTGGGATCAGGGGAAAACCTTATTCGATGATGTCAAAAGTGACAACAGTCCCATGAATGAAGATTTATATACTGCTTCTGATGTTTCAAAGTAGAAATGCACTTTCTTGTAAGGTGTAATGTTTGGATACATTTGAGAGTATGTCTTGTCCTATCCTATTCAATTCAAGGTAGCAAAATATGGATGTGAGGACAATATGGGGGATGTCGTTTTGACAGAAACTGAGTATAATGTTACAAACATAAACGCTTTTGTCATCATCATGAATTACCACCCATCATACCTAAGAGGGTTCTTGGTGAATCTTTTGTCATTACGATTCACTGGCAAGCACCATGTGGCTTACTGCCTTCATGAAACTACCCAAAATCAATCTAAGAATATGACATAGCACAATAAAACCTAAACCCCCAAAAAATACTGTTGATACTCTACACTGCTATTTTTTCAGGCAAAAAAAATAAATTGTTTTTCATGGCTGATATCTCCTTAGAAGTTACGTGCAAAGGGCAAACAAATTCATAGGTTAAAAATCATCTTTTGATGAAGTCTTCATCTCCTGGTTATACTCTTCCAAAACCAACACAGTCCTTAATGGCTGATGTCATCATCTCCATCATTTCACTTAAACTGTTAATGTGAACTGGGAGTTTCATTGAAAGATCACATGTTGAGGCTGTGGGACGGCATCTACAGTTATTAGGGCATCCATGCACAAATGCAATGCTCAATTGTTCTTGGAAACCTAAAAGGGGTGCAGTTTTGGTGCCAGATATCCACTTCATAATTTCTTGAACCGTGATACCACCTAAAAGGAAAAAAAGGCAACATCAACAATATAATTGCAGTTTCTTAAAGTGTAGCTCGAAAATCACTAAAGCTGTTATCATTAATTTTTGTAACATTTACACAACCTTTAATTTACCCCGGGGAGGCAGGTACTTTAAACTCTCTTTCACAGAATGATGAAAACACATTAAACTTAACTGAGCACTTTAATGTACCAAAAAGTAAGAAAATGAGCCAGTGTTAGTCATAATTCATTCTTTAGCAAAAATCAATAGACGGAACTGACATTGGAGGAACATTTTATGGGGATGGCCTAAAGCATATAATAAATTACATCCAATGGCACACTACCCATTTAGAATTATTAGTTGAGAACACAGGCATGAGATATTTTAGAAACATACCTCCTCTTCCTTGATCTGTTGCTTGAAGGAAGTCACAGAAAAATTTGTACACATCAATTTCCTTCTCTTTTTGAACTTGTGAAATGCTGAAGTTGGCCACCAGTTGGTCCATGAACTCTTCTGCTGTCAAATCTTCTGAACATTTGGAGAAGCTGAAAACATTTTCCCACAAATGAGGTTTCTCTTGAACAGATGTTATCACACCACAGCTACTAAGGCCTTCTTGTAGTTGCATAAGCTGTGGCATGATATGTGCCAACTGGCTCTTTATGCAAATTGACCTGATGAAAGTTAAATAGAAGATCAATTTAAGTTTTAAGTACCCTTCTAGTCACACTTTTCCTCAATATGTCCTCAATAATAATCAGACAAGTAGCGTGTAAATGCTAGGACAACTGACACTTTAATGAAGTTACTACTACTACAGTCACTATTACTTTCAGCCAGCAATACAGTAGTCAAGTCTGTCTTGTTAAACAAGCACAGAAGAAGGGTAAAATGTGCCTTTGACCAACTTTAAGATTGAAAAGGGTATCTCTGAGCTGAATATAGGGTGCTGCTTGTCTTATTTCCAAGAACAAAACAATTTTATGTGAAACTCAGCCAGGATCTATGTTCATCAATAAAACTCAGGATTAATATTCCACCTTAACTGCTTTAGCTTTGCAAGAGTTGACTGTAAATGATTTTTGTTACTGTACATGTACATACTTAATTCCCAGAGAATGCAAAGTTATGAATTGACTTTAATTAACAATTAAAAAAGTAATGTAAGTGACATATCAGACACTCACTCTATGATGCTTTTAGAGGACAGTTGTGTTTCTTTTTGAGGAACCCCTTTATAACCAATTTGTTCCAATACTTCAAGTACATCATCCTGAAGAAGCACCTCATGTAGCTCTTTGTCATCTTTTACTGAGTGGATCTTTGATAACCAAACATTAAAAAATAAAAAAAGGTGAAAAGCAATTGAGTGAAGACTTGCACCATTGGCCATAAAGTATTGGTGACATGTTGGCAAATCATTTCACCAGAGTAAAATTCAGTATCATTTTAATTGGGAAGGGGATCTCTATCTGTCAACAAGTTTAACTACAGCAGATTGTACCTTGTAAATTCTCATGGTTGTATTGAAGAAGACACCAGAAACTTTGCTTGAAGGAGATTATCCTATTGCCACAGTAAATGGTTGCCTCAAAGATCACATTCAGTTTTGTTACTTTTCCTTAGATTTTAAGTTTCCTTGGGTGGAGATGATGTTATTTAAGTCACATATACTTAGTGGCCTTTAAACATCCCATCAAGCCATTTTCCCCAGCCTAAAAAGACCTTGCTATAATTTTCTCATGAAACACTGATCTCTTCATTCTTACATAGAAATACATGCAGTTCACACTTAGGTGTGTAAACTTGTGGTGTTATCCAATACCACTACTGCTTGCCACCAGGCTTTATCTCACTAGGCTTTTGTTACCGGTGTCGAGAATTCCATGTTTTCCCTAATATTATAATCCAAGGGTTTCTTTCCTATATCATTTATTGTAAGTCAAAATATCAATTTTCTCTGACCATTTAATTTTTATTACTACAACTCTAGTATATAAGTAAGTATATAGAACAAGAGATATCATTCTTCAAACTATGGTATTGAGTCTATGCAAATGTTATGTTTATTTGAAAACAAATAACTCGTGAAGCATTTAAGGAACTGATGAAAATTCCTTCATATTTCAAAAACAGAGAGAGAGAAGCAAGCAACAAAAGAAAGGGAAACTTTACCTTCAGTGCTATAGTCTTGTATTCATTGACATTATCATCAGGTGATAGTGAGCCATTGCTCAGGTAAGCAAACACACTGGGGTGAAGAAATGCAGGTGAAGGCCCACCTTGAAGAATTGACATGACCATTACGATGCCTGCCAAAAAGTAGTCCTTGTCATTTAATGCCACCATGGAATCTGTAGGTTTTCCCATGTGAAATAAATTCCTCTCAACATAATCCAGAATTTCTAAAAAAGATTAAAGAAAAAATATACACACACTTTTTCAGGCATAAGTTTCCTTCATGTCAATGAATTAACTGTTAATGTAATATACTAACAAACTATTAATACAGAGCTTTAAATTAATAACTCACTATGACATGTTAAAGTAGACAACTGTGTTGTTTATAGAATCTTATTCACAGTAGTGTACCTATTAGAAACATAACAGACCCAACAGATGATCACCAAGCATGTGTCAACACAAATACCTTTAAGAGTACAATTATTTTGTAAATAACTAATTTCAAGGTCCAGAATCAGAATTCACCATGTTAATTTTTTTAATAGCAACAGTACAAAAAAAGAGTCTTAAAGGGAAAAAAGTGACATACCTGAGAAGAACTCTCGTCTAGGCCCCCCATCATCGATGGCAGGTTCCCCAATGAAAACAATCTTAACATGATCTTCAGGTCTTACTACCCCTTGTTGGTATGCTACTTTGAAGTCTTTCCAAATGTGCTTCCTTCTTATGTTCAACCTAACTGGTTTATTAATAGACATGTTTCTCAATAAAGCAGGTATAACCTCTTTAAGAGACAACGTCTCATTCACGACTGGCATAAAATCATCCTTTCCTATTGATAATGCAGTATCTATTTGTGAATCAGCATCACCACCTATGTCTCCCACCCAAACATCAATGCATGTGTCAGCATGATCTGCAATTGCACTTATTGGAAACAAAAGGAAGCATGTCGGGCATTCCACCTGGTTGAGTATTTTAACAGTGTCTGTATTTGGGTAATTGGGACTTGGATTGTCAATGACTATAGCCTTGTCTTCACTTGTTCCTGTATTCACTGACAAGAGAGAATTTGAAATTCCACTTGGTGCTGCACGGGTCATTATTTCATCAGAGGGCCCACCTACCTCGTGTACTGCTGTTTTCTTTAAGGAAACGCTGGTTTCCAGATCGGTGTCATCATCGTCTAAATCAATCTCAATATCATCATCTAGGGTTGGCAAATCGGCCATTAAAAAGTCATTTATTTGAGCTATGAAGAGCGTGATGCGATTGTAGGCTTTCCCTACATCCTCTCTGTACTTCTCCAAAATAAATTGTTCCGTTGTGCCTGGTAGGTTAACTACTTCACTGTGATCAGGGTACAGCAAAACGTATTCCAGCCCTTCATGAATTTTTTTGTCGTGATTTGAGTGCTTTGTCACACCTTTGTCTAATATACACTGCGCATTTGCTGTTGGTTTAACTTTTACTGGCAAGGTCTTGCCGCGGCACCTCTTCAGATTACCTGAAGCCTCCAGCTTCAAGAAGCCTATATTAATAACTACTTCGGTTTCCTTGGCCTTCGTCTTGCTCACTGTACTTGAGGCCTTGAGCTTTTTCTTCGGCTGAAATCGGCTCGATCGCTCCGTGTCTTTCCTTTTTTTAAATTCCTCGAACCCTATGGTCTTATGAGATGATTCGTTTGTGGGATTCGAAAGAAATACGCCACAATTTGAGCAGTATTTAGCATTTTCCACCAGAGACTTTGTGCCACAACTACAACAAAACATGGCGGCTAGCGAGGAACTGATCAAATGGCGACAAATGGCGCGAAAACGGAATCTGGAGCTCAGGCCCTTCGCCATTCCTCTTTACTTCCGTTTTTCTTTTATTTGCGTTTTGCTTTTTTGTTTGTGTTCTGCTTTTTATTTGGGTTTTCTTTTTTTATTTGCGTTCTCTATTTTTTATTTGCGTTTTCCTTTTTTCATTTGCGTTTTCAATTTTTTATTTGCGTTTTTCATTTTTTGTATTTGCGTTTTCTTTTTTTTCATTTGCGTTTTCCATTTTTCATTTGCGTTTTCCTTTTTTTATTTGCGGTTTCTTTTTTGTTTGTGTTTGAGCCTTCTGGGCCACCGTAACAACATCCTCCAGTTCACTACTTAAATCACGTGTGGTAATTGACATCTTAACAGTGTTTGCTGTTTCTGAAAATTATTGATTAAAAGCATATTAACTATAAGTTAATTGCTGCATCTTATAACAATTCATGAAAAAATTCAACTATTTACAAATGTATAAGGAAATTCAAAAAGGCTCCTCAACTCGTTGTTGTGTGAAAAAGCTCTTACACAAACAGAGCATTCTTTAGCTATTCACCATTTTCACATAGACCATAATGCATCTTGTTTATCCCTCAAAATTTTGCATGACCATGGTTTCCAATTTCTCCTGGGAATTACACTTGTCCCAAGAGAAATTGAAGACAATGGCTAGGCAAAGTTTTGGGAAGTAGACAAGGTGAGTTATGGTCTATATGAAAATGGTGAATAACAGAAAGACAAAAAAAAAACAAACAAACAAACAAAAACAAAAAAACAAAACAAAAAACAGTTACTTTTCAAAGGGCCAAAAAATTCTCAAGAGTTTATCAATAAATGTAAAACAGGGTGGCACCTTGTCAATGTAATTTCATACCTTGGTCAGAAGTGAGCCCTGAAATGCTAGGAGTATGGTAAATTGAGGGAGATTCTTCACTTAATCTGGCTGCATCCTCAGTTTTAGGCAGTTCATCAACTGGACATTGCTCTCCTGAGGATCCAGAAGCTGAAGCAGCATGTGTTTTTGCAACAGGTTGCTTTTCAGTGACAGAAACATCCTTTCGTATATCAGAAGCATCTGGTGTGAGAACAAGCCTTTATTACAAGCTTCTTACAAAATAATCTATATAAATGTATGTTTTTGTAACCCATTCACAACTCCACCACCCATAACCACTTGTGTAGAACCACGTCCCATGTAACACTAGAAATAAATTTCGATGGTCACACTGACAACTGTGACCCTTAATTTAAACATGGTGAAGACCCTTATTCTACACTGTACACATTACAGATCTTTTCATGCATTGTCAACTTCCAATGCAACTTTAAAAGGTGTGCACAAAACATTTAAGCTCAAGAGGCAATAAATAAGGAATTCAGAGTAAATTCAATGGTAAAAACATCATAACTTTTTAAAGTACTATAGATCCATTTTAAGATTACACTTCAAAACGGTCATGCTACATGGTTATACAATCAGCTATATCAAGCTTTGAGCTACATTATTATAAAGGAAAATAGCCATAACAAAATTTCAAGTAGCCAACTTAATTTGCATGTTTGTCACTTCCCAACACAAAACTGACTGCAGTCTTTGTATGTTTTCCTTCAGTGGAAGTTTAAAAATAACAACACTGAAGTTCAAATATGGCTACATGGCCACCCACCATAAAAGATTTGAATTAAGGTACATGATTTTTTTAATAGGAAAGTAACTGAATCTACTACATGTAGGTAGGGATTGTCAAGAGGAGCATTATTTTATATGTCTTGGCCATATTTATCTAGCTATCAATAAAACGGTTAAATATTCTGGGATTATATGTTCGTGTGTTAAATTTGCAAAGAAAACTAAGTCTTATAGAACCTACATGTACACTCAACAATGTGATCAAAGAACAAAATGCATTCAATGCTTGTGAGTGCACTGCACTCCTACATTTGCATATTATAAAAAATTATTGTGCCAAGAAAACTGTATTAGTGTGATTTCTGGTACAACATGAATACTACATCAGCACTTAACAAATAACTCCTACCATGACCCATTCTCCACATTCTGTCCACAAGGGCTTCACATTGCTCCTTCCAGCTATACATCTCCCCATAAGATGCTCTCAGTGATTTAATCTCTTGAAGCCTCATTCCATGCCTTAAACGAACAGCTTCTATTGCTTTTGCCCATTCTGCAGGATCATCTGAATTCACGATGCACGGATTACCATGAAGAACATTCTCTAATGCCTTGGCAAACCCTGACCTACTGCCTACAAGAATGGGTAGTCCCGCAGACAAGGCCTCAAGTGCGACAAGACCAAATCCCTCTGATTTTGATGGCATTATGGCAAGGTCAGCTTCGCACAGCAAATCTTTCAGTCTCTCTCTTCTTTGTATAAATTTTCTAACAGTCAACTGCACTTTCGTAACACCACACTGAAGAAGTTTTTCTCTAACTTCTTCTTGCTTTCCTTCAGGTGCTCCAACAAAGATTAGACGATATGGTTTGTTCTTCAACCGTTGATCAGTAAATGCGTGAGCAGCAATGTTGTATCCTTTGAGTTCAAAGTCCTCATCATCCCCACGACCAAATAACAACACTTTAAATTCACCATCCTCGTTAGGGTCTTGTTTTGCCACTAAATCCCCAAACTCCCTTTGAAAAAGGCCTGGAGTAATGGACAAAAGGTCTTGACCTGTCTTGCATTGCTGTAAATATGAAGAGTATGCTTCTTTTAGTCTAGGTCCCACAGGTACAATAAGATCAGCAAGTTTGCAAAGCCCAACTTCTGATTGGTGTTTTGTTTCACCTTTTGAAATGGGGTCATTGTAGGATTTGAAACTGCTCAGGTCCTCTGGAGCAGTGTGAACCACTTGTACCCACTTACAATTTGAAAATTGAGCAGAATCTCTAATGAGTTGGACTTGCCGACCAAGTTTAACACCATGGCCAACAACAATGTCCATGAAGTGGTCCTGGGGTGGGTTGCTCAACCAATCAAGACGATCATATGCTGCACGTTCTTTCGCCTCAACAATAGTGATTCCATAGCCATCTGTTTCTCTTATTTCTTCAGTGCTGCAAGCTCCCTCTGGGACTAGTAAAGAAACCTTCACCGCTGAATGATTTGAAAGGTGAATAGCAAGCTCTCTGTTTATGGTTGATAACCCACCAGCAGATGAACCCCACTCACCACCAAGAAGAGTAACATGTAATGCTGGAACACTGGTGTCACCAAAGCAAGCCTACAAGAACAAATTGACAATAAATAACAGTAAGAACATACATGTATTGTAAACTGTTGGTGCTTCTGTTTAAGAACCACACCCACTTAATTCTTTTACAACAAAACTTAGTCTTTTACAACAAAAAATTATGATAATTGTTTAATCTAATTCTTCACATTGATCCCTTGTTACTCAATTAAAACTAATAAGAAAATAATTAAAACTAAAAAAAATGAAAGAAAATAAAGCATATAATTATAGCAGTTATTTATACTAAAATTTGCTGTCAACATGCAAACTTCAATTAGGTGTTTACATATGTGATAATAGAGGTAAATCAAAGTTATTCAATAAACAAACAAGGCATAACTATAAATTTCTTGGATCTTGTGAACTAAAAGCACCCTTACGACAACATAAATATTATATTGGCGGACTTTCAAGTCAACATGTTGACCAAGCTTCACTTGAAATAATAAACGATATTAGTCAACATGTCAACCATGTCTGTCAACAATTGCCAGGTGACATGTTAACAGCATAGTATAATATTCATGAATAAAGTATAACTTTTTGCAAAAAGAAATAATAAAAAAAAAAAGAATGAACCTCTGAATTGTCCAGACTCCTTGTTGCTTTCATGACCTCAGGATAATCAGATCAGGCAGCCATGACTGATGAATAGAAGGAGAATATAAGTCCTTACTATAGTAACATATTAATCACACTGCCCACTTGTCAGATAATAATAATGTGACTTTCAGCTGTCAGTGCTGTAGTTAATCCAGTGAATAGTGGTTATGTATCTACCTTTTGACCGACCGACACTCAACCAACATGTCGGTCAATATGTCGACCGATATATCAGTGGATATGTTGACTGACATTCACAGGCGATATATCGGCTGAGTGTCATTCAACATATCAACTGACATATCGGTCGACTGTCAGTCAACATATCAGCTGATATATCGGTCAAGTGTCTGTCAATACGTCGACCGATATCTCAACCAAGGGCTGCACAAATTTCACAAGATCCCCATTTTCTTATTGTTAAAAAAAGCAGTATAAGGCCAGGGAACCACAAGTCTGTCCTCGAGAAACCTTAATGCTATAAATTAAATAAGCCCCCCCCCCCCCCCCCTCTCTTTTAAGCCCCCCTCTCTCTATTAAGCCCTCCCTCAAAAGTGTTTGAGAAAAATAATAGAGGATTTACGGTACATATGGCCTTTGTAAGAATTAATGGCAGTTCAAATAGTGTTCAAAGCCGGAAGTGAGTTGAACGTATGATTTTGTCGTCAAAACATCAACCCTTTTTATCTTGGTTAATGCTGTTTAACGTTACAGTTTCGATAAAGAGGAGTTCGTCAATATTTCAGGTGGAAATCATCTTTTTTTTTCAATTTTGCTATATAGTCTTTAGTTAAAGAGGATACTTAAGGGAACAAAAACAGACAAAACAAGAATCCTTACCCTGATTTCTGTGCTTTGTAGTAGCTCCACGTTCAGCTGTTAGTTTTTGTAGCTTTTGATGATCTTCCAGTGAGATCTCCTGTAACCTGAATCCTAAAATCAACACCGCTCAAATCAGACCGTAGCCTGAGTATCACACCTTCCTAAGAGGCAAGGGGAAAGGAGATTTAAGAGATTTAGATGATACTCAGGATAATCAGACAGTTACGGCAATCGGGCCCGCAATCATCATTCTAGCAGTCAGGATCAGGTCTATGTATGCCACATAATATGTCCCGTTCAAAGGCGGGAGGTGGCTTGGAACGGTGGAATACCGGAATAGCCGAACGGCGGAAAATCACCCTAGTCCTAAAATGTTGAACAGCGGAAAATTGACCCACATTCTAAAACGCGGAATATTGAGAAAAAAAAAAGAGAAGAAAAGAAAAGAAAGCGGGAGAAATAAAGAGAGGGGGAGGGAGAGAGAAGAAAGATTTTAGGTAGAAAGCGTACCGCCGTGACGATTTGTTTTGCCATTATAGTTTCTCTTTTCTTTTCCTAGTTTACTTCCCGTTTAAACTGAAGTTATGCCAAAAGCCGTCATCCAGACTCACTGATATCAAATAATGATGAAGGAATAACTCGGTTCATTTATTTGAGTACACTGGGTTCGTTAATTAATAAATCTGTTTATGTCTTGAAACAGTCCAAGGTCAAGATGCGTTTGTTCCGCAAAGACAAGTTCTCTTCTTCTGCTTCTTGGCCATTAGTTGTTTCACAACCTGATTTGATAAGTAGACGTTTCTTCAGCCAGGCAACCATAATCTTGACACGCAGAAGCTGTCACATGTTCTCCACCATACAGTTTTCTAGCTAAAAGTTTTACTCCAAAATACAGCATCAGTGATACTACACTTTAAAGGCATAATATTCTTTATTTAAAAAAGCACTTTATTTGAGTGTCAATGTGTTTAGCACAAAAGTTCTAAGGGTCAGATAGCACACACCACACACAGCTACTCTAAACAAACACACAAAACGAAAACAGCTAGTAGAAAAAGGAAGCTAAGTATGCCAGTATTGAAAAAAGGAAAGCCAGAAAAAATTTTTTAGTGTTGATAAATCTGCAATTAATATCAATGAGAATTGATAAGATTTTTTCTTAAAACGTTTGAAAGGGAGGAGCTTGATGTCATCACTTATATCATTCCAAACTTTATCACCGTGGAACCTTATAATAAAAATGCCAAAATTTGTTCTGGCTTTTGGGATAGCATAAGTCATCCTGGAGGACCACCTTGTGTTATATCTACGTATGTTCATAGCAGATTAAGACCCTGTTTACAAAGAGGGAGGGTAACCCTGGTGCTACGATTACCCTAGCACTTGCATATTTCGTGTTTACACTGAGGCAGGTAGGGTTTACCTGAGTGCTAGGGTTTCCCTAGCAAGAGGGTGGCCTACCTGCCTTGTAAACGCTCTGCTAGGGATAACTCGCCTACCCGGGTCAACTTTCCGCCGTCATGCGTGACCAGTAATCGTGCTAATTTGAGCGGTATTATCCAATTTCATAAACATCCGAAAATAAAAAGTCATTTTCTGTGTACGATAATAATAGCACGTGTTTCCCATAGAGAACTTTCAAATCTTGTACCGCTACAAAGAATGTCAGGCATGACGAAACACGTCAGCAAAGCTGGTAAAGTTGACCCGGGTGATAGGGTAACCCTACCTGTGAAATTTTCTTGTAAACAAGAGCTAACTTTAACCCGCTTGCTAGGGTAACCCTAGCACAAGGGTAACCCTCCCTCCTTGTAAATAGGCCCTAAAAAAGGTACCAAAAACTGAACGTAAAAGTTGGTTATGGACCTTATATATAAACACTGCAAGTTGGACGGTAATAATATCAGGCAGCTTGATAACAGTCAAGTCTTTAAAACAAAACTTGAGTTTTATTCTTATAGCTTTCTTTTGTAATTTAAATAAAGGTTGCAAAGTTGACTGATATGCATAAGTTATTGTACCCTGCCAGCAGAGGCTTTTCCCTTGTGTTTCTCAGCGTTGTACTGCCATTCTCTTCGCTGTTTTGGCTGCTCGCGTTTTGTTTTGGTTGTTTCTGTGCCGAGGAAAAGACCTCTGCAGACAGCCGTTTGGGATTCCTGTTGAGCATGCGCGAGATGAAAATGCGGTTACCATGGAATTTCTGGGTCACGTGTCGGTAATACGATGCCGCTGCCGGAGTTTGCTCATGTATTCATGAGTCAAATTTCCCACGGGAAAGACTCGCACTCGCCATGTTGATATAGCGGGCTCACTTTTGCATAGCAAACTAGTACAAAAAAAAATGCGCGAGTCTATAAAACTGGTTCCACAACCGGTTTAGTCATGTGACTACCTCCTAGATCTTGGAGGTATCTAATACGCATGCTCAACAGGAATCCCAAACGGTTGTCTGCAATCTCGACCCAGAGCTCTTCTGCGCATGTAAAGAAGAGGGATCAAGAGCTCTGGGGAACCCTGGAGCAAGATTTGTCTCTGATTGGTTTCAGCAAAAAACAATAAAAGTGTTTCTGATTGGTTTATTCAAGTTTGCACGAGAGCGGTTGAACGTGCGGCGCAGGGCGGATAAAGGTTGGGCGGTGAAACGAGCGCGTCCGAGCAAAAAGGTGTGATGCAGTGGACTGGGACTCTGCTTAGAAATTAAATGTCGCTTGTTTTTCTTCGGTCAGGGCTTGAGATGTGGTTTGTCCATTAGACACTGCCGCTGTCACTGAATTATGGCGGCTTGATTTGTTTTCTTGCACTTCTTCTTCGTTTCTTAATTTTTGCTGGTACGCTGTCTCCGAGAGGAAAATGTTGCTATTTTTTGCGGGCGGTTTAGTTGGAGTAGACAAACATTACATCTCTTTCAAAGGGTTTTCGTCTAACTTATTACTTCCATGACTCTACCACTGAATTATATTTTCGTTCTTCTTCTCGCCAATGTTGATGTTATTCCAAAACAAAAACAACTAAGTACTGTCTAAAACACGAAGAAAAATCTCATCCATGGCAAACTAAAAGACAGCAGATCGTCTTTCATAACTAGATGACGTGTATTTTATAAATGCGTGCAGCGCGTGCAAGGTGAAATTATGCTAATTTCAATCACCATCATCCTTCTTTTTAATTTTGAAAAAAAACATCTCATACGTCTTCCTTTTTCTTCGAAACCTCAAAATTAGTTTCCCCTCAGTTTTTACTGTTTACCTTGTTTTGTTTTAGAGAGAAAACGGAGAAAAAACCTTACAACTAACCCCAATAAATTTTGTTTACATGTGGTTGCCAGATTTGCGACGCATAGCGCGAATCGCCATGGCGCGTTGCACCCGAGAAGCAAAGTTTGAAGCAGTACAACGCCACTATATCAAAATATATCAATCTAATTTTTTGTTATGTTACATAAAATTTATCCCCCTTTAACATATGTAAAAATTGAGGTTAAGAAGTGTTAAGCTTTTGCAAACGAAACGGCGAAAGACGATTAGGTGATATTTAGTGGAAGGAGGAGGTATTCAACACTTTCAAAGTAAACTCAAATTTTGGCATTATAAGACCAACAAGTTTGACTTATAGGCATACAGACACAAACATATGAAACTGTTCATTGATATTGTTATGAAACGAATTTATCTATTTAACACTGTAGCCTGAAATTACAGAAAGAAAATAGGATTTCCGGTTTGCAGAAAGGAAAATTTCGCCGGCCTTCAAGCGCACCGGAAGCGCGGAAAGAGCGCTCGTGCCAGTCCTACTCCGCATCACACATTAAATGAAGAGCGGAGCGCTCGTTTCACCGCCCAACATTTATCCGCCCTGGTGCGGCGTGTCTGGCGTGTGAGCGGGTTTTTTCCCTAGACATGTTGAAGTAAACACGGCCGGCCGATTCTTGATATCAGCGATTACAAAACAACATTCGGACGACTAATTAGGCAGAATTACTAGATTTTCCAATTTTCAAATAAAAAAGCTTAGCTACATATCGAAAATTGAACCGTGAACCAGAAAAAGATTTGAATGCAAAAAAAATATATAATAAAAATACACCGACATCTTTGCCAGCTATAAGTTAAGAAGCGTGACACATTGTTGATTTTTCTTCGACTTCCACGTTATCTTGTTCACACGAAGTAGCCGAGTATGAATGAAAACTTCAGCTTCTTGTCGTAAATTGCCCAAAAACAGACTTCCAAGAAAAAAAAAAAAAAGAAAAAGTAAAAGTGATACGTGTACAATGCGACTAGATATTTATAGTTCTCTTCTTTTCCCACGATATCACATTTCAAAGCAGCTTCGCTGAAGTGTTAATGTTCATGAACAAACACGAATAAAAGGACGCTAAATTCATATTTTGGAAAGTTTTATTGGAATTTCCATACGTTTATTTTAACAAGCCATTCGGGTTTCACTTACCGCCTCGTGAAGTAGTCCACAGAAATATTAATCAACTGCCAAGCCTACGCAAACTTCAAGTCTCAATCTGTGATTGGGAACGTTTAACGGTATTTTCTCAGCAGCTACCACAAGAGCCTTGGATACCTGAAAATTCTTCACGGCCGTTAACTGAATTTCTTCCGTTCTAATACCGAAGCAACACAACACTTCGCTATGAAGCAGATATAAAAGAAGCAAAAAGTTTGGGTTGGATCAAAGAGCATGCGCTGTGAGTCCCAAATAGCCAGATTTTAGCTACTCCGGCGCAGAGTTTCCCAGAGCTTACGGGCGCATTTCCAAACCCGTAAGCACTGGGGTCGAGAATGGGCTGTCTGCAGAGGTCTTTTCCTCGGCACAGAAACAACCAAAACATAACGCGAGCAGCCAAAACTGCGAAGAGAATGGCAGTACAACGCTGAGAAACACAAGGGAAAAGCCTCTGCTAGCAGGGTAAAGTTATTGTGGCTCTTCCAGGTAATATTTGAATCTATATCAGTAAACTCCAAGGTATCTAACAGAAGTTTCTTCAGATAAAAATTAAATAGCATAACCTTTTTCGGAATTCGCTTTTGTACTGGATAAAAAACGAAGATTAATTTAGAATGTTTTAAGTATATGAGTGTGGCTTAAATGTCCCACTGGGCTGAAGCAACATTTGACACTTGCTCTTAGTTGTATTTTGCAAAATCAGCCGTATTTTCTGTAAACCGAAGAAAAAAGCAATTCTCATGTTGACGTTAACCGTGGCGTCAAAGTAGAAAGATTCAAGAAAGCTGGACCCACCGTTGGGAGTGTTCAATGGAACTTAATTATTGCGTGTTGTTATACTTGGAGCCATACAATCAGCGCTAATCGTATGGAATGAGTGTACCTTAGTGTCAACCGTCTTTCGATGGCATGGGAAAATAGAATTCAAGTTACATTTACATTTTTCGTTTTCGTATGACATTGATAAACAGATTTGAATTTTGCTTTTTGTTTTTCGTTTTCGCCTAACTTTGAAAAACGGATTTGAGCTTCATATTTCCTTTTCGTTTTCGCATCAATTTGAAAAACGGATATGAATTTCATTTTTCGTTTTTCGTTTTCTCATCACTTTGAAAAAACGGATATGAATTTCATTTTTCGTTTTTCGTTTTCTCATCACTTTGAAAAACGGATATGAATTTCGTTTTTCGTTTTTGCGTGGCTTGTTATTGAAAAACAGATTGGAGTTTCCCTTGTCGTTTTTGCATGAATTTGAAAAGCGGATTAATACACCGGTCATTTGAAACTCCCCTCCATCGGGGATGACCGGGGTTATGAGGGGCCTTTCACTTCATAATCACCCCATTTTTTATTCCCCGGTAGGCGGGGGATACGCCAGAAATCCCGATCTTCGCCTCCCTGACCGAGGAATAAGCGGGGCAGTCACTTTGTGGTAATTGTTTCCATTTTCGCGCCGCGTAGTAATTGTGCATACAATTTTATCGCTTGTCGCAGCTGAAGAAATACATGTATGCTTTGAAAAGTGTCTTTTGACCCGGCTTACATAAGACACGTCTTAAATAAGACACAAACTGTACCATTTATACGAGCATAAAAGGAGTGTCTGATAGCTCAGTCGCGTTGTTTTTAAGTCGCTAACACATTTTTTTGTGCCACCTACAGGAGAAGTTAGGTAGACGCGTCTTATTTTTCCCCGTTTAAGTGGCCCAATTGTTTAATAACTTATGATACAGTAATTTGTTGTATCCTGGAAATGAGGACAAGAAAGACACTTGTCATGATTTGAGTCATTCTACAAAAACTCCAGAAGACTGTAAAACTTGATTTTTAATTTTTTTTTTATCTCGCATTTTGTGACTTCAAGTTGTAAAGTCTTCAAATATTCGTCACTTTCCTTCTCCATCGAGGGTATGCAAGTGTTGCGATAGCTGCGTGTTTTTTTCGTGGCTATCATCGTATCATTTGTCAACATTTTCGTTTCATGAATTTTACAACTTTTTGATTTTTAATTTTTTATTTTTTTGGAAACTTTTTTTACCCACGACACTAGTACCCACACTACGGTGGCCCACAAGAGTCATTACATAAAAAGGGTCAAGTGCATATTAAACACTGCACCCTATACAAATATAAAATTTGCTGCAAATAAAAAAAAGGTGTTGCTGCAAATAAAAAATGTTTCTGCAAATAAAAAAAAAGATGTTGCTGCAAACAAAAAAAATATTGCTGCAAATAAAAAAGTGTTGTGAATGGTTTAAACCCAGGAGTCATTTCAAAAGTAGGTTGAGTTTGATCGTCCGGGTGAACGTATAGTCCTGAATAGGACTGTTGTTGTTGACAGTGACTTACGTTTCGACAACCTGTGCAGTAGTCGTCTTCAGAGTCAAAGTGAGTTGTATCACGTCAGTTGATGGTATTATACTCTGGTTATAGATCTGATTGGTCAATTACGTCGCGAAGTTATTGGTCGTCTGTCAGTTAAGCCTTGATCTTATTGGCTATGAAGACTCGTAATCAGCAATTGGTGCGTTTCGTTCGTCTATTGTCACAGTTAAACAGTCCTTGATTGTTAGTCAAATTGTCAGTTCTCCAGTCGTTCTCTCATAGTTAGTTTTGCTTGATGTCATCAATAGGTAATTTGTACGGTGCTGGTAACTGTTGGCGACGATTCAGTGGCGTTTGTTCTAAGTTAGTAAACCAGCTTTCTAAAGTAAGACGTCGATAGTAGTCTGTAGAATACGTTATGCATGTCGCAAACTCCCAGTCAATGGTGACGTCAACAATCACATTGCTGAGCACCATTACAGACGAAACATCAAATTGACTTGGACTCTGCGACATGTATAACGTATTCTACAGTAAAAAAGCAAGATTTCCATCACCCACATCAATATACACCATGCGCGCGCACTAAACGTCTGTAAACCGAACTAACTGTATCATGTTAAGTGTTCTGCGAGATGACAAAATACACACAAAAGATGGCCTATGCATAAGAACACACTTTATTAAAGTAGGCATGCGCTAAATTTAACCACTGACCTAATGCTACATGTACATTCCCCTTTTTTCAGAAAAACTGAAATTACTGAATTTAACAAACACACTGTACAATAAAAAACTCGGGATAACGCTGCAACAGCAGCAATGTGTCCTTTTCTGCAAACTGAAAACAGTATGCTTTAGCGAAAAGCTATAAAATGTCTGCTTTGTATCTAATACTTAACATAGTCCTTTTATCTCTACGGTTCTCTAACTGTCCCACCAGACCGCGTGTTAGTAGCCGTAGACATTCCAGCTGACGGTGAAAGAGGATTCTCGTGGCCCACTGTAACAGAGGATGGCTCAACTTTGGTGTCTGTCCGGTGCTCATCATTCGAGACGTCCGGTGTAGGGGTGATTTCCGGGATCTGGGACTCTTCAGTTCTTAATAAATGTCGACGGTTTCTTCTGCACCCTCCGCCACGCGCTGTTTCAACCTTGTAAGGTCTTGGTGAGGGAGGAACCTGTAAAGCTCTAGCTGCAGGTTTCCACTTGTTGCCTTCTCTAACACTTACAACCTCACCATCCCTCCATGGTGGCAGTTCCTCCGCTGTTTTGTCATGCTGTAGCTTTTACTTTCTTTGCCTTTCTTTTAGCTTGAGGAGGATCTCTTTAGGGTCATAGAGGTTTCAACATACCCTCAGTCACTGCAATTGAGGTTCTCAAACGTCTGGCCATTAGCATTTGCGATAGTGACAGGTTAACTTCCTCCCGCCCCCCCCGCCCCCCGCCCCCAACACACACAAACACACCCCAATGCAGCACCAAAGTTTCTATTGAAAATTACCCTTAAGTTTTCAAAATGAGATGGAGCTTACCCTCAAGACAGCTTCAGTAGTAGTTGGTCAGCAGTACTCAAATGCAAGGCCAGGACACTCAGCCATATATCATGGCCGAAAGACTGACTGGGAGGGTGTTTTCCGAGGAAGTGGTCTCAACAACCATCAGAACAGTCGCATAGACTGTTAAGCTAAAACAAAAGTATTAATTCCAACGGAGGAACTACAGGGCATTGCGCTTCAGTCATAAGACTCACGGACTCACTAATCTCAAAAAAATCATAACGAACACGTAACTGAGGGGTGCAGTCAAGGAAAGGTTGAGTCACATTTTGCAGCCGAGGCCTTCAAACCAAGACCCTTCTAAGGGGCTGTTTACACGAAGGGAGGAAGATCCTAGAAGGCGAAACAACTTTTCGTTGGGTTTACATGGAGAAATTCCGGTCCGTGTGGTTAACAGAAGATAAGGAATTGAAGAGCAAAGATAGAGCGATTTTCGTATGACCTTGAAAAAAGGTTTCGGTAAGTGTTCGTTCTTTGTTTCATCAGCCAATGGATGGAAAGAACAAAACATGGCCTCTTTGTTTTCCCGCCAAAGGTACCCTAATATGGAGAAGGCATTGTTCGATTGACCAATCGTGTTGTAGTATGAAGTCAAAGCGAAGTATCGGTTGATTTCTAGAAAGTTCTCGGGCAAGAAGTTTTTTCACCTGAGCGTTCGCTTAACCAATGAAAAGCCAGGTGCGTTTGTCTGTCCGTTCGATAAACCAATCAAATCGCTCTATTTCCGTTCGTTTGTCGTTTCTGTTTTGTTCGCGCGCTTTCATTTCAAGGTCATACGAAAATCGCTCTAACCCGTTGAACGACGTGCCACCGTTTTTGTTCTGTTTGTCCCTAGTTCTAAGATCTTTGTAGCGAAGGTAGTTTACATGCTGCTAGGATCTTCCTGGTACAAGAATTATCCTAGCGCTAGAGACAAGATAAAAATCCTGTTCAAAATCAGTGCACTTAGAAAATATTATCTTGCTCAATCTTGACTTGTGTGCGTGTGTGTGTGCGTGAGTGTTTGTGTTTTAATGAATAACAAAGCTATAATACAATAAAGTCAATCTCGTTAAAGGGCCATAATTAGTGTTACTTTAATGTGCCATTCTCCATTCTAAATTTTTTTCCTGCTAACTTTATGTACACGTAGTTCAAACAACCTTGTACTAATTAATATTATACAACTGATGTATTATCTATAGGATGGAGTAATAAAATAAAAATAGTAATACACCACAGCTGGTGTATTACTACATCTAACTCAGTGTCAGGTGAAGAGGAGGTGTGTGTTTTAGATCAAAGATGCTGATATTTTGCACCCCTTACTTTCACCAGGAGACCGATCATTTTACTGCAATCGCTGTTCAAAGCTGAAAGGTACACCTTTACCTTAAATATTTACATCCGCGTTGTGTTCAAGTAACAGTCTATAGAGGTTTTCGTTCCCCATTGAGGCACACCAGTGCAAGGGAGTATATCCATAATAATCATGTATATTTAAATCCGCGTTGTGTTCAAGTAACAATCTACAGAGGTTTTCGTTACCCTTTATTGTACTCCAGTGCAATGGTGTATATCCATCTTCATCTTGCGTATTTACATCCGCGTTATGTACAAGTAACAACCTACAGAGGTTTTCGTTCCCCGTTAGGGCACACCAGTGCAATGGTGTATATCCAGCTGCATCTTCAATATTTACATCCGCTTTGTGTTCAAGTAACAATCTACTGAGGTTTTCGTTACCGTTTCTAGCACACCAGTGCAAGGGTGTATATCCATCTTCATCTTGAGTATTTACTTCCGCTTTGTGTTTAAGTAACAATCTACAGAGGTTTTCGTTACCGTTTCTGGCACACCAGTGCAAGGGCGTATATCCAGCTTCATCTTGACTATTTACATCCGCGTTGTGTTCAAGTAACAATCTACAGAGGTTTTCGTTCCCCGTTAACGCACAGCAGTGCAAAGGTGTATATCCAGCGTGGTCTTGAGTATTTACATCCGCGTTGTGCTCAAGTAACAATCTACAGAGGTTTTCGTTACCCTTACTGGCACACCAGTGCAAGGGTGTATATCCATGATTGTCTTGATTATTTACTTCCGCTTTGTATTCAAGTAACAGTCTACAGAGGCTTTCGTTACCGTTTCTAGCACACCAGTGCAAGGGTGTATATCCATCTTCCTCTTTAGTACTTACATCCGCGTTGTATTCGAGTAACAATCTACAGAGGTTTTCGTTACCCTTTCTAGCACACCAGTGAAATGGTGTATATCCATCTTTATCTTGAATATTTACATCCGCGTTGTGTTCAAGTAACAATCTACAGAGGTTTTCGTTAACCTTTAAGGCACACCAGTGCAAGGGTGTATATCCACCTTTATCTTGAATATTTACATTTGTTTTGTGTTCAAGTATCAATCTACATAGCTTTTCGTTACCCGTTAAAGCACACCATTGCAAGGGTGTATATCCATGGTTATCTTGAATATTTACATCCGCTTTGTATTCAAGTAACAATCTACAGAGGGTTTCGTTACCTTTAAAGAATGATTGGTGAAGGGGTGTTTTTCCATACGTATTTTGAATATTAACCTTTGCGTTGTGTTTAAGGAACAATCTGACGAGGTTTTCGTGACCTTTATTGACTGAAACGTGCAGTGGCGTGCTCCCATTACTATTACGGATATTTACATCAGCTCCGTGCCTTACAATTAAGCTCGCTGCCGTGTAGTTGTTCCAGTCAGCTGCTAACATTAGTGGCGTTTCTTTGCATTCTCTTCTTTGGGCATTAACGTCGGCCCCAAGGTCAATAAGGGTCTCAATAAACTGACTTGAGGATGAACGAGTCGCCAGCAGCAAAGCTGTGCAATCATTGTCTGATCCTGTGGCATTGATATCTACACCGTCATTTAATACAAGTTCAACTGCCTGTTCCACATCATCATTGCATGTACCCCACTGCGGCTCAGTCAGTCTGCTCTTGTTCTCAGCCAACGTTTCATAAATCCTTTTGATATCAACATGAAATGGGTTTTTTCTCTTTCTAAGTGACAAGAAGTCAACTGCCGTTTTTCCTATAAATTCTTTGGCGTTTTTCCCCGTTTTTGTAAGTTCCATCTCTTCTACAAAGTTGTCAAAAAGGCCACTTGCTTTTAAAACAATGTTGTAGTTTCCTTCAAAGACAGCCGCCTGGAGCAGATTAAATCCAGATTGTTCATCCACTTGCAAGAAAGCTTTTCTTGAGAGTTTCTTCAGACAGACCTATAATGAAAATGGCCTTGTTTTGAGCGAAAATAATAAAGAGGAAATTAATTTGCCACTACGTGTTAACTATTCTTATTGCAAATAACAGATTAACAGGAATACACTGTATTCGTACTGCACTGAAGGTGGGTAGGTGGGAGGAATGTAACTGTCTTAACCTTTTTATACAGGTGGAAGTACGGATTTGCTGTTAAGTCTGGGTTTAAAGTTGAGATGCACTTCCCAAACTATAATGTAGTTTTCTTCCTTTCATGCGACTAAAAAATATTAAACCGCCATCCCTAGTGTGTCAAAAAGCCATTCAGAGAGCGCATGTGTATAAGACGCAACGCCAGAACCATAAACATTCACTAACCAAGAAATAAAATCTACCATGAAACCTTCATTAAGCAGACAGACACACGACCTTTGCTGGTGTCGGCTATTAATGATTCGTTTTACAGTAATTTCACAGTAGAGTATGGTAAGCAACTTTTGAGACAAACTGATCCACTCATCCGCTTAATTTGGTGACCGTTTAATGTAAAATTTACTGCACTGTGATCTCCCGGTGGTCGTCAGAACCAAGGGAATATAAATAATGTTCGTGTAGGAAGGACAAGCATACTTGGTCTCCGCGATGTAGGCTTGGAAAAAACTCATACGACAATGTTTAAGTCCTACTGTAATGTTCAACATTATCGGCATAGAATACAACAATTTAAGCGAATTTCATCTGAAAGACAACGCTTGGCAAGAAGCACATACAATCTAATATCTTACTGGTTGATGAAGACTTGGCCTGGCATCATTCTTCAGCAGCAACTGCAGTATGGAGTGGTGGTTTTGACGTTCAGCTTTCTGCAGAGGTGTTCGTTGAAACTAAAAAATTTACAAGCAGAGTAAATCGTGTTACATGCTACGTGCTGTTTGCCAACAAGAAGAATATTCTAACTACCGGTATTTCTACATAAGGTAGTACATGTGCAACATAAAGTAAACTATCCAAACAACAAGGAAACCTGCGTTAAGCGTTTTCTTACGGGACTTCAAAATATTTGAAATAAGCTCTGCCATTCGCTCGCTTAATTCAGTGAAACCTGCATAAAGGGAAAGAACGGGACAGTTTGTTTTAAGCGTCCAAATAAGGACATGATGTAAAAAACTTAAAATACACTTCGACATCATCACCCAAAATAACTAGAAAAACTATCAAACCGGTTAAACCACTTTAAAGGCTATGACGTAACCGATGGTATAGCATTCCACCGCACGTTAATGAGATTCCACCGTGTAAAAATGGCCCAACGGGTGTGCCTTATACTACTCGACACCTAAAAATCAAGAAGTTGAATACATCAACACGGTTGCCAGATCAATTTAATTGGTCACCTTTGAGAGATTTAATGTGTAAATAAAAAAACAAGAACTTCCCTTGCCCCACCCTCCATTGTAAAAAAAATTCACTCACTCACCCTGTCTTTAGTGTTGACGTTTGCTCCGTATTTCAACAACAGTTTGACAACAGATTCGTGTCCATACCAAGAGGCAAGATGAAGAGGAGTCAAAGAAAACTATGGAAAACAGGAAGAAATAACGCAGTTAAATAAGGTCGAAAAAAAGCCATCCAGTGCCATACTAAACTAAGAATCTGCGATTGGATTAATTTTTAAAGGCCTAGTTTAGACCAAAGCCATAGCATCTCTACTTTATCTTCTTCAGTTTACAAGGAGCAATCACAGAATAAAACTAAACTTTAGTCCAAATGCCAAGTCACAGGCCACTTTCCAGTAGTATAGGCCGAATCACCGAATTATCCTTTTTTTCGACGGAATCTTATTAACATGCGGTGGAATAAATCACCGCAGATGACGTCATAGCCTTTTGTCTTTATCTCATGAATAAAATGCGGTGGATTCTCATTTTGTATATTTCTAAGGCCCAGTTCAAACGTCGAACTATTCATGTACCGAACCTACTTCCTTCAATTAAGTACACGAAGAGATGAACGTTTGAATGAATAAGTCCGATGTAGACCAATGAACAGGGGCTCACAAAGCCTTTACCGGTTTAACCTGTTTGTCATCTTCTAGTTTTATTTTACCAGTTGGTCAGATTTTCTAGGCACATTTCCCATAATGCAACATATTGGCCCCCACCACCCCAAATTTAGCATAACCTTTGTTTTTCATTTCTTCTGGGTATCACAGCCGTCCCAAGAGAAATTCAAAACAATGGTTTTTCAAAATTTGGGGGGGCAAATAAGGTGCATTATGGAAAATGTGGAGGTGGCTTATTGGTTGATTCATATCGTCGAAGGAGTAAGCGCTAACTCGCCCGTGACCTAAAATTACTGAGCCCCAACGTTAATTGATTATGCACGTTTATTTCTTGTCACTATCATTGTCCATTGCAGACAACTTATTCCTGCTTCTGGTCCAATGATTCTTGGCACGAAAATTGTGCACAGTGATAAGCATGGAAGCAAACTAGCTCTTTCTACCACTAAAAACATTTTCATTTTCCCTCATCACTTTTTAGTTCTCTATATTTCTGTTGTTTCTCGTCCTCCGGCACCACCACCACATTTCTGTTTTCCCTCCGCGACCACCACCACCACAACAACAACTTTATTCTTTGCACAGAAATACAAAAGTTGGATAGTTTGCAAATAGCTGGAAAGCTAGTCGTGGTGGGGAAAGACAAGTACGTGAATAACACAATTATCTAATAAAAACAAACACCTTAAACTATTACGAAGCCTTGCAGATTGCAACTAAAAATATATAAAACTTGCTGTGGTTTGTTCTTTAATTCTTCAATTTCCTTCGTAGCTTGTCGTTACCCCTCATACTGAATGGTTTTCAGAATATGTAGGTTCAGGATAAAAGAGGAATTCGTGAATTAAGATCGGAGCACACAGAACATGTCTGCACAGCTCAGTGCACACGCGTGATTATCCACCACCACCACAATTCTATTGTTTTCCTCCCTCACCCACCACCAGCCTATCGTTTCTATATTGTATTAGAAACGCGCAAAAAGAGAATATAATGATAATCCACCGTTTTTTCCATGAGATAAAGACAAAAGGCTATGACGTCGTCGACGTTAATGTATTCCACCGCACGTTGATGAGATTGAACCGCAAAAAAAGGATCATTCGGGCCCCATACGACTCTTTCCATTACAGACTGGTAGAACAAAGCTATATGTTTTCATTCAAACCACTGATTCCTTACTAAGAAAATGCAGGCTCCTGTGGTAAAAACAAACAAACAAACACAAACAGAAAAATATAATAACTAAAGGAATGTTCAGTTTCTGCTTCGCCTCAACCTATTAACATTTCAAGGCGGAAATTGCTTCCAAGTTCAAAATAAATTAAGTCTCCATAACTTTTCAAAACTACAAAGTTGTATATTAAAGAAGTTTGAATCTGATCGTCAGGATGAGTACAGTACTAAATAGTAAGGTTTTTGCCCACCAATGCATAACTGATCGTCAAAGTCACCTCCCTGTGCGAGAGTCATCATCACAGTTTTTCTTGACTCTGCAGACGTCCTTTGGAGTTCGTTCGTCAGGAATCCCAAAGGACGTCTGCGGGGAAGCTAACAGAAACCTTGCTTTGTTACATCTTTGCGTTTTGTTATTACCATTTATTGTTTTGTTGCAAAATAAACATACCACACTTGCTGAAAATGCTGAAAATTTAATAAGCGCCCACTCTCAAGGTCCAAATATTTAATAAGCACCCGGGCGGTTAATCGAATAAATACGGTATCTGGTATAGTGTTAACATAGATTAGGCATTCCACTGAAGAAAAGTTACGACTTATAGATATTTTCAGCAACAACAATATGCTATCTGTCAATCACTCTTGTCACTACCGGCCGATTAGAATGGTGTGGTTGGCTAATAAACGCAAGGCTCCCGCTCATAATAATCTACTAAAGTACGAAAAGAATGCAAGAATCTGTAAGTATTAGATTTACATAGACTGGGGAAGACTTAAACCTGATCTCTTTGGTCCACATCTTCACCACTTTCAAGAAGCATTTTAACCATCTCGTATTGTCCACTGACAACAGCCTTGTGTAGAGGGCCTCTCGATACCTTTTTCGAAAAAGTAATAACCTTTTATCAGAGAGCGAAAAGTAAACTAATCCTTCCACCAAATGATGCTTTTCTCGTCTGCTATGTTTCAATACACAAAGCGTGCACACTAGTTCTTTTTATGGCATTGAACTTACTTTCGCTTTCTCAGCTCTCTCAATATGGGTCAGGACCTGCGTCTTGTCCTCGGATGATAAAGGAAAAATAGGAGAAATATACATTTACAACCAGATTTATAATGATGTTCTATGAAATCACTTCTACTGTGAAATTACAAGGCAAACGACTCACTTATGACTGCCCAAAATGTTTCTCAGCCTATTTAAACACCTTGGTCTACGAAACATTACTTTGCTAATGTTGGAAAATTCTACGAGGATGCAAAGGAAAAAATACCGACCACTTTCCTTTCAACATAGGCACGTTTAACGTGCATGAGCTATTTTGATTGCTTCAGTCTAACAGTATCAACAATCTACTGTTTTAGTCCTACATTAAGACTATTATTTTGTGCGACATTTGGTATTACTGTAGATTAATGAAAACGCGAACCGCTGCGCACAGCTGAGTCGCTCCTAATACTATAGATTCAATAGCTATTCCATTTTCTTCGCCTTTCTTTCAGACATCTGGTCCAAAAATAAATAAATTGTTCCAGCACTTTGAATATCAACTCACCGAACGTTGCTTTAGTTAGAGGGAAGACTCGAAGGTTTCAAGGTTTTTCCATGGTTTCTTAAGATAATGAAGCTCACCGAATACCGAATAGCTAAGAAATGTCACGATTTTCATCATTGCTGTAGATGGTTGCATCATCATTATTCACGAGGTTGTCACGTGTGAATCTACTTAACGAAACAGTCTTTGACTCTGACAACTTGATTCTAAAAGTGTTATAAGTTATTGCTTCTTAAGAAAACAGCCTTTACCTAAGGCTCTAGTTACAAAACTAACGAGGTCTTAAAACATTCAAGTTACAATTATTACTGTGAAAAGAAAGTCTGCATGAGATATACAGTCACACAGTTTGCACGTGAAAGCGTTGGACTTTTCCCATTTCGTGGTTCGTACGTGAGGGAATTCGATCACAAAGTAATCCAGTAAGCAGGATTATAAAAATAACTCATGCACACAGTTTGCAAGTGAAGACGAAGAACGCAAATTGTTTACTAGGAAATTTGCTCAAACGGTTTTAACAAAGCACTTCGGCTTTACAACATGTGCAATTGACTTATACTTAAAGCAACCAAGATGGCGGTCTCAAAGTGCCCTTGTTTGACCTTAAGAGATGTCATGTTTAGATGCCAAAATCTCCGTCATTGGTTCCTATCATAGTACCTTCAACCTAATTGGCCCACGCAACAGATCTAGACATCCGAGCACAAAAAGACACAAAGCCACAAAGATGCATACGCTGAAACCACTGCCATATGAGCTTTTTTTTTCAAAATAGCTCAATCGTGCCATTATAACATTTCCATACAATTCCAACTAATTAAATGAAACCAAACCAGTCTTTCTTTTCACCGTTGTCTAATGGGCTGAACCGTGGGTTTGAAAAAAGTCATACTTTTTTCCGAACTATTATTTCTGCAGAATTGAGTAGATTACACTCCTACAATGACTCGATTTCCTTTTCTTTCTAGTCCTGGGCTGTTTTCATTTTAGTCCCAAGTACAAGGCACCTACCTCAGAATCATCTGAGCTTGTGTCAATAAGAGGTGAAACTGCTTCTTGATCTGATTCAGTTGAAGGTGACGCACTAAAGCTGATTGCTAACACAGAATAAAATAACAAAAATACGCATTGAATTCATCTGTCGTGAATGTACTATTACAGAAAATACTCACAGCCAGGTACAATTACTGCACTACTGCAACATGAACATGAGCGTCAACTAACAGCCATCTCTCTTGTGGTCATATAGTTAACTTACTGAACCAAACATTTTAACATTTTTATGCATGCTTAATCTTATTTCGATTAATATTTTATGCATTATCATTAATTTACCTGTTCTTTAAGTGCAAATTTTTTCAGGGAGGTAATTTCAAGCTCAGAAGATTCTCTATTGCTCTCATGTTAAAGATCCACCCCGCAGTAAAACACCTTACGAAGATGATCATTTCAAAACACTGGCTCTTTTGACCCAGGATAGCTGTTGTCAAGAAGCAACCAACCTTTACACAAAATGTCATTGGCCGAGCAGTTTGGCAAATTGGCTTTTATCACGAGTTGATTTATTAGTGCATAATATTTTATGCTTTTTAAAATCTTGTATAGAGTGTTTTCACATGACGTCACGGCGGCCATATTGGTGTATCAAAACAATAAAATGGTGGCCATGTTGGTTTCCCAAACCAATCCCCTGGGACTTGAACTCTTTTCTTATGCAAACGCTTTCTTTTGTTCCAATAAATTTGCGTAGATGCTGGCCACGTGAGTGAAAACACTCTATACAATAAGTTAGATTTAAGGAGTATTATGGGATGCCCAGGGGGCACATAATCTGTTTAGTATTTACGAACGCCTTTCGGCGATCATTATTACATCCAAACACGGCACAACGATCTTTTTCCCACTACAATCTTATTCTAAGAAAACTTTAAGAAAAAATGCCCCCTTTTCCCGAGAAATATACAAACAGTACAGTGTCAAAGACCATATTTCTAATACTTAGCGAGTACAACAGATCGTACTCATGCCACCTGGGCATCCCATAATACTCCTTAAATCGAATCAATTCAATATGGCCGCCGTATCGGTAAAAAGGTCTATTGTTCCATTATCTCGATTGAAATCTCTAAGATGATCGCTTTATTATTACATGCACACGTATACCTATGAGTACATTGCTGTAAAGCACTAGGATAGAATTGTAGCACTATCAATTCTCTACAGATAATTGCCCGAAAAATTTTGCTAAACCAACTCACCTGACTTTTCCATAAGAGCTTTCTTGCAAGTAAAATAGTTTTCTTCCTCAATAATAGTCTTTAATCTAAGTGTCACCAAGTTGATTTCTTTCTTCATATCATCAGTTACCAAACACCTCTCTGCAGCTTCATTCAGGACACCAGAACAATAATCATTCCACAGACTTTCCAGACTTTGCAGGTCAGGACACTGACCTTTTATTACCAAAGATCCCACACCAACAGATGTTAAAGTTAAGTTGTAAGAATTTTCTACATGCTTAACGAAGTCACTCAGTCCGCTGGCTGTAGAAAGCTTGTTTGTTTTATTGTATTCCAAGTACGTTTTAAGTTGTTGTCTTAACATTCCATCCACGAGGTCCTCTTGTTCACTACTTAAATCATGTGTGGTGATTGACATCTTAACAGTGTTTGCTGTTTCTGAGAATTATTGATTAAAAGCATAATTATTAACTACAAGTTAATTACTGCTTCTTACTACAATTCAAGGAAAAAATAAACTATTTACTAATGTATAAGGAAACTCAGTGAGGCTCCTCAGCTCTTTGTTTGAAAAAGCTTTCAGTATACACAAACACAGCATTCTTTAGCTATTCACCATTTTCACATACATCTTGCATGTATCTTGTTTGCCCCCCAATTTCTCCTGGGTATTAGTAACACTCGTCCCAAGAGAAATCAAAGACAATGGTAATGCAAAATTTTGGGAAGTTAACATGGTCTATCTGAAACTGGTGAATAGCAAAAAGACAAAAATAAAAAAAATCAGTTACTTTTTAAAAGGGCCAAAAAATCCTCAACCGTTTATTAATACATGTAAAAAAGTTTGGCACCTTGTCAATGCAATTCCATACCTTGGTCAGAAGTGAGACCTGAAACGCTAGGATTATTGCAGATTGAGGGAGATTCTTCACTTAATCTGGCTGCATCCTCAGTTTTAGGCTCATCAACTGGATATTGCTCTCCTGAGAATCCAGAAGCTGAAGCATGTGTTTTTGCAACAGGCTGCTTTTCATTGACAGAAACATCCTTTGGTATATTAGAAGCATCTGGTGTGAGAACAATTAAGCCTTTTATTATAAGCTTCTTCCAAAATTTATGTATATACAGCTGTATGTTTTGTAACATTCACATCTCCACCACGCATTAAACCACTCATGTGGAACCACGTCCCATGTAACACAGACAACTGTGACCCTTATTAAGTGGTGGAGACCCTTAATTATTCTACACATCACAAACTTCTTAACAGGTGTGCACAAAACATTTAAGGTCAAGAGGCAATAGGAATTCAGAATAAATTCGATGGCAAAAACATCATAACTTTTTAAAGCACTATAGATCCATTTTAAGATTACATTTCAAAACGGTAATCCTACACATTTATAGAATCAGCTTTTAATCAAGCTTTGAGCGACGTTATTATAAAGGAAAGTAGACATCTCAAAATTTCATGTAGCCAATTTAATTTGCATGTTTGTCACCTCCCAACGCAAAACTGACTGTCTTTGTATGTTTTCCTTTAGTGCAAGTTTAAAAATAAGTCTGAAGTTTTAAGAGTGGCTACATGCTTCCCCCACCTTAAAAGAATTGAAGGTGCATGATTTCTAAGGAAAATAACTGAATCTACTAGGTAAGGATTGTAACTTAGAGGTACATTATTTTGTACAGTGTATGTCTTGGCCATATGTATCTACTGTAGCTATCAATAAAACAGTAAAACATTCTGGGACAGTATGCAAATGTACTAAATTTGCAAAGAAAACTGATAGAACCTGCATGTACACTTGACAATGTAGTCAAAGACCAAAATGCATTCAGTGCTTGTGAGTGCACTGGACTCTCACATTTTGCATATATTGTGCCACAAAAACTACAGTATATTAGTGTAATACCTGTAGCGTAATTAAGCACCGGTACATCATTTCAGCACGTAACAAAAATAACTCTTACCATGACCCATTTTCTGCATTCTGTTCACAAGGGCATCACATTGCTCCTTCCAACTGTACATCTCCCCATAAGATGCTCTCAGTAATTTTATCTCTTGAAGCCTCATTCCATGCCTGATACGAACAGCTTCTATTGCTTTTGCCCATTCTGTAGGATCATCTGAATTCATGATGCATGTATGACCATGAGGAACATTCTCTAATGCTTTGGCAAATCCTGACCTACTGCCTACAAGAATGGGTAGTCCCGCAGACAAGGCCTCAAGTGCAACAAGACCAAATCCCTCTGACTTTGATGGCATTATGGCAAGGTCAGCTTCACACAGCAAATCTTTGAGACTCTCTCTACTTTGTATAAATTTTCTAACAGTCAACTGCGCTTCTACAATACCAATCTGAAGAAGTTTTCCTCTAACTTCTCCTTGCTTTCCTTCAGGTGCTCCAACAAAGATTAGACGATATGATTTGTTTTTCAACAGTTGATCAGTAAATGCTTGAGCAGCAATGTTGTATCCTTTGAGTTCAAAGTCCTCATCATCCCCACGACCAAATAACAACACTTTAAATTCACCATCTTCATTAGGATAATGTTTTGCCATTATATCCCCAAACTCCCTTTGAAAAAGGCCCGGAGTAATGGACAAAAGGTCTTGATCTGTCTTGCATCGCTGTAAATATGAAGAGTAGGCTTCTTTCAGTCTAGGTCCCACAGGCACAATAAGATCAGCAAGTTTGCAAAGCCCAACTTCTGATTGGTGTTTTGTTTCACCTTTTGAAATGGGGTCACTGTAGGATTTGAAAGTGCTCAGGTCCTCTGCAGCAGTGTGAACCACTTGTACCCACTTACAATTTGAAAATTGAGCAGAATCTCTAATGAGTTGGACTTGCCGACCAAGTTTAACACCATGGCCAACAACGATGTCCATGTAGTGGTCCTGGGGTGGGATGATCAACCAATCAAGACGATCATATGCTGCACGTTCTTTCGCCTCAACAATAGTGATTCCATAGCCATCTGCTTCTCTTATGTCTTCAGTGCTGCAAGCTCCCTCTGGGACTAGTAAAGAAACCTTCACTGCTGAATGATTTGAAAGGTGAATAGCAAGCTCTCTGTTTATGGTTGATAACCCACCAGCAGATGAACCCCACTCACCACCAAGAAGGGTAACACGTAATGCTGGATCACTGGTGTCACCATAGCAAGCCTACAAGAACAAATTGACAATAAATAACAGTAAGAATATACATGTATTGTAAACTGTTGGTACTTCTGTTTAAGAACCACACCCACTTAATTTGCTTCAGTCTTTTACAACAAAAAATTATGATAATTGTTTAATCTAATTCTTCACATTGATCCCTTATTACTCAATTAAATCTAATAAGAAAATAATTAAAACTAAAAAAAATGAAAGAAAAAAAAGTATATAATAGCAGTTATTTATACTAAAATTTGCTGTCAACATGCAAACTTCAATTAGGCGTATACATATGTGATAATAGAGGTCAATCATAGTTATTCACCAAACAAACAAGGCATAACTATAAATTTCTTGGATCTTGTGAACTAAAAGCACCCTCATAACAACAGTAAATGTTGTATTGGCGGACTTTCAAGTCAACATGTTGACCAAGCCTCATTTGAAATAATAAACGATATTAGTCAACATGTCAACCATGTCTGTCAACAATTGCCAGGTGACATGTTAACAGCATAGTATAATATTCATGAATAAAGTATAACTTTTTGTAAAAAGAAATAAAAAAAAGAATGAACCTCTGAATTGTCCAGACTCCTTGTTGCTTTCATGACCTCAGGATAATCAGATCAGGCAGCCATGACTGATGAATAGAAGGAGAATATAAGTCCTTGCTATAGTAACATATTAACCCATTCGCCCCTGAACCGCCCGTAACTGCCCGTGCGGATCCACGTCCTTTCTAACCCTCGTGACGTCATCAGTTTTAACGGTCAAGGCCAACTTTGTCCGCTAACTTGTGCAGAATGAAGAGATCTTTCAAACCATACCAGAATGAGCACAATTCAGTCAAGGACAACGGAGAAAACGGCAAAAAACCATGCAAGGTTGACCTGTAAATCTCCATGAAAATCTTGTTCCATTACCCACCTACCTTTCCTTTCACCTAATCCTAAGATCCTAAAAGCTTTCCTAAAAACTCTTCCCATCAAAATGAAGCCTACTAAATGCCCAGCAAGAGGGAAAAAAAAATCAGCAAGAAACGCAAAAAAAGAGGGGAGGAGAGAAAGGGAAAAGTAAAAGTCAAGACTGTCGAAATTTTGCTTTCTGCGCATGCCCGAACTTCGCAAGCTGATATTTTGCATCTGGATCAGAAGGCTGTGAAGTGTACGACCAGTAAATGGGTTTGTGGTAAGTTTTAGCTCTTTAAAGCATGACAGTGACCAGAAAACCACTCGACTAGCTTCAGGAGCGAATGGGTTAATCACATTGCCCACTTGTCAGATAATAATAATGTGACTTTCAGCTGTCAGTGCTGTAGTTAATCCAGTAAATAGTGGTTATGTATCCACCTTTTGACCGACCGACACTCAACCAACATGTCGGTCAATATGTCGACCGATATATCAGTGGATATGTTGACTGACATTCACAGGCGATATATCGGCTGAGTGTCATTCAACATATCAACTGACATATCGGTCGACTGTCGGTCAACATATCAGCTGATATATCGGTCAAGTGTCTGTCAATACATCGACTGATATCTCAACTGAGGTCTGCACAAATTACACAAGATCCCCATTTTCTTATTGTTAAAAAAAGCAGTATACGGCCAGGGAACCACAAGTCTGTCCTCGAGAAACCTTGCTATAAAATTAATTAAATAAGCCTCCCCTCTCTTTTAAGCACCCCTCTCTCTATTAAGCCCTCCCTCAAAAGTGCTTGAGAAAAATAATAGAGGATTTACGGTACATAAGGTTACTTTGCAAGCAGTTCAAATAGTGTTCAAAGCCGGAAGTGAGTTGAACGTATGATTTTGTCGTCAAAAACATCAGCACTTTTCATCTTGGTTAATGCTGTTTAACGTTACAGTTTCGATAAAGAGGAGTTCATCAATACTTCAGGTGGAAATCATCTTTTTTTTTCAATTTTGCTGTATAGTCTTTAGTTAAAGAGGATACTTAAAGGAACAAAAACAGACAAAACAAGAATCCTTACCCTGGTTTCCGTGCTTTATAGTAGCTCCACGTTCAGCTGTTAGTTTTTGTAGCTTTTGATGTTCTTCTAGTAAGATCTCCTGTAACCTGACTCCTAAAATCAACACCGCTCAAATCAGACCGTAGCCTGAGTATCAGACCTTCCTTAGAGGCAAGGGGAAAGGAGATTTTAGAGATTTTAGATGATATTCAGGATAATGAGACAGTCACCGCAATCCGGCCCGCAATCATCATGCTAGTAATCAGGAACAGTTCTATGTATGCCACATAAAATGTCCCGTTCAAAGGCAGGAGCCGAGTTGGAACGGTGGAATACCGGAATAGCCGAACGGCGGAAAATCACCCTAGTCCTAAAATGTGGAACAGCGGAAAATTGACCCACATTCTAAAACGCGGAATAAGGAGAAAAAAAAAGAAAAGAAAAGAAAAGAAAGCGGGAGAAATAAAGAGATGGGGAGGGAGAGAGATGAAAAGAGAGAAGACAGATTTTAGGTAGTAAGTGTACCGGTGTGACGATTTGTTTTGCCATTATAGTTTTTCTTTTCTTTTCCTAGTTTACTTCCCGTTTAAACTGAAGTTATGCCAAAAGCCGTCATCCAGACTCACTGATATCAAATAATGATGAAGGAATAACTCGGTTCATTTATTTGTGTACACTGAGTTCGTTAATAAATCTGTTTATGTCTTGAAACAGTCCAAGGTCAAGATGCGTTTGTTCCGCAAAGACAAGTTCTCTTCTTCTGCTTCTTGGCCATTAGTTGTTTCACAACCTGATTTGATAAGTTGACGTTTCTTTAGCCAGGCAACCATAATCTTGACACGCAGAAGCTGTCACATGTTCTCCACCATACAGTTTTCTAGCTAAAAGTTTAACTCCAAAATACAGCATCACTGATACTACACTTTAAAGGCATAATATTTTTTATTTAAAAAAGCACTTTATTTGAGTGTCAATGTGTTTAGCACAAAAGTTCTAAGGGTCAGATAGCACACACCACACACAGCTACTCTAAACAAACACACAAAATGAAAACAGCTAGTAGAAAAAGGAAGCTAAGTATGCCAGTATTGAAAAAAGGAAAGCCAGAAAAAATTTTTTAGCGTTGATATATCTGCAATTAATATCAATGAGAATTGCTAAGATTTTTTCTTAAAACGTTTGAGAGGGAGGAGCTTGATGTCATCACTTATATCATTCCAAACTTTATCACCATGGAACCTTACATTAAAAATGCCAAAATTTGTTCTGGCTTTTGGGATGGCATAAGTCACCCTGGAGGACAACCTTGTGTTGTATCTATGTAATTATGTTCCTAACAGGATTAAGGCCCTGTTTAACCCCGGTGCTACGGTTACCCTAGCACTTGCATATTTCGTGTTTACACTGAGGCAGGTAGGGTTTACCTGAGTGCTAGGGTTTCCCTAGCAAGAGGGTGGCCTACCTGCCTTGTAAACGCTCTGCTAGGGATAACTCGCCTACCCGGGTCAACTTTCCGCCATCATGCGTGACCAATAATCGTGCTAATTTGAGCGGTATTGTCGAATTTCATAAACATCCGAAAATAAAAAGTCATTTTCTGTGTACGATAATAATAGCACGTGTTTCCCATAGAGAACTTTCAAATCTTGGACCGCTACAAAGAATGTCAGGCATGACGAAACACGTCAGCAAAGCTGGTAAAGTTGACCCGGGTGATAGGGTAACCCTACCTGTGAAATTTTCTTGCAAACAAGAGCTAACTTTAACCCGCTTGCAAGGGTAACCCTAGCACAAGGGTAACCCTCCCTCCTTGTAAATAGGCCCTAAAAAAGGTACCAAAAACTGAACGTAAAAGTTGGTTATGGACCTTATACATATAAACACTGCAAGTTGGACAGTAATGATATCAGGCAGCTTGATAACAGTCAAGTCTTTAAAAAAAAAACTTGAGTTTTATTCTTATAGCTTTCTTTTGTAATTTAAATAAAGGTTGCAAAGTTGACTGATATGCATAAGTTATTGTGGCTCTTCCAGGTAATATTTGAATCTATATCAGTAAACTCCAAGGTATCTAACAGAAGTTTCTTCAGATAAAAATTAAATAGCATAACCTTTTTCGGAATTCGCTTTTGTACTGGATAAAAAACGAAGATTAATTTAGAATGTTTTAAGTATATGAGTGTGGCTTAAATGTCCCACTGGGCTGAAGCAACATTTGACACTTGCTCTTAGTTGTATTTTGCAAAATCAGCCGTATTTTCTGTAAACCGAAGAAAAAAGCAATTCTCATGTTGACGTTAACCGTGGCGTCAAAGTAGAAAGATTCAAGAAAGCTGGACCCACCGTTGGGAGTGTTCAATGGAACTTAATTATTGCGTGTTGTTATACTTGGAGCCATACAATCAGCGCTAATCGTATGGAATGAGTGTACCTTAGTGTCAACCGTCTTTCGATGGCATGGGAAAATAGAATTCAAGTTACATTTACATTTTTCGTTTTCGCATGACATTGATAAACAGATTTGAATTTTGCTTTTTGTTCTCCGTTTTCGCCTAACTTTGAAAAACGGATTTGAGCTTCATATTTCCTTTTCGTTTTCGCATCAATTTGAAAAACGGATATGAATTTCATTTTTCGTTTTTCGTTTTCTCATCACTTTGAAAAACGGATATGAATTTCGTTTTTCGTTTTTGCGTGGCTTGTTATTGAAAAACAGATTGGAGTTTCCCTTGTCGTTTTTGCATGAATTTGAAAAGCGGATTAATACACCGGTCATTTGAAACTCCCCCCTCGGGGATGACTGGGGTTATGAGGGGCCTTTCACTTCATAATCACCCCATTTTTTATTCCCCGGTAGGCGGGGGATACTCTAGAAATCCCGATCTTCGCCTCCCTGACCGGGGAATAAGCGAGGCAGTCACTTTGTGGTAAGTGTTTCCATTTTCGCGCCGCGTAGTAATTGTGCATACAATTTTATCGCTTCTCGCAGCTGAAGAAATACATGTATGCTTTGAAAAGTGTCTTTTGACCCAGCTTACATAAGACACGTCTTAAATAAGACACAAACTGTACCATTTATACGAGCATAAAAGGAGTGTCTAATAGCTCAGTCGCGTTGTTTTTAAGTCGCTAACACATTTTTTTGTGCCACCTACAGGAGAAGTTAGGTAGACGCGTCTTATTTTTCCCCGTTTAAGTGGCCCAATTGTTTAATAACTTATGATACAGTAATTTGTTGTATCCTGGAAATGAGGACAAGAAAGACACTTGTCATGATTTGAGTCATTCTACAAAAACTCCAGAAGACTGTAAAACTTGATTTTTAATTTTTTTTTTATCTCGCATTTTGTGACTTCAAGTTGTAAAGTCTTCAAATATTCGTCACTTTCCTTCTCCATCGAGGGTATGCAAGTGTTGCCATAGCTGCGTGTTTTTTTTCGTGGCTATCATCGCATCATTTGTCAACATTTTCGTTTCATGAATTTTACAACTTTTTGGTTTTTAATTTTTTTTGGAAACTTTTTTTACCCACGACACTAGTACCCACACTACGGTGGCCCACAAGAGTCATTACATAAAAAGGGTCAAGTGCATATTAAACACTGCACCCTATACAAATAAAAAATTTGCTGCAAAAAAGTTTCTGCAAATAAAAAAAGGTGTTGCTGCAAATAAAAATGTTGCTGCAAATAAAAAAAAGATGTTGCTGCAAACAAAAAAATATTGCTGCAAATAAAAAAGTGTTGTGAATGGTTTAAACCCAGGAGTCATTTCAAAAGTAGGTTGAGTTTGATCGTCCGGGTGAACGTATAGTCCTGAATAGGACTGTTGTTGTTGACAGTGACTTACGTTTCGACAACCTGTGCGGTAGTCGTCTTCAGAGACAAAGTGAGTTGTATCACGTCAGTTGATGGTATTATACTCTGGTTATAGATCTGATTGGTCAATTACGTCGCGATGTTATTGGTCGTCTGTCAGTTAAACCGTGATCTTATTGGCTATGAAGACTCGTAATCAGTAATTGGTGCGTTTCGTTCGTCTGTTGTCACAGTTAAACAGTCCTTGACTGTTAGTCAAATTGTCAGTTCTCCAGTCGTTCTCTCATAGTTAGTTTTGCTTGATGTCATCAATAAGTCGTTTGTACGGTGCTGGTAACTGTTGGCGACGATTCAGTGGCGTTTGTTCTAAGTTAGTAAACCAGCTTTCTAAAGTAAGACGTCGATAGTAGTCTGTAGAATACGTTATGCATGTCGCAAAGTCCCAGTCAATGGTGACGTCAACAATCACATTGCTGAGCACCATTTACAGACGAAACATCAAATTGACTTGGACTCTGCGACATGTATAACGTATTCTACAGTAAAAAAGCAAGATTTCCATCACCCACATCAATATACACCATGCGCGCGCACTAAAAGTCTGTAAACCGAACTAACTGTATCATGTTAAGTGTTCTCCGAGACGACAAAATACACACAAAAGGTGGCCTATGCGTAAGAACACACTTTATTAAAGTAGGCATGCGCTAAATTTAACCACTGACCTAATGCTACATGTACATTCCCCTTTTTTCAGAAAAACTGAAATTACTGAATTTAACAAACACACTGTACAATAAAAAACTCGGGATAACGCTGCAACAGCAGCAATGTGTCCTTTTCTGCAAACTGAAAACAGTATATATGCTTTAGCGAAAAGCTATAAAATGTCTGCTTTGTATCTAATACTTAACATAGTCCTTTTATCTCTACGGTTCTCTAACTGTCCCACCAGACCGCGTGTTTGTAGCCATAGACATTCCAGCTGACGGTGATCGAGGATTCTCGTGGCCCACTGTAACAGAGGATGGCTGAACTTTGGTGTCTGTCCGGTGCTCATCATTCGAGACGTCCGGTGTAGGGGTGATTTCCGGGATCTGGGACTCTTCAGTTCTTAATAAATGTCGACGGTTTCTTCTGCACCCTCCGCCACGCGCTGTTTCAACCTTGTAAGGTCTTGGTGAGGGAGGAACCTGTAAAGCTCTAACTGCAGGTTTCCACTTGTTGCGTCAAAGGTGAATCCCTGTGTAAGCCTGCTAGTGGTCACCACTGGCTGAGACTAAAGTCTTGTTTCCAGCAGTGTCCAATAATCTAGAAATTAATCAAAGTGAGTCATATGTCCCACTTGGTATTTTAAATTGGGTCATTTCAAGAAAAACTGTGATATTGAAACTTTGAACAACTTCACCTTTCTTATTCAGCCCATCTTCATGCTTTTCATGTTCAACTGCTATTCTGGTTTGCATAACAAAATGAACTTAGATTTTGTTATAATTGTTCCATAACAAATAAAGAAAAAAACAAGTTCAACAAAAGAAGCTTAAATTGATCAGCAAAAGAGCGTATACAGAGTGTCGAAATGTACACTCTCTGTACAGCGTGATAGGCCTGACACAAAAGCTACTCATAAGAATGAGTCTCAAATGACAGTCTTTTTGCATGCTTATTTCAGGCTAGTAAGCACACCTTTTTTATTTTTAACAGTGACTGCTGCTTTGGAAGTACTTGTATATATGAGGTAACCTTGTTGCATCAGTATGACTCCATGATAATTTGATTTTGCATCAGAATGGAATATTCCGTGTCAATGGTGCAAAAATGCAGCCTACATTAAACACTGGTCCAGTACTGGACATCAAAAACTCCCCATACTGTGGCAAAAGTGACAGTCTAAAACGCTGAAATTTCCCACTTATGCCCTGCATTCCCTGGGTATGAGTGTGAGGGGCTTTCCACTCAGACTTAAGTGCATGAGGATTTTTGCATCCCCCACTTAATCATAGTTTGTTAGAAATGTCTGCCATAATTTTACATATCATGAAAGTGACTCCTCCCCCCCCCCCCCCCCCACCTTATTGCTGTGGACTCTAGGAATATTATAGCTTAACATCAAACTTCATCACACACTTTATCCACAGTCGTATTGTTTACTAATTCACACCTGTTACATTCAATTATTATACTATTTTGTACTACTTTCATAAGATTTATTAAACTCCCCCCCCCCCCCCCCCAGGTAATGATCCCTTATCCGAAAATGACCCCCTAACACCAATGATGATCCCCAGCAAAGTGCCCCCTTCCCCCAAGTAATAAACAACCAGACCCCAGGCAAGGAAAATACAAGTAAAAAATTAATGTCTATATCATAATAATTTCTATTTCCACTGTTTATTGTCATGCGACCAAAGACCAAAACAGTATGAATTTCCAACCTGAATAAACCACAACTGATCAGTCCATGTTAATTTTTTGTAAAGAATGGATGGGGGGGGGGGGGAGGGGGGCTTAATAGAGAGGGGTGGCTTATTAACTTTCCTCCTCTGAAAAGGGGGAGGGGGGGGGGGCTTATTAGAGGACTTACAGTAAGTACATCTGTAGGCTTCGTCTTGGGTTTGCATAACTGTCTCGAATTCTCCCAACCCCTCTCGTGTTTATATCAGGCTATGCAAACATGGAAAATGTTTCTATTGCTTAAATACAATACAAGGCTGTGCTCCTTCAGGGGACTCCATTTATAATTTAAACACAAACACCTCCCTCTAAGGGATGTCAAACTCCTTTCGAGGGATTCCATTTACAAGTTAATACATAAATAAAGTTCTACGTCCTTGTGAGGGATGCCAAACTCGTTTTGAGGGATTACATTATTCTACATGTTAGTCATAAATAAAGTGTACCTCCCTCTAAGAGATGCTAAACTCGTTTTGAGGGATTCCATGTTCAAGTTATCGTAAACAAGGTGTACCTCCTTCTGAGGGATGCCAAACTCCTTTTGAGGAATTCTATTTATTTAAAAGTTACAGGGTTTGTATAGGTCATGGAAAACCTGCAAAGTCGTGGAATATAAGGATTTCATTTTCCAGGCCTGGAAAGTCATAGAATTTAACAGGAGGTCCTCATAAGCTAAGTCATGGTTTTCTTTGTTAGTTTAGTTACTGCAGACAACAAATCAAGGACAATGTAACATAGAGAGGAGTAATTAAACAGCACAAAAAGCATGCATTTTGGTGGACATGGGAGTTTGTCTGTCGAATTGTCTAAGGTCAAAAAATACCTCAAAACAAGGAAAATTTTTGAAAGTGACAACAAAACCGGAGATCTTGGAAAACTTGAAAAGGTCAGTCATGGAAGGTCATGGAATTTAAACAGCTCAAAAGAATACGAAGCCTGAATCATACATAAATATAGTGTACCTCCTTCTGAGGGATACCAAACTCATTTTGAGGGATTCCATTATTACAAGTTAACAATTAACACTTCCTTCTGGGGGATGCCAACCTCCTTATGAGGGATTCCGTATTAACATTTCTGAGGTTTTTGCTCCCGTTTACTCTGGTCATTGATACATTTCTCATTTTTGAGTAACAGAGGAGTTAGAAACAATCTCATATACATTTCCCACGCCGTTCGAAGTTCTTTATTGATTCGTACATTCTGCTAGTCCGAACACGAAAGTTGATCGCGAGATGCGCCATCTTGTCTCACGAGCCGAAGATTACCGAAGCAAATCTCGTTTCTAGTCCTCCCCGATCACCTCCTTCTGAGGGATTCCATCTAGCCACGACCAATCAACACCGCTCAACTCCGCTCAAATCAGATTGTAGCCTGAGTATCAATATCAGGCCTGTCCAACCTTGTCCCCAGGGTCTTCTCGTTTTCCAATATGGTGGCGGCAGGAGAGAGGACTGGACGAACACCTCTCGCGAAAACAGAACCTGTTAGGAGTCCAACATCCATGTTTCTTCTGATGAAGTCAACAAGAAAAGTAATTGCTGACCGTGTAGAGTACTTACGACCGTGACGACGGAATCCGCATTGGTATCTTGAAAACTGGTCGCGTGACCCTGCCTTATTATTCAAAAGTTGAATCAGCTGGTAGATGTAAATTCCAGATTCATCTCTGCATTCTTGAGGGAGACACAGTTTGACCGTTTCTCCCGGTCTCCAGATTAGAGTCTGAAATCTCCCGGATAACCGCCGAAAATTTGCCATTTCTTGTAGAATCGACTTTCTGACAATGTAACTTCAAATACTTTGCGTTGTTTGAGCTATTGCTGGTTTTCAGTGTCACGCCATTCAAAATAGATCAAAATAAAAAATCAAAACCGTACCGTGCAATAGATAATGTCCAGAATCTGGAAAATAAGAGGAGGTACATATACAAAGACCCTCGCCAACATTCAGGTCAGAGGAATATTTCGTATACGAGATATCCGAAGAAATGTTTTACCAAACTTATAGAGATTTGTATGGAGACGCCGTGCTGGTGCTCACCTAGATGAGCTCCAACATGGCGGACGGAAACCAACGGAAACATCTGTTACCGAGTTTTGCGACAAAAGTGTGAATTATACTTGGAGAAACTCATGAACATTAATTAAAGTAATACTTTTTCTAATACATGAACTGTTTAGATAGCCAAATTTCCTGAAAGAAGTCATTTTTTTAACCTATATGACGGCTCTCTTGGCCGTCATGTAAATGCCGCGTCACGCAAAAGCTTAGAAATTCAAGCGTACTCTATCACAAAACCAAGAACCCTTTTAAAGCGAAAATTTGTATGAAAATTAGTTTTCAACTGCTCTAACGCATTGTGAAAGTAAAATCTCGGTAGGATCGATAGTTTTTTAGTTTGAATTTTAGTGACGTCACGTGAAAATCAACAATTTTACTGTTAACATCGAACGTTTCCTCACAAACTCCTGTATGCCATTGTAATATAAGCAATAATGTTATTGGTGCGAAGTAAGCCAATTAGGTCAAATGTTACAATTCCAACAATACCATTTTCGCACGTTTTTTCGCAAATGACGTCATGTGCCGTGTGCATTATGACGTCATTTATCATCCCTCCCGCATCAATTCTCAATATTTGAAGACGTGGGGGGTTGGCAGCCCTGCGTAATGAGCCGTGAATTCACACGCGAGGTAGTTATAAAATTTTTACCACCTCAGTTTCCCTGAATTTTACGTAGACGTCTTCGAAGCAATTTTATCCATTCAAATATTTTCAATCTGACCAAATACAGAGAAGTTCGCGTAAAATATTCACTGCTCATAACGGATGCTGGAATGCCGATTTACGAGAGCAACTAAAGGATTCATTTTTCAAAAAATCAATTCATTAATAGAATTTTGGGGGGTACGCTTGACCTGCCTTGACTGTAGCAGCCATACCTTGCAAACTCAGAAGCAAACGCCTTCACGGTCCCGGACAAATTTCAATGAAGACTGCTAGAATTTAGGTGTTTATCAGCATTATTAGGATGAGAGATAATTTTCCAATCATTTTGATAGGCAAACGTTCTTAGAATGTTATTAACCTGTTTACAAAGCCTTTGAGTTCAAAGCTGGGTCATCAGTTTACGTTCTTGGTAATGAGTTCGAGATTGTTACTTTCATGTTAGAAGATTCGGCTTCCTAGATCAACAATTCGTTCGATCAGCAATCTTCCTAGAGTCCGAGTTCTTCAAATCGTTTGTTCCCACGTGAAGTATAATTTCTTTAGCTAGCGTGATGTAGCAATGAACGGGCGTAGCAGCGAACCGTTGAAAGGTTCAATGTACTCAGTTCCCTGATTGACGTGGCTCCTCCATTTAGTTACGGGCCTTACCCATCGAACAATCAGCCTACTTGATCAGTTACTGTGACCGTTCAGACAAATTCCGCTTTGAACCTTTTTGCACCTCAAGATGACGGCACATTCTTCCATCGTGCTTTTCTTCACAATAATTGCAGTTTGTATCCAGGAACTTGGCATGGCAACCAGTCCAGTTGCAGTGGATCCGACTGAAGCCAAAGATAAGACAGGGAAAGACAACACAGAAAATCAAAGTAATGTACAAGTACTATAGTAGATACTATGGCAGAATTTCAATCTAATAACAGAGCTTTTGTTCTTAATTTAGCGTTCGAAATAAACGTTCCTATTAAACTGGTAATGAAAAAGAGATAGAAGTAATTAGTGTATAGCGACAAAAAGAGTATTGCCAGTCGGGCAACACCACAACGGCTTCAATATCTGAAGCGGATACAAATAGAGCAATTAGCAATAGATTCCAGCCAGATGGAAAGAAATTTTGAATAATTAACATTTTAATTGTATAGAGGCAAATAACCAACCAGTTTTACATTTTTTCGTATGTCTCACTATACAATAATGAAGCCGAACTTCAAGAATATCAAACTACAAAACTAAAGAATTGGTCAGGGTTTCTTACTAGCAGGCCGTCCTGCTAATGGAAGACATTTTAAAACCTGAACTTGGTGAGTTTGTCGACTAATAACTCTTCTTTCGTTTGACTTCGGAATCGAAAGGCGTTTGTTGTGTTGCAGGAGTTCATACATTCTCTCTAACGGCTACCGCTAAAAGTTGGGCCTCAATTTTCTTTTCACCTCGCCCTACGCCGGAATGTTATTTCATTACAAAGCGAAACGAAAATTGAGTTTGATCTTAGGCTAGTTAGTGTCGAGTACGGTATGGATATGGGTAAATAAATCTTCACATACCTTCCTGCATACTAATTCGGTATAAGTTTGATATATAGATTAAACCAGGGCTAAAAGCGAAGCTTTCGATAATATTTATAGTTTGATCAACGCCGGAGAACGGTAATTAACAAAAAAGCAACTTTGCACCGGTGCAGCACACTTTTTTTGTACATTTCTTTGCCGTTGTTTTGCACGACTACAATGTGAAACTTCAGATACTTCTTCGCTACACGTTTTTAATTGATGTTACAGGGGGGGCCGGACGATTGGCAACGACGATTTTTAGTCCAACGCAGCGTTGCAATGTCGGAACAATGTTGTAACTATTCGAAACAATGTCGCAACAATGTTGCAACGCTGTTTTGCCCTAAAAATCGTCGTTGCCAATCGTCTCTTGTAACATCACCTTCACGGAGGAAATGTCGTACGTGTTCTCGTTTACTTTTTTTTTACTGCCGCTCATTTTCACCTTGCATTGGTGGCCGCTAGTATTTCTCATTTTGTCCCCGCCGCTACAAAATTTTCATGTTGTTCTTCCAACAAAAAAATGTCTCCTTTGTTTTTTATCTCTCGCTCTAGATCTCTGCGCCCTTTTACTCTTTGAGTTTCGCTGGCCTAACGCCTACTCTCTCTTTTTCTGTCTTTCTCTTGCTCTATCAATCCAAATTGGTGGACATGACTGATTAATCTAAGTGTTTAAAAAACACGGAAACAGAGACAATTTCCGCTTTCCGTTTTCGTCTTCATTGACTTTCTCGTCGCCGCCGCATCTTAATCTTCCTATTATTCACGATACATTGTGATGAGTCATAAACAGAATATTCTCGGGGCAAATTGAATTGCTGCTGCTGATAGCATCCTAAACGTTTTTTCAACTCATCGGTATTTCCTTCGTTTCTGGTTAGGAAATTAGAAAATAAAAGTTTCCCTTGCTCGCACAAGCTTGGTGAACGAACCGGGCAAGTGTGGTAAATCAATAGAAGTCGTGTACGAAGTCACGAAAAGAGCTCAGGAGAAACTGTTCGCCGATTGGGCACAATAATACAAAGCATTTTTTGTGCCCAATCAGGAGACTGCATCCGCTCAAACTTTTGGAAATAGTTCGGTGAGAGTCGGTACCCAGGGGCTCTTTCGCCCGTACTTGAAAACTTTCGTCCCGCGCCTTTTCCCCAGACCCTACTGACTTCCCCTGGGTCTCCGAGGATGAGATTAATAATAGAGAGATTAAGATTCACGTTTACGGCATACGGCAAACGGCATACGGCAAACGGCAAACGTCAGTTGAAAATTTCTCACAATAGAAAATAAGCAGATAAAAACAGTCCAGAACGATTCTTGTGGACAAAACTGGCATAAAACTACTTATTTTTGTGCAGAAGCAATAAACAGTAAACGAAAAATATGGGGAAAACTTGGTCACGTGGTACAAAATTCACGTTTGCCGTTTGGCGTAAACGTGAATCTTAATCTCTCTAATAACACCACTTAAACAGACTTAGCCTTTGCGCAGACGGGGACGACTGTACACGAGCTGAAATAGCCGACTGTATATGAAAACGGATACATGGCTTTTAATATATATAAATAAACAGACATTCAGACTAGTGTTCTTATAAAGGGCTCTAAGGCGTTTAATAGTCTTTTCTTCCTTTTCGTTTTCAAATGCATTGTTCATGTTTTAAATACAAACATGTATTATCCTTCTCTCAATAAACTCTAGAAAACGTTTCTAAAAGTTCTGAAAACGTCTCATTTTGCTATTGTACGGAAATCACTATTGCTCTCAAAAAGATCTATCCAAAGAAATGTATATGAGGTCCATCAGAGCCTTTGTGTGCCCAGGGGTTGGGAATAGACCACCAGGAAAGAAAAAAATTGCAATTCCATTAAAAGGTCAAATTGAACCATGCATTAGTAAACATATACCAAATTAGTATGCAGGAAGGTATGTGAATGTTAATGATTTACCTTCTAAGCAATAGAAAATAACTTTACCGAGAAAAAACTCAAAAACTCTTTGTTATGGCACTGATTAAAACAGAAATTCTTACTAGTGCCAAAGTCTTGTACACGAAGTCTTACACGTGTAATCAGCTCTTGTTTTGCAAAAAGATGCTTTCCAAAATACGGATTTTTCTCGCTTAAAATGTCAGCTTTAGAAAAAAAATTGACACAGCTTGTTTGTAAAGATTTTCCAAATTTCAGCCGACGAAGGAATGTGTCAATAAAGTAACCTTTTCGAGTTTTGAAACTTTTTCAGTTTCGTGCTTACGTGATTAGCGCGCGAAAAGCAAAACATCTTGACGTCACAACCATGTTTACATACTTTCATGAAACACACCTCTCGGTCAATCAGAGCGCGTACTATCTGAGCTATTTTATAAATACCTATACCTACTCGACACTAACGAATTTATACACAGGAAAGCAGTTGAAAATTAATGAAGCACCCATACCTATACACCAATAAGGCTTAATTCTGACCCTCGACAACTACTTACAACTTTGGTGATTTTCACATATCTAAAAAACTAGACTGGGCGTTTCCATTTCTGTCTTATCATTCTCTTTTGGTGTTAGTACACCGGCGGACAATGGAGTCGATAAGCTTGGCAGGGTAGTGGAGCTGTAAATATGTGGACTTAAACGATGAAGATTTGATTTTAATTAATTAATTTCATGATTTTTTCCAGATGACGATCTTCCTAATGACCCTTACATGAACTACTTGCTGTGTCCGCACTTCCACTTCAGTGGGACGTTTCTAGCAGATGCTCCCACTGGTAATAATAAAAATTCCAACTACAACCCTGAGAAGTTCAACCAATCCGACATGTCATGGAACCCCAAAGGAAGCGGAGAGTGGAGCGTGAGTGCCACTGTGACCGGGATTTGCTATACCAATGCTGACTGGGTCGAGTATGGAGGAGAAGATAACGCTAACGATGATCCAATATTGGGAGCCCCTGTACTGGGTAAGAAGGGCCCTAGGAACTTAGTGTATGGATTGTGAGATTCACAGCGTAACATTAAACAAGATTCATCATCATGTACGGAGGACAAATGTCTCCCATATTCAGTTTCATAATGAGTACTGAAATTTTAATTACAAAGAAAGAACAACCGTTCTTATGCCACAAGTTGATGGAATGCTGTTGCAAACAATTCAAGCCTGGCCAGGGGAGGGACCCAAATTTTTCCTCATAATTAAGATACCAGTATATCTAAAATGTACTTGAAATTACCTTGAAACAGAATAGCATATACCCAAAAACAATTTGTCAAGGCACTGAGACTTCTAGTCTCCCTAGCAGCCGTTTTTAGTGTCGCCACGTAATGCTCCTCCCCACAACTTTATTGACGTTTGTAGGGAGGAGCGTTACGTGACGACACTAAACAGCTGCGAGAGAAAGTTATGAGTCTCCAGTCCGTCCAACCTTTTATAACTTTATAAATCGGAATATTTTTAACGACAGGCTAATGACATGAGTGTCAAAGACAAGATAAGGCAAGGCAAGACAAGACAAGACAATATATCTAGCCGATTTTTTGAAAACCAACCTAACGAAATTTGCAGTCATTTGAGTGAAAAAGCGTCAAAAGGCATGTTTCTTAACAAGCCCGAGAAGCTCCAGAATCATAGTAACGAAAGAAAAGGAAAGGAGAAAAAGAAAGAGCGAGGAGAAGGAAAAAAAGTAAAGGTTGCTCTCTTAGTTTTAGCTACTTTGGAGATGGTTTCTGGCCGAAAAAAAACTGTTCGCGCATAAGGTCCATTTGGCGATTAGGTTATAAAAAATCCGGCTAGATATGTATATATTTAGTAAAATCCAACTAGTTGTCTATTATCAATGCTGCATTTTGATTGGTTGAGCTACTACTAGGCTATATCTTATAGCCCACTAGTAGCGAAAAGCGCCGGCTTTGAAAACCAAAACAACGGCGGCTGAATCGCGTTTTGATAGCTAATTAAAGTTGTTTTGTCGCAGCATTTTTGATCAACCAGTTGGATCTTGGCCTCTGAATCAATAGCCCATTCAGGCTCGAGGAATAATTGTTACAAAGCTATTCAAATGAAGAAAAATTTCGGAAATATTCATTGTGCCAGAAAAAGAATCTTTTATTAAAGTCAGTGTAAAATTAAGAAAATTTCTAGTACCAAACTGCCTTTCTTATTCGTCAGATGGTGGGAACAAGACGTCTGCAAAGTTGGTAGACCTGGACACTGAAGCTCAATTGTATTATTGTGAAATGTGGGGTTGGAGAATTCGAATCGGGGATCTGTTTTCCGCTGATTATACTCCAATACCACCTCAATACCTGTGGAAGAAAAAGATTACCAAAGAAGGAGAGAAAACTAATAGTACTGCTTTTGGTGTAGCTTATCAGTCGGTGCTATCAAACATTACATGGATAGACAATGCAAACGGCTCCCCGTTTATCCAGAAGCTTCAAAGGGCGATGAACCAAGTTAACATTTCCGGCAAAGATCTTTCTATACGTTTCAATCTTGATATGTACGAGAGCTATTCAAGAAAAAACACCTTTACAACGGGACGCATAACAGGTATAAGTTTTTTCCGTTTTTTTATTTCAAGTTCAAGTTTCTCACGGCATGTAACTACTTCCACATTTTGGCTGTTTATACGGGATAAAATATGCCTCGGCTTTCTTAAGACGTGAACACCCCGTGTAAATGGTACAAAATCTACGTTCACGACTTATTCAACCCATGACTAGCGAGGAGTTTAGGGCTGGGCTTATCCTAGCCGCCGCTTACCTTGAACGTGAAAGTGTTCGTATAAATGTCCTCAAACGTTGTCCGCGGCTTGCTGAAGCCGTGAATGATTTCTGCGCATACTCTGTTTTCAATTACATCCCAGACCTTCACGGCCAAGAGACGCGCACTGCAGAGTGAGGGAAATGACCTGCTGCACGAGAGGGCCAGAAATTCGTCTAAACTCCACCTAATCCTTCGCCGGAACATCTCTTTCAAACCTCTCGATTGATCGCTGACGAACTTTTCAAAGAGGTTTCCGCACAAGTTTCACAACAGCCCGAGACTAATCTTGACCGAAATATTAATTTAAAACGAAAAACTAAGACGGTATAAAAAATATGGCGATTTTCCTGACCGAAGCCAATCGGTTCCCATCATTTCTCGCTCGAGCCATTGTTGAATATTACGCGAGATACCAAAACAAACTACGCGCGCCATTAATCGTGCCGGTCTGGCCGCGAATTATATTAAGCCGTGAACCAGTTCGCGTCTTATGTAAGCCGTACTGTACAGCCCCCGAAATGATCCCTAACCCTGAAATGATCCCCAAATTGACCCCGAAATGATCCCCATTTTTCTTCTTGTCGACCCCGAAATGATCCTCAAGGAATTATGGAATGGTGATGAAACATGGGACTGTGGACTGCTCAATAATTTGGGAAAGTAAAGACATTTTTGCGTATGTAGTAAATAGATTTACGGCGCCGATATTAACAACTCAGCATCATCCAAAGGCAAATTTCTTCGCTTAACCTTTAATTAGAGTAAATTTATAGTTAATGCTTAATTTCACTTGATTTAGTCAAAGTGCAAATTACTTGATCCCGAATAAGATAGTAAACAGCACCAAAAGACATTCAGACTAATATATTTTTATTTTTTTTCTTCCAATGAAACTAAAAAGACTTAAAGAATCTAGATCCTTCGCTCGCTCGCATGTATGAGTGAAGTAAATGTAAGCGATCATAGCTGAGGAATTGACGCACCAGTAACAATGTCACGCTATGGCACCATCGCTGCCATTGCTAACGTTTTGGAACTGACAGTTAGCTATTCAATAACAATTTGAAAATTGTGCATTCATACTGTATCACATTGTTTATGTACACAAGTAACATACAGCATGTGCGCTATGCGCGAGCTTGCACTGTGGAGGCTCTTACGTTGTGTTTCAGTGTATATTGAAACTCACCTCTGCATTCTTCGATAATCCTGAATTTGTATGAGGAGGCTATCATCATTCCCTGAAATAACGCTTTGTAAAACATAGCACAGAAGAAGAACTAAAAACCACGTGGTTCGAGACATTGCATCAAACTAAATGGGTCAAAGGTCGACTGGAACGAGACTGGAGCGAGACTGGAACGAGAAAGTGACCCGACAACTAGTTTCCTTTTGTTTGAAACTTGGTAAGAATAAAAAGAAATGACAGGATTGCAGCATTTCGACAAAGAACAAAAAAGCAATCCACAGTCCCGTGTTTCACCACCATTCCATAATTCCTTGGGGATCATTTCGGGGTCGACAAGAAGAAAAATGGGGATCATTTCGGGGTCAATTTGGGGATCATTTCAGGGTTGGGGATCATTTCGGGGTCGGGATCATTTCGGGGGCTGTACAGTACTCGTATAAATGGTTGGCTTTTCGCGTCTTATGAAAGCCGTGGCCAGAGTAAGCCGCGGGCTTATTTTTCTCTTATAAACGGCCCTAATATCTTAGGCCCCATCAACATCAATAGCTTCCATTCACACTAATAAGCTGAGCGTTTTCATCGAAAACGCATCGATTCTTTTGAAAGTGGGTCAAAACTAAAACGCATACATATCCTAACAGTGGACGGTCGAAAACGGTCTGAAAACGCTTGGGAATAACTCTTTACTTTTCGTGGGTGTTTTACTTTGTTCGATGCCGGCAGATCCATCGATCCTGATTTTAGAGCCGCTTCAAACAGTTTCAAAAAGCGGGTAATTGTCAAAAATGATACCGCGGGTGAGCTGAATAACAATAATAATAATAATGATAATAATTAAAATTTGTATAGCGCCTATCCAATCCTGCTCTAGGCGCTGTACACAACATTCCAAACAGTTAAGTAAAAATTAACATCCAAACAATTAAATAAACAATCAAGTAATCAATAATTAAGTAAAAATTAACATTCCAAACAAATCAAATAGTAATTGAATCAAAATTGAGATAAAAATGGCCATCCGAACAATAATAAGCTTTCCTAAAAAGATAAGTCAAATTATCACATGAACGGATGTTGTCAGGTAGCCTGTTCCATAGGTCAGAAGCACCGACAGCTAAGGCTCTAGACCCATAAGACTTCATGTTAAGGATAAAAGGCTTCAGGCGTTGTGAGCTGGATGACCAGAGAGTTCTGGGCGGTGAAGAGCGAGTTACCAAATCTTGAATGTAGGTGGGTGCTTGTTGGTGTAGAGCGTTGAGGGAAAGCAGCAGGATCTTGAATAGTAATACGCTCATTTACACTCAGGAAGCCAGTGTAGATTGGAGAGAACTGGAGTGATGTGGTCGTATTTGCGGGAGCATGTAATCAGGCGGACGGCACCATTCTGTACTGATACTTCTGCACATTATACAACTGAGAGAATTGCAGTAGTCAAGCTTGGAGGATAGAGACAGAATTGACATGAGGAAGCATGGACATAGTGCTGTCAAAAATGATACCGATGTTTCTGGCAGAGTAGTACAGAGTAGGATGGATGAATTGTATCCTTTCCAAAATGAAGTGGTGATAGAGACGCTATGGAACGGTGCTTAGAGCAGAGGTAGAAAAGTTCTTTTTTGTCCTTATTTAGTCTCAGTTTAGTTTGGCAATGGTGCTGCTAATTCTAGGTCGTTGTTTGGTGAAAAAGAGATGTATACTTGAGTATCATCAGCGAAAAAATCAAATTTCATCTTATGATGACGCAGAACGTCAGTCAGTGGCGCTGTATAAAGCAGGTATAGTATGGGTCCAAGGACAGAGCCTCGAGGCACACCACATTTGTGTTCGCGAGGTTGTGATTGTTTCCTTCGATTAAGGAAAATTGTGTGCGGTTTGTAAGGTACGACCGAAACCAGTCGAATAGTATCTAAAGAGCTTTAAAATTGGATTTTCAGGGGGGGAAAACTCAGAAATAGGGGCTAACATGAGTGATTTAATGTGCTTATTTCAGGAGGCAAATTGTTTTTGTCAGTGACACTTTTGAGTCATTTTTAAGTTAGAGAAAGCGGTCAACCAATTACCGAGAGGAATATAATGACGTACGTCAACTTCCGCTCCACACCTGGTAGTTCCAAATAGCTGGCCATGTAACAGAAGCAATATAACTTCTTGTTGCTAAGAGTTTTGAAAAAAAAAAATAACAGTGTAGCTTTTAAAACTTGCTGCCTGTTCACGCACTCTTGTTTCAGACTCCTTTATTTCGCAGGCACAATAGGTTTGTTGGGTGTCAAGTCTCCAAAATTCGTTACTCACGGTCGTATGCTGAAGTCATTGTCAACTCAACTACAAGATGTACCGTTTTATGTGGATCAAGCGAAAAGAAAGGTGTTTGTAGACTTTGGAAACAGTTTACCAATTGATGGAAATGGAAACTTTGACAGAGGGGTCCTGGATATTTTATTTTTGGCTGTGCCTAGGAACACAACCCCAGCGCTTAACTGTTCTGATGATTTCCTATGGCTAGGTAATATCAAATACAAGTCACCAAACTGGTATAACAACACTGCCGGAGTCCAAGTTTTCCCATCATATGGCACTTTTTCACCACAAGATATGGACACAATTAATAACAAGCCATTGGTTGTCGCTCAGGTATTACTCAATCTACATGATTATACATGTAACAGATAAAAATAGCAAACATCGCTGTGGACTTTTCTTTGTGAGTAATTAAATCCAGCATAAAATTATTCAGGAATCAGTGCTAAACAATTTTGTAAGCAATACTTGGTTTGCCAAAAAAAGCTTCCCGTTTCGTGGTCTAAGACAGCCTCCTTTCTAAAAATAGCGTTTTAAGGATTAGTCGTTTTTGATTAAGTTGTTTTTGTCTCAATTTCACAAATAGAAATATGACAGAAAAGAGGCCATTTAGTACCTAAATTTGTTTAGGAACAAGCTGCATAAAGCATAAACAAAATATTGTTTATTCACGATTTTAAACTTCTGTTAGTTCACGTGAAAAACTATGGGCGGATTTAGGGGTTGGCTGAATGCACTGTGGTCACAAGACACTATCTTTCCACTGTTTACCCAACACATGCTTTTGGACGGAAAATAAAATGTCTTTTATTTTTAGACTCTTGAAAATACTGCTCGTACTGAGCACTGATAGAGTTTCTCACCGTACATGTACATCCTCGTTGTCGGTATTCTTTGTCAAAATTGTAACGCCTATCTTAATTTGTAGGTTAAAGGTACTTTGCCAAAGTTAGACTGCAACAAGATAGTGTTAGCGGAAGCTAAAGATGGTAGAGCTATTCATCCATACGACGAGTGGGCCTTTCGAAAAAATCCTTTTGAGCAAGCTACTGTGAAGATCTTTGCAACAAAGTTTGGAAAACCTGTTAATAACGCAACTGTGAACCTGGAACCTTGCAATGTTAATTGTCCCAGATATATCGAAGAAGGACCATCAGTCGGTCAACCGCCTTTGCCTGAAGTACCGCCTCATGCTCTCACTGATGGCAATGGGATCGCAGAGTACACCATATCAACAATAGATCCTAAGAATAACAGGATCTTCATCGACGGGCAGCTTTACTTTTTTAGATACTCGTTCTCCGATCAAAAGCTGACAGACTGTTTGGACATGTGCAAAAACGATCCTTACAAGTTACTTAATTCGTTGGTTGTTATTCGGGTGTTTGACGATTACACAATTGATGGCGAGCCAACCTGGTTAGATCACGTGTATCCTATATTCAAGCAATACGCCAACTTGTATCCAGTGATGACTGAAAACTTCGTAGATTTAGGGAATTACCATGAAGTTATAAATTATCGTCATAGGATCCAAGTATGTCTCGAGTTACCTGAATCACATCCAAACTACATGCCTGTTACACGAGACCTGTCGACGTCCAAGCGCAATGTTATCCTGAAATGGCTTAAACAGGAAAATCCTCTTGTTGGTAATCCAGAAAGCTTGTACACAGTGGAACAACTCCGTGGAGACCTACAGATTGCACTTCAGCTGGAACATTCAACTATTCCACCATACTTAACTGCTTGGGCCTCCATCAAGAAAAGCCACAACCAAGAGGTAAAAAATATCCTGAGAAACATAGTGATCCAAGAGATGATGCACATGGCTCTTGTTGCCAACATAATCAACGCTGTTGGAGGAAAACCGTCTTTTTATTCAGAATATTTTATCCCCCAATACCCATCAATACTTCCCGGTGGAGTACACCCTGATTTGGTAGTTCCAGTGAAAAAGATCTCCCTCGAGTTAATAAGGACTATTTTTATGACAATTGAGCAGCCAGAGTATGAGCTACAAGACAAGCTGGTACATGTTTGGGAATATGTTAACCGTACAAGATCCAGTCATTGTCGGACGAATGACAAAGGGACAGGCTGCTTGAAAGAAGAGAAGAACAACTATCTTGGCCATTGTCACCATCCATCTGATTTGGAGGACATTGCATGGTCTGGTATACGAGGTAAGCCCTGCGGACCTATTGTCACACTGTACTTGATTACATATATTTTTTGTAGCAACTAAGAAAATTTGCAGTCTGTCTACTTTGAATTTGAATTTGAATATACATATGTAGGAGATGGGCACTTTCAGTTATAGGCTATGTTGGTGAGTGCCTCTTTGAAGGGTAAAACTATTAAAAAATTTGGTTTTTTAAACTAGTGAACTTCATGATTTTATCAGACACGTTCCTACTTAGAAGTTTTTTCACTTATCTATATAGGCTTCAGCCAATTAATAAAACAATATGATGTCAAAATGACGTACCATTGTGTCACTCTAATAGGCGACATTGTAGATCTGATATGAATCCAGGTGATCTGTGACGTCACTGCGGGGGCCTGGGGAAAGAAATTTTAATGCCGTATCCCATAAACCAAAGCTGACGGGAACAGATTGAATTGAATTGAATTGGTGCGCGCGTTGGTTGATGGGATACGGCATTAAAATTTCTTTCCCCAGGCCCCCGCAATGACGTCACAGATCACCTGGATGATTATACTAGAAATAAGTGTATCGTAGAAACTCATGAAACTGAGGTTAAAGGCCGGCAGAAAAAAAAAGCTAAAAACGGGCTATCAAAACGTCGTACCCTGGACCGCTTAATTGTTAGGCAGACTCCTTACCCGCCACTTAACTACGATACGTAACAAATAATATACTAGAGTAAAAATATTGTGAGCACTTTCCATTAGAAACTCTGTCGGAACACGCCGTTTAAAGGTGGTCGATCCATATTTCAAGGAAAAATAGGCAGTGTTTTGATTGCATAAATTCCAACTTTAAACTCATTTCATCCCATTTGAAACGTACGTACGTACCCCTTACCGAGACGATAAACTCGTTTGCAAAACAAATGCCAGTTGTCTTACCTCGGTTTCGTTCTCATTTTGAAGCTGATTGTCTAAATCGCTTCCATGTCTTCTTTAAAGAACTTCTGCCATCGAAATTCATCGCCAGAATAATTCCTTGACGGTCGAAAAAACAAACGGTGTATGTTTGTCGCTGTTTAATTTACTGCAGTTTGCCGTCGGGCTAGGCAACTGATCCGGACACCATGGCCAAGCACATGCATTCCACCTCGCTAACGATTCGCTCGCCTTCTACGTGCGTTGAAAATTCCTACAAAGTTATAAACTATTCGATGTAAAGTCAGTGGCAGTATCGCAAGCGGTTTTAAAGTCATGGAGAGAGGGCCACTGAATCTCCACCCTGGTCTCAGGAAGCCCAAATAAGGCGGTGCCGAGAAGAGTTAAATTATATTGTCATAGGCCTCGATCCAAAAAAAGTCAGACGGCATCGAAATGAGTTTAAGCCAACTACGTCCTCGTTCTTTCCAGAGTTTTGTTCAACATTTGAGTGCTAATCTGAAGGATTGACTATAAATTGATAACGTGTTTAACATTAAAACAGTTGAAGGTCTTGAAGCACAGTTCTCTTTCCTAATTGCAGCTCTGTATATCAAAGAGCTTAAGAACTACGCAACGCGACGGAAATATAAATTTTCCTCCTAATTCAAGCTCCAGTTGTTTCCCAAACCGGTTTCATAAGTTGACGTTTCTTTAGCCAGGCAATCATATTCTTTACATGCAAAAGCTTTCACACGTTCTCCACTTTACAGTTTTCCCACTAAAAGTTTAGCGCCAAAATACAGCACCAGTTGTTAAAATGCTCAGCGATACTACACATCAAAGGCATATTTTATAAAAAGCACTTTATTTTAGTGTCAATGTATTTAGCACAAGTACTAATTTAGACCCCCACTGGAGACGGGATTGTCATTTTGCGTGGTCATGAATACTCATTAGCAGGAAAGTACTAATTGGGGACACTATATTCACGTACACTGCTGGAAACGGGACCGTGATTTTACGTGGCTAACCGTTAAATGCACTTTGAACTTTACCACCTAATAAGGTTTTTTTTCTTTTTATTTTCAGGTCACCAACCTGCTGCAATGGAACGGTTCCGTCAAGTCATGGCAAATAAGAAAATGGGGAAACAGGTGTTGTGGTCGCTAGAGAAGTGATTACTAAGAAATTTCTCCCTCCTTGTTATGTAGTACCTTTGTAGGAAATCTGTTACAGTGACTACCTCCCTTCTTTACCGCGAAGGCTGGTGATTATAAAAATGGAAGGGCTCAAACACGTGACCGCTCTAATTGGGCTCATCAAATAAGATAATGTAACATACTGCCATACTGAAGATTAATTTAGAATGTTTTAATTAAAATGGGTATGGGTTAGGAGTCCTACTGGGTTGTAGCAAAGTTGGCACTTGTTCTTGGTTGTATTTGGCAAAAATCAACCGTGTTTTCTTTATGAAATTGACTTTTTTCTTTTAATCTTTACCTCAATGTATTCAGCTCCATGGTGAAGAAAATAGCAAATTTGGACATCACTATAACACAATTGGTAATTTTTACCATCACATCTTGAAAGTCCTTGGAAATTTGACAGATTGTGGAAATGATAACAGCGTCTTTACTGGAAACATGAGTAAACAGGTTACAACTCGCTGGCAGCTTAAAAATCATCATAACATTTCAGTCTACGACTACCACTCTGCCGTTGACGCCATTTACACTGTTATTGACCAGGGTGAAGGAAGCGATCCTTGTAACCCCATTACTAAGAATGAATTGGGTAAAAAGGATCTTTCACATTACTTCTTGTTTCAATCAATTGTCGAGCAGAGAGGGATTCAAGTGGTCAAAACTACTGCTGACGCTAAGGCTTCGGACGAAACGCCGCAGGTACGTTGTACGAGGCAAGAAAATAAGGATGGGATATAAGGGGGATGGATTGCCCAAGCTTAAAAGGGGAAACGGTGGCAACTCTCCTTGTTCGCTTTATGCGAGGAACGGAAACATTGTAAGCGCAAAGCAGATGAGCTCTTTGGTTCGGATTCACAGTTGACTTGTCCTCTAATAAGGTAGAAAAGCAGTTAATGTGTAAATTGCTCTAGACATCACATTTCCAGTGTTCAGAATATCATGTCCCTCCTCAGTGTAGTGCTATTTACTAGCTGTTACTTGTGTGCCGTTATCAAATTGGTTACACGCTGGTATGTCTTTCAACTAGATGTGGACCCACATTTAGTGAGGTGGATTGCTGCCTTTCTTACGAACAGAAACCAGAGGGTGAGGGTGGGGGAGGCTCTGTCCCCACCCATATGGCTGAATGGCGGAACTCTTCAAGGAACTAAACTGGCTCCTCTTCTGTTTTGTATTTTGGTGAAAAGTATGGCCTCTAACTTTACAAATAGAGTTAAATATGTAGATGACGCCACAGTCATGGAATTTGTGCCCAGGCTCTCTCCTTCATATTTGAATTTTACCGTTTCGGATATTTACTCGTTTGCTTCCTCTAGGGGAATGGTTCTTAACGGTAAAAAATGCAAGGAAATGTGCATTAGTTTTTTGCAGTATTGCCCGTTTCCCCCAGCCCCTCTACTGGTTGGTAGCTCTCTGATAGAAAAGGTTTCCTGTTACAAGCTGTTAGGGGTTCACTTGTCCGATAACTTAACATGGAACGAGCATGTCTCTCATATTGTAAAGAAAGGGAGTAAGCGGTTATATGCAATACGCGCCCTTAAGAAGTGCGGACTAACTGATAGGCAGCTTATTCTTGTCTATTGTAGTATCATCAGGTCTGTTTTAGAGTATGCGAGTCCCGCTTGGGCTGGCCTCACACAATACTTAAGTGATCAAATTGAATTAATACAAAAGAGGGCGCTAAAAATTATTTTTCCTTCTCTGTGCTATGAGGACGCGCTTAAGAAATCAGGCTTAATATTGCTGCCCCAGAGGAGGGAGGATGCGTGTATAACATTTCTCAAGTGAAGTTACTCTTCTTCCGACCTGCTACGAGGCTTAGTGCCGCGACTTGCGCACACAAGACCGTATGCCCGTAGAACAGGAGAATCTGTTTTTGTGCCTGCCTCCTCAAGAACTAACAGATTTGGAAATTTTTGCACCATCAAATACCAGAATCACGTTTAAATTAGCGAAATGGGATATGTCTTATCATAATCAGTTATATCTATGTGTCATAATTCCGAGGTATTTGTATGTAATTAATGACCCGCCTGGTAATTCAGCTTATGCTGCAAAAAGGTTGAATAAACGATCATTATTATTATTATAACTTACCATATTTTTTCAGAAAGAGCGAGGCTTTTTTATCCTTTTGTGAAACCTTCAACTGCGGGATGGGTAGCAATGTTTCTCATAGATAGGATTTTACTCGCAGTCGAACTGAATTCTCGATTTATACAGACATTTTATACAGTCCGCTTAATAAGTTAGAAGATGGATCATCTTCTTCTAATCATAGCTGCAAATGATAAGAGGAAAGTCAAAAATTGGTGGTAGAGAGGGCAGATTTGTACCGGACATTTTCAATCTGCGTCCTTTGAAAGATATTGATGTTAGCGACTTTTTATGGCCCTTTCAATTAAGTTCATTGTTTTTTTTTATCTCCCACATCCCTAATGTTTTACGCTCTAAAAAGATTACTGATGATAATTTATTATGATTTACTCTCAATAGCCTTGCAACGGCAGCTACTACTTCAATGGTTCCAAGATAAGCTTTGATCCCGAAGGTGTTTGGCCAATGATTCCTAATCCCCATCTGTCGGATTATACTACCGGCTCAAAAGCGTACAGGCAAGCTGTATTGTTCAACAAAGCGTATACCAAGTTGCTCAAATCTCTGGAAGACACCTTTAACGGCAACCCTCATGAGGGACTGGAGAATGCTATCGGCCTTATGTACGGAGTTGAGCTTCACTTGAAAAAATTGTTACGCACGCCTGTTGACGACGATGGTGACCCAGATATTGGGCCTAACGCTGGTCCAACTTTTGACTTTACCCCGTAAAGCATTCTAGATTTGTGCAGTACCTTTGCTAAGTATATTCATTGCTTAGATAGTGAATTCATTCTGATTAATCTCATTATGCACGTGATTAGCTTTTTATTATAGGGGTAATCTTGTTAGCAGATTCAGTTCACACTCTGTCTACGGTCTTCATACTGAGGTTTTGCAATTCAACACTGTTCAGTTTCACTTGGCGTTTGAAGATTTCAGGTTGGTTACTATGTGTCGTGAAGTAACATTAGTTTGTAAAGTTGAGTGCTATGCCGTCATGCTTGCGGTGCTCACCAGCTAGTTTTCCCACGCTTCTACGATCAGTTTAAAATAGCACGTGTACGGTTAGGGTCTATGTCCGAATCAGTTGAGCAAACAGACTTGTTGAAAATATGCCTAGTTTTCCAAGGTTAAACGATCATTTAAGAAACAAAAACAAACAAAACAACAAACACCAGAGTAGGTCTGCAGTTGCGTGTGTTATTTGAGTTTTTGAGCAAGTAGTAGAGTTGCATAAAGGCTGTTGAAAAGTAGTGTATTTTTGGTGAAAAGAACTTCCTTTCAATGAAGTTATTGTCTAAGGGGGTGTTTACATGACGCCAGGGCTACTTTCGCCCCGGAGCGAGTTCACTCCGGTCCCCTTTCATGGCTCTATATTTGTTTACATGATACCACTACAAATTTCATGCTGGCGCGAGTCACCCCGGCGTGAGTTCACCCCGGTTCTTGTACCGGGGCGAGAATTTCACTCCGGTACGAAATCTCGCAACGGTATCATGTAAACACGAAACGACCACCCGTTTCGGTGTGAAATCGGTCTGCCGGTAGACTGGAACGGGTAGCGCATGCGTAATGTTCGCGATTTTGAATCACACGTGCATTTTATCAACATGAAGTATACCTTCAAATAACGAGAGTGAAATGACCCAGTCATCATGTAAACACGATACGAAATCAAAAAGTCATGTCGGTATGAAACTCGCGCCGATGCGAGTTTTCTCATGTAAACACCCCCTAACATGCTGGTTGCTAGCATGCTAGCGTAATAATTAAGTGGGTGTTTTCATGACACCGGGGCGGCTTTCGCGCCGGAGCGAGTTCACTCCGGTTCCCTCTCATGGCTCTACATTTCTTTACATGATACCACCACAAAATGCCATGCCGGCGCGAGTCACCACGGCGTGAGTTCACCCCGGTTGTTTTACCGGGGCGAGAATGTCACTCCGGTACGAAATCTCGCAACGGTATCATGTAAACGCGAAACGACCACACGTTTCGATGTGAAATCGGTCTGCCGGTAGACTGGAACGGGTAGTGCATTCGTAATGTTTGCGATTTTGAATCTCACGTGCATTTTATTAACCTGAAGTGTACCTTCAAATAACGAGATATGAAATGACCCAGTCATCATGTAAACGTGAAACGAGATCAAAAAGTCATCCCGGTACAAAACTCGCGCCGGTGCGAGTTTTCTCATGTAAACACCCCCTAAGTTTGCTTACGGTATCTTTTCAGGCAGTTGCCATGCCCAATGTCACGTAATGTAAAACCTTAAAAAGAAGTTTATTGAAGGTCTCCTTAGAAACGTGCGGGTTTTAACTATAGTCTGTAGTATTTGAATTTGGAAATGCTGGTATTTGATGAGAGGGGAAATCGGTGTGGCCAGAGAAAAAAACCTGTCAAAGCAAGGCAAGAACCAGCAACAAACCTAACCCACTTATGGTACCCACGCCGTAATTTGAAGCAGGACCATGCTGGTGGGAGGTGAGTGCGCTCACCCTGCGCCACCCTTATTCCGATCTGCAAATAACCTGAATCTCAGCCTTCTCCTCGACTCGCAAACTCCCGAAAGAGACGTGTATATCAACGAGCCGCAAATGCCGTCCAGTGACACCACTTGATTGTCTAAACATTTACAGTCAAACCTCATGATACGGACACCACAGGGACAGAACCAAGTGTCTGCTTTACAGAGGTGTCCGTATTGTAGTGGTAGAGAAACTATGATTTTTGGCATTTCTGGGACCAAACGAACTGTCCTTAATAGAGAGAGGAGTCCGTTAGGAGAGGTTAGACTAATTATGTATAATCATGGGATTTTTCAACGGGACTGTAATTTGATATTCAGTCAGAAGGAATGTGGAGTCCAAAATTTCGACAATATTTATGTAAACAACAAAGTGAACTTTTTTGTTTTGTTTTTGTTTTTAACATGAGTTACGAGCAAGCCAGTTTTGTAGACTATACCTTGGCGATATTTATTTCTTTGTTTATTAGTTGAAAACCGTGTTCTTCCTTTTGCATGAATTTAAGAAGGACAGTGACGTCACTGGACGGCATAAGCGGTTCGTTGATTAAAGTGCTATTACGATAAAAAATTAATGACTGGTTTGTCACAAAAACGTTTTCTTTTCAGCTAATCAGAAGTGGCTGTACCTGTTTCAGTCATTGAATTGAACTTTGGCGCCCTCTAAGTGAAAATGTTGAGCTTGAAAATGTGGGTTGTTCGCGTCCGCCATACAAATTTATGTCCCAGTAAGCCCACGGTTTGGAATTGCGGTCTTATAACGCTAAGCTACTGATCTCTGACTTGTGACGTCATTTTCTGAACACTCCGAGAAAAACAAACCTGAACCGTTAAAAAACAGCAAGCGATTCTCAAAGCTTCTCTCGTCTTCGCCCGATTCTGGGATTGTAAAGGAGGAAATCATCAATTACGATAACTCTGTAGAACGAGCACCGACTGGATATAGGAAAGTCAAATACTAAGGGCAGCTAGCGTCAGAGAAGGAAGAAATTCACACTTTATATCACGCTTCGTATTTTGTGCAGTTTGTGCCGAGGAAGATTCGGACTACTGGTAGGTGTACTTATATATACGTACTGACTATAAAAATAAAACACAGGCAAGACGATCGAGAGTCTACACTAATTTCACCTACCTTCTAGCCACTCTCGAGTGCTCATTTATCCAAGTTCAGATAAAGTTTTGTTTTATAGCACCTCAGGCACAGCGAATCATAGCCTGTGCCAGGCTCTCAGTTAGCATAGGGGGGACGTATTAAAACGAGCAAAGCGAAAATAAGACACAAGCGACTTTGGAAAGGGAGCGGTGGCGGCGGGAACAATGGAAAATCCCTTTTCGCCGATGCCAATAGCTGCGGCCGAAAATCCAAGCTTTTTCAGTTGTTCCACTTGGTCTCGCATTATAGATATCAGCGCCTAAACGACTATTGTTGTAGAGTTTTCTAAGGTTAGAGCAGCTTTAGCCAAGGGTGGGAATAGCTGATAGATTAAACTTTTGCCGAAACCGCTGGACATAATAGCGAAAACATCTTTACCTCGAGCCAAGTTGCAGACACTCGTCCAAAGCACAAGACAACGCGGATTCATCAAGATCACACACGCGATTCGCGTTAGCCATCTTGGTGTTGACAAACTGATGACCACGCCACTAGGTGATGATGTTAACTGTCACAATTGACCAATCAGAGGGTATATCAGCTCCTGATATGTCGGAACAGGCCGTTAAAAAAATGCGTACAGGCTCCGCCGCCCTGTCTCTCCCCAGTCCCCCACGCGTTTTTCGCATTATCTTTTTACTGAACGACTTTTCACCACCATCTCGGAGCCTGGAACTAAGCGAATCAGAGTGGGTACAGTTTTCAGCTCAGTTCCAAAGTTGTCATATGTTTTTTTTTTTATCATCTTAAACGGACTGCTGTCCTTTATTATTGAAAATTTAATTGTTACTTTAGTGTTGCGATTCTCAGTTGATGATTTAATTAGTTCTATTGTTAAGTTAAATTCTATTGCAGTACTCTTCTAAGTTATTAAATCGAGAAAACAGCAAAACTGTCAGCTACAGACAAACCTATTCCTCGAAACTCTCATTCAGTTGGTCATTCTCGGGTGCAGCTCAATTCTATCCACTGAAGCGGTTGCTGCACACTGTACGGAGCCTAATGTAGTAAGATCGAAAGAGTTTTCCTAAACAGGAACGCATCAAAGTGGGAGGAAAGGGAACATTGTTTGAGCAGGGTTCTGTCAAGAAATTTGTCATGCTGTGTGTAATGAGTTAAGAAAATGACGCCACAAAGCAATTGTCTTGTGCTCTTGGTAACCAGGCCACAGGAACATAGCGTTGTAATGGCGGACTAAAATTAATGGTTTTTGCGCTCAAAAAAAGACCACTTTCCTTAATCGTATGAAGCTATAATTTGCACACCATGTACTTCAAGTACTAAACTGCCAATCTAGCGAAAAACAATGGTAGTCAAGGATTTGATCGTAGTTGCACTTTTAGACGTCTCTATTGGGAGATTGTGACTTGAGGCGTCGGCTGAAGTCAAGGCTATTACAAAGCTTGGAAATTGAAAAAAAAGAAAAGAAAAAAGAGCATGACGGTTTCAGTTAGTGGGATTCCAGATTCGAAAGCCTTGGATTCCAGAATCTACCAAATTTTTTATGTATAATTAATGCAATGCAGTGTCAATATCAATTCTTATGAAGTTGACAAAATATAGCCTCGAGCGAGTGGTGACCTTTTCTTCGCGCGGAAAGCTTTCTGATGTAGATGGAGAATATGTTTACGATTATTGTCAAAAAAATGCCCAGCGGATTTGAATGCTCTCGTAGATCTGCTTTCCCAGAAGTTACCAATTTTTTTTAAATTGGCCATTTTCATATAAAATTGTAGAATTTACCAAAATCAGCATTAAGAAGGTTTGTAGACCAAGAAAAAAGCAATTCTCCTGTTGACGTTAACTTCAAAGTGGAAAGATTCAAGAAAGCCGGGCCTAACGTTGGTAGTGTTCAATAGAACTTATAGCCGTTCTTGTGACTGATTTTAATTGAAATTTTGCAGAAAACCATCAGTTTGCGAATGGTTCATCACGAAAAAACTGGAAAAGGAAACAGTATGGAAGTACGAAAAACGAAACCATTTTCCTTGATAAACTGAACCGAAAATTGGACCAGAAAACTGAGAAACACGTCAAAAGTAGCTAAAATCACAAAAAAAATTCCAGTGTTCCTTCTTTAATATTACGCCACCTTACGTCAGGTTCATTGAAAAATCATTGAAAAGGACACCCGCACTAAAAGGCCTACACTGAAACTGCAATGCAACCTTGTACAACAAAATTTAACATAAGCCAGACGAGTGTAGTCAAAACTATTTGGAAACTCCATTGCAAGACAGTTTCATAATAGCAGGGTTGTCTGCTACTCCTACAACACTCGAACACTGATCGCATATCGATTACAAAATTTCCGCGTTTTTTCATCATGCACACCTCCTCGAAGCACGTCTTACTACGCTTTGTGCAAACTGGATATTAAACCAATCACATGCATCGCTTTCCCAAAAGGATGGAGAATGACCTTAATAAATTGGGCTTTTTCCGTTGTAAATGTAGAAGAGATAATATCTAAGAAATCACTCTTATTGGTAAGATAAAATTACGTCCTCTTTATATTATGTGTTGGTTCTATGATTGAAGTCATAACATGAAGTGAGGTCACGCGCGAATCATGACTAGCATTTAAAAAAATGATTATATCACAGGGGCACCCAACGACAGTTTTTGGAAAATATTTGTTCGGAAGACGATTTGAGATCTAGAATTTTCGGAACATTTGTTGTTAATTTTCTTGCTTGCCTGCCTCTCCTAGGATTTTCGAACATCTAAAAAATGGTATAATTGCCCATTTTTAAGGGATTTTTACCCTAAAAAGGTCACCTAGAATTTTCGGGAGCCTTTTTTCTGGCTAAAATTTTCGAAAAGGTAAGTTTTGATCCCTATTATTTTCGGATCACTATAGACTTTCAGCTAGGAAATCCGAACAGATGAAAAAATTTTAGGGGATAAAAATATGCCTATATCTACCGTTTAAATACTAAAATACGTTTAACAATGCTATGTTTAAGTGGTTTTGAACTATATTCTCGTTGGGTGCCCCTGACATCAAGCTACTAGGGGCCATGTCACGCTATTCATCAAAAAAAAAAAAAAAAAAGCTGAAACGTGTCTTCGCAACAATCCAAAAAATTGGTCCAGACTTTTTATCTTATTATTTAAGACTATACATAGGTATTGGAACTGTTTCCTGTCCTCTTTTTGCATCGATGGCAAGGTTGGACATTTACTAAACCTTGAAAAAAGGTGAACTAGTGTTTCCAAATTTTAATCTTAAACACCACTTCCACATTTCTCATAATGCTCCTTATTTGCCCCCCAAAATTTTAAAATAAGCATTGTTTTCAATTTCTCTTGGGACGGCTGTAATACCTAGGAAAAATGAAAAACAAAGGTTATGCAAAATTTGGGGTGGGCAGTGAGGGGGAGAGAATAAGGTGCATTATAGGAAATGTGGAAGTGGCGAATGCCTGCTAAAAAATACCTTTGGTTAGTTATCCCTGGTAAAATTTGTTTGATATCTTCGTAATGACTTCAGCACAGAATTGACCTTAAACAGCAATATCCTCTTGACATAGCCCCTGTAAATCTTGTCACTGCTCAGCTTTTTGCACTAATTAGTAATGGTAACAGGACTGAGTGGAGTCCAATTCGGTCTGTAATCATACGAGTGATTAACAAAATCGGACGACCGCGTAGTGGGAGTCCGATTTGTTTAATCACGAGTATCATTACAGACCGAATTGGACGACACGAAGTTCTGTTACCAATTAATCATAACTTTAACAAAATTTGTAATATAATAGGCTATTTTTTTAAATCAAAACACAAGAAATTCGAAATTTTGTTTTGCTAGCAGTGAAAAAAAAGCCATTTAAGCGCGCGCGTGATGGCGCGTACTGTGCAATTACTTAGGCATGACGCGTACTGTCCTATTAAACTGTCCAATTAAGGCTGAAATCAGGGCAGTTGATAGCCAATCAGATTTGACAATTTTGTTATAGTTATGATTAATAGATAAATGCTCACGTACAGCATCTAACGCATCTTATAACGATACTGATTCTTGCCATGCCGGCTTTAAATGTGAGGCATTCGTTCCACGATTTTGAATCTGAGTCTCCTATTTGTCCGTAGATCTACAGCATAAGCAACAAAACTTTCTGATCGTCGACTTGACTGTCTGTCTTACTTTTCTCATGCTCCAGAAATAAACAACTGGGTTAATTGTGGAATTATAGTACATCATAGAAGCAGTTACTCCCTCGGCGATAATAGTAGACATACTATCACCATACAAAGTACTTACTATTCTGACCACAGCGAATGGAAGATAACACAATATTGATATTAAGTAAAGCCGCATCGACAAAGCTACTGTCTTTTTATATCTGAACACATTTGCTTGGGTGGAAATTTGACGGTGTTCGCGTTCAGACTGAAAAACAACCTGCAATTGTCGACGTCGTAGTGTAAAATAAATTTTCAAGAAGCAAAACGTCGATACTGCGAGACAAAGTAGTGCAAACACACAGAATGTTAATGAGATCATGAAAGCATCCTCTTTCAATAGGTAGAGCAGGCTCACTGAAAGAAGCATGATCCAGAAAAGAATCATTGCGCTGCGGACTCTTTTGAGTGTAACGATTTGTCTATACCTGATTCCCAACAGTAAAGCGAGACTTCTGTCCATGCTTATCAAAGTTATCGTACAGAGTGAAATCCCGCACAGTGCAAAACTAGAAAATTAATTTGCATTATGATTTCTGCGATTCGACAGATGTCAAATCTTTCTTCGATCAATGAAGTTACGTAGATGACAAAACAAGGCTGCGCAACAAGTCCAACACGGAGATCAGTCAAGGCCAAACAAAGAAAGAGCATTTTCGATGGAGGGTGAAGAGCTGAATTCTGAAGAGCAACTATAATAAGGAAGTTCCCTAAGACAGAAGTGAAACAGAATATACTGTTTATAGTAACGCCTAAATACGAGATCCGAAGGGACTGAAAATCTTGTAATAGGTAGAAGTTCCTTGAGCACCTGAATATGTGGATATTTTTCATACTTGAGTTCCCAGATATAGAATTCACATTCAAGTAATCGCACAAAATACCGCGCTCCCAGATAAGGCCTGAAGGTCAGCACTTTTTAACACCCGTCGAAAGGCCCTTGGACACCTTATGAAGTTTACACAACGTAGTATTCCTTGTCGTTTTGGATTAGCCGGTTGAGCACTGCGTTTTACAGATTAGGGTTAAGCACTGTTTCGAAACTGGTTAGGTTCCTTTTTTGGTTTGGGGTTGATGCTATGTGTACTTTCATCTACCTTGTGTAAACTTCATAAGGTGTCCAAGGGCCTTTCGACGGATGTTAACGAGGGCTGACCAGGCCTGAATATAGTAGTTGTTCTCAAACATTACTCAAATATCGAAAGAAATGGATAAGTCATGCCAAAGAAAATGTTTACAATTGTTTCGTGGGGAAGAACGCGTTCAGTATCTGAGCACTAAACTAAACTTCAAACTTCAGTCCATAAAATCAATATTTACAATAACATATTATTTTTTGCAAAAAGAAATAAACATAATTAATTTTCCTTCAGTTTAAGGCAGCTGTGTTCATATACTGACACTGCGGTAAAACAAACCGAAGTGAATGATCAGCGATAATCACATAAAAGCCCATTTGGCTTTCATTAAATAAAACAAACACCAAGGTGGCTTAAGGGATGTGTTTTCACCTGCTTTTGTTCCTTGTTCGTCACGTCGTTATAAGAGACCTTTAATTCCTGAGATTCGGGGACGAAAGCTACTACGAGGATGAGATTTGACTGAAAGTTTTTTCGCGTACTGTGTTTTCAAAAAAAACATACCCCGGAAAGCTTCATTGTACTTTTTTTCACCATAAATAATTAACACTGTTATCTTCATTGATGGAGGATACGCCCTCTCCAGATCGCAAAATGAAAAAAACCTCTAACATTTGATCACTTGTTCCTGCCACTACGACATTCTCGCTAAAACTCGTCGTAGAAGGACAACGGCTGTCACGTTTTCCCACCAAAATGACGCGGTTTCAAGCGCTCGCACTATAATCTATAAGGTCCCTATTGTTACATTCGCTTTCGCAATCCGGGAAATTTCTGTTTGTGGGATCTCGATTGGAAACCGACATCCAAGTTCCACTGACATCAAATGTGGAATCCAGTGCCCGGAAACCACGGCGTGAATACAGAATCCAAGACATTTTTAGATTATCTCTGACATAGGGCGATAGATACCTCACGCAAAGACGCTTGACTTGAAGTACAATGGACGAATTCTTGCGTTAAGCAATAAATTTATTTTATGTAGGAGACCTCGATAGGCTGCAATGTAACCTGGTGGTTTATTCATCAATAGCTCAACACTTATCTGCCGCCAAAATCTCGTTTTTGCAGTGTTCCTGAGAAGAAAGACGTAGGTACCGTATTAATTCAATTAAGCGCCCAACCTGGAATTAGCGCCCACCTCGAATAAGCACCCATCCTAAAGGCAGAAAACGTTAATAAGCGCCCAGCATCGAATAAGCGCCCACTCCCACTCAGACTCGATTATGCATTTATATTTTTGCTTTAGTAGCGTCTGTTCGCGTTTATTTTCTCCTCATTTACCAATCATATTTATCAGCTCTAGTTTCAAAATTCTTATATTATAATTGACAATCCTATCCTAACGAAAAACTCTATTTTGTTTCCGCACACAGCGGCCGTTTGTATTTCAAACAGAAATATTGGACACAAATAATACAAAATATTATTTTTAGTTCTATTTTCAATTTTCAGTCTCTTTCGTTTTCTTCGCCCTAAGGCTGATTAGTTTCCTCTACCACGAAGAACGACGCACTATTGCGGTAATCTTTGTTCACCGCAAATGAACTTGAGTATAATCAGGTTTAAACTGTCTTTTTGTAAGCAAGTAATTTTAAAATTTCCCATTTGAACCGAGAGGTAAACTTCTCTCCCGAATAATTACTCCTACTGTAAGAATAGAGCCGGATTTCACATGACGTCACGGCAGCCATGTTGGTGTCCCAAAGCAGTCCTCTGGGAGTTGACTTCTTTTCTTATGCGAAAAATTTCTTTTGTTGCAGTAAATTTGCGTAGATGCTGGCCACGTGAGTGAAAACGCTCTAAGTTTTAAATGAGTAATGATTTACTATTTATCTTTATTATTTTCTTGATTAATTAACGAATCAGAATTAGTTATATATAGTTTTGCAATACTGCAACATTACTCTGTTGCATTAGTCATGCAAATAAAGCTTGTTTACTTATTATTATTGTTGTTTTCCTAGAGACCAGGCATGTACCCTTAAATAATGGCTCTAAACCTAAACAATTACCTGAGTTCAACCTTTATAAGTAGTTACAACACGGTGGTTAGGGTTAAGGGTTCATTCCATTGTCGCGTAATTTTTACGTGCGTGCGTAAAATTTACATTCACAGATAAAATAGAGGCAATGCATGAAAGGTCGCTCGTAAACGTAAGAGTGGAACCTCGCTTAACTTCTCGTTTAAGCTTAGTACGTTTTATCTTGCCTCTACTTATTTACATGATAGAATTTACGTGTGTTAACGTGCGCAGCCAAAAAAGCGTCAGTGGAAATCAACCTTAAGTGTTGTTCATACACTAAAAGGAATGCTTAACCCTATTTCAGACCAAAAAATGTTATTTACACTCCAGTTTCCAGACCTAGTGACCCACACCCATTTTCAGACCTGAAATTACTTAATAGATAAGATGCCAACAAAACGATTTCTCATTTTGAATTCGCATAGTTACTATCTTTCTTTCTTAATCATTTGAAATTGAAACGACAAATAAGTTCATAAACTCTCCTAGTTCCCCTCCACAACCATACCCGATTCCAGACCAAAAGAGCAAAGTCTACACCCGTTTCCAGACCGCAAAAACCATACCCGTTGGGGCGGCACATACCTATATATAAATCGCACATAAGGGAGTACCTTCCCCGGCAAAGAACCTTTGAGGCAAAGTCTCTAAACTAATTTTGTGGCCGATTGTAGTTAGCCTGAGTGAATAAACGAAATGCTAACCAAACTTCATTCACAGCATCATAAATAATTTTTCACAATTTCTTACTCTGAAATAGTGAAAACCCCTCTTTTTATTGAGCCGTTTAACTGAAACTCATTTATTATATCAGTATTTGGAAGATAAGCAGGAGACCAAGTTTCTCGAACGATATCAGCTTTACGCAGCCCAAGCAATTTAACAAATGCTTTGCGATACCTGCTACTTCTTACGCAGTATATGTAATTAAGGGTTAAGTGATAAATTGCATGTTGCCAAGGCTTGAACTAAATAGAAGGTCCACTTGGATCTCACATCATTTTTCGGTAAAAGTTTCAAACTGATTAAAAACGGAACCCAACATGCAATTGCCACTCCAAGAAGAATTATGATAGTTTTTGGTCGCTTTCCGTTCACTGCCACCATGCAACAAAGCGGTTTTGCGCGTGTATCACTACATCCTCTAGTCTTTTAGCTATGTAAAATATGTAAGCGTAGATCACCCCTATCCCGGCGATGGTTAATACGAAGTACATTTGCAAGATAAAACCCTGACATATATCCTCTGGCATAAATTATTCCATTCGTAACTGAAAATACCCAAATGCAGATAACAGTGATAGTAGCCCGTCTCCTTGTTACAATCTGGTCATATTTCAAGGGAAAGCGAATGGAAATAAGACGCTCCACAGTCACTCCAAACATGTTTGTAATTGATGCAGTGAGCGATAAATACCCAAGGAACCTTGAGAAAGATACCAAGGATAAAGTAGCCTCTTGTAACTGTGCAGCCCGATATGCTTTCAAAGGTTGATACGTTGTCATGACAGGGATATCTGATAGCGATAGGCTGAAAATGAATAAGTCCGCAATGGTTCTTAAGTTTTCAAACTTGATTATGGACCATAAAACTAAGGCGTTGCCGAGAGTTCCCACAAGGCTAGCCACGCCCAGTGTGGTACATATAATAACCACATGTGAATGATCAAGAACTTCAGGAGTTTGGCCTTGTGGTAAAACTGTGGGAGTTGAATTGGTTGAAGACTGGAGTTCTGCAGATATAAAGTGCTTTCCATTGTTTTCTGTGGTCTCTAAAGGAAATCCCTACAAGAGCGGGGTTTCGAACAGGCAATCCTAAAGGAAATATCACACTATTAAGCCTGAGAATTTGTTAAAGTAGGGATGCTTGCTATAGAAATCGAAATGGTTAAACATAGTACAAGGCAGACAAACTGCTTAATACAGAGGAACCCGCCAAATGACCACTCCATGATGCAACTTGCCATTAATTCGTTGTTAAGACCACTGTTTCTGGTCCTAGCGATAATTCCTGTTATTATCTTTTTCTAGTAGAAAAGCTATAAATCCAACCACTCAGTTATTACCGCCAACAAACACTTTTGGAATCCTCAAAATTAATGCTGTTATTATTTTCACAATTTTACCTCTTAAATGAAGGATATGATTAATAGTGTTTTATTACTACAGCAGCAGTTCATAGACGGCGAAGTAGACCCTTCCGTCCGAAATTTAATATGAGTGCAGCAGCAGCTCAGACTTATAGTTTATCTTGAGCCGAGTCAAAATCTTTTGCTTCAACTTCGGTGAGATCAACAGAATGTCAAAAAAATCCCATTTGAAAGTGGTTTTCTGTGATACACCTATATGCAATCAAGAGATCATTCAAAATGATTCTATATGCTCTCAACTAAAAGAGAACCAAAGACTTAAGATGGAATTCATCACTAGGAAATTGTAATCAGTAATTTCAATTTTCAGCGGACAAAAACCTTCACCAGAATAATTTAAACAATATCGCATTTTTTTTTAGATTTTTCAAGGGTTAATTAATAGATATAATTAGTTATCTTTAACACCCAAAGACTATTTCTTATGGGAGCTAAATGTCAAATTTCACAAGAATTGTTAATTAAGAGTGTGTCCATGAGAAAACCAGGCAGAACCAGGCAGGGGGTGATAATGCTCAAATCACCGATTTTGCTCAAACTTGGCACAAATGTTAGGTACCAGGAGTTAACTTATGTGACAGAATTTCAGGTCAAAATATTAAATTCCCTGGGAGATCTGGGCATCCCCTGTAAAAATCGCCATTTTGCCCTTTTTATGCATAATTAATTAGCTAACTTTACGATGCTAGTGCAACAAACAGAAAAGCCACCTGGAACTTAAATGCACTGAGAGATGATCTGAGTTCATAAGACTTTAAGCACAATAAACTTTTTAAAGTCGCCGATTCGATTTCCCCCCTCTTAGTCCCCTTAAGTTTGGTCATCATTTCCAAGTCTTGAGTAACTCGTAAAATTAGGGTATTTTATTCCCCAATATCTCTGATGAGCAACAGCTTATCTTTATAACTTTTGCATGAGTAGTTAAAGCCATCACTTAAGTTCAGAAAAAGATCATAAAAAGTTTGGGCAATTCACTTTCTTCCATGTGTTGACATAAACTGTTCACGTGACTGAACGATTTTTGCATATTTCATCAAAATTCAGGCCCTCACAATATTCGTGCGTTTGCCTCTGAATGAGGAGAAATCGAACCAAAAACTCATCAGACAATGATTTAACATTAATAAGGGTAAAATTGTTGAAATTATTGTGCAAGAAACTCTAACGATGATTTTTGATAGCTATATACGCGATCTTTTCAAGGAAAAACAACATACAAAGATTTAATTCACAGTTTTACTTACTTTAAGAATTTTGCCCTAAAAACGATTTAAACGGTCAGTAAAATCCATATACGTATCTCTTGGATGTCTCAACTGCTAGTTTGTGCCTGCTTGGATTTGTTCCCCATGCCACCTTCGATGCCCAGTTTAGCGTAGTTCAGCGTCGTGACTTGCTGTACGACTAAAATTCCTTAGCCATCAGTTTACGCACAAAAATCCAAATCAAGTTGTTTTAGGAGAAAACAATACGAAAAGTAGAAAGCCGATTTGTAATCCATGGAAAGAATTATTTCTGCCACTGTTGTAGCTCAATTCACTGTTACAAACAACAACGAAACGTCCGCCATTAACTGGAGCCCGCATTTTTAAGCAGCGGTTGGCCACCATACGGAAACATCGTATCGGGAGTCAGGAACCAGGAGCCAGATTCCAGTGAACAAAATATGAAAAATACGACTTTCCGACATTCTCTGAGATAATTTTATTGTTATTGTATGCTAATAAAAATTTTAGAATTCCAAATCTATTGGCAACTCTATTCAGACCGTGATTATAAATGACCCCATTTCTTTTCAGACTCGGAGATAGAGGTCGCTTTTCTTTCGTGTTTTGGAAAGAAATATTTTTGTCTATTTTAGTTGCACGTCAAATAGCAGCGAAGTGAGGCCGGATCTTGGTGCAGACCAGCTCAAAGGGACAAATAAAGCGTGAGACACGTCCAGACTAGCTTGCGACAAGAATTCCATTTTGTTTTCATACTGGAGCCCCCACTCCCCGGGGGAGTGGCCATATTGCGTACAAATGCCCTACCCTACTGGCACCAGATTTGACTGTCCTAAACACTGAATTTTTTACCTAGCACGGTCTTTTGGGGGTCTTATAAAGCCTAACTATGGCAGTAATGTTCCCAAGTAGATTCAAAATACACCACACTTTCACATTGAGTTAGATCTTTTTCTCAAACAACCGCTTCTATATGTTTAACACCCTCCCCACATTCCCTCAAGAGCTACTTCAACTGTGATACTTAGATTTCAAATTTCTCACCCTACCCAGGTAAGGTCAATTTTCTCATCCTAGACATCGTCTGAAGGGCCTTTTTGCGTACTCTTGGGGCACCAAAACCAGTTTAGTGCCCAGGTTAGTGTGCCGTGCTGAGGCAGGCAAATGTTGAATTATGGACAGACACAACAATTAAGTTACAGACATTTGATGTTCCGGTCCGTGCGTGGTCGGAAGACACCCAGTAAATAATGCCCGTGGGGTTGCTCTTGGAAAATTAGGGTTTTACGAGAGTCGAACTGCAGGAGGTCTCTAACGAGGAAAAGTGCGGAAACATCTACTTTTTGGAGTGAATGTACTGATGCAATTTTTAAGTTACAATATACTATAGACAAATCTATTTTGTTTCTAAAGTTACTCCGATACTCCGAGGAGCGCAGGACATACAGGGAACGCAGAGATCAGACCATTGCATTATTGAAATTAGGTAAAGACATACAATAAGGTAAAGGCATACAATTCAGTTTGTAGTTTTCAAGTGTAACAGGACGTGTATGTGAAAAAAACGGTAACTCTGAAACGGATTCAGCTTAATGGTATAGTCATTGAAAGAGTATCTAGTTTTAAACTCTTGGGGGTTATTATCACTACTGACCTCTCTTGGAACGAACATTGTGACAGTATCCATAAAAAAGCTACTAAGCGTTTGTTTGTGCTGCGGACCCGTCAAGAGAGTTGGTCTGGCCACTAACGATCTCGTGTTAGTCTATTGTAGTATTGTTAGATCCATTGTCGAGTAAGCCTCGCCAGTTTGGGCTGCGATCCCTTTATATCTTGACGAGTTAATTGAGTCTGTACAGCGGAAAGCTCTCAAAATAATATTTGGCCGGGTAGACTATACGGAAGCCTTGGTCTTGGCCGGCCTGGAGTCTCTTAGTGACAGGAGAGTAGGAGCTTGTAAGCGGTTTATGGCTACTGCACGCCAAATGTCCCCCCCTTAAGAACATCATCCCCTCTCCTGCCGCTATTGAGTCTCATTACAGTATAAGGGTCCAACTTCCAAGACGCCAACATGGTCATACCAGAAGAATTAATGACTTTGTAACTTATAAATTTCAGTGAATGTATGTAAATAGTTAATGTATGTGACAATGACCTTCCCCAACAATTCAGTTATTGCTGCAAGTGGGTGAAATAAACAGAATATCTATCTATCTATCTATCTATCTATATAAGAATGATTCATAACAGTGACAAACAGCGATATGACTGTGGACATATATAAAAAAAAGCACAACATTCAGAGGCGGATAAGATTTTCTTCCGGGTGTCTGCTTACGAGAGCTTCACCCAAAGCTAACATCTAATTCACCGGTAAACCCTTGAGTGTCCGCGACCGCCTACGGGAATGTAAAAATCCAGAGTCTGTGTGGGAGTTGAAACGAGGTTTTGTGATGGTGGTCATAAGTGGAGCTATTCGCTATATACGAGAATGTCCGTTAAGAGAACTTCTATACTGTATGAATCCGCAAATGACAGCTTAAATGAGAAGGAAGTGAATATTGTGTATTAGTCTGTGTTCAAAAAACTGTTCTTAATTTACACCTTCCTTGACTAGCTAAAGAAGTCTAGCCGACTCTTTTTGCAATGTATTAGTGCCCCCTTTTGGGTCTTTTGTATTCCTCAGAAGTTTTTCCTCAACACGTTTAAACGGTTATTATTATGTTTTTGCAGTCAATAATTTACCCAGATACAGATACCATCCTGTATAGTTGTAAGACTACGAGGATTAAAATATATGTAAGTAAGTAAGTATGCCCAATGGCAAGTCATTAATTGTCGAAAATTGCATGGCACGGTCTGACTATAAAAAGGGCTATTATGGACGATTGTTATCATGGTATTTAACGTCAACATCGAATAAACTCAAAATTTCAAGCAACACGACTTTCACAACCTATTTCAACACACCAGTTACAACAGGATATTGGCGCGTACAAACAATAAATAGTGTATTCCGCATTCCGTAGTCCGGTAGTCCAGCATAACAGATTCCATCCTTTAGGCAGAGTCTAAAGTCACAAAGATGGAGGGTGTTCGAGCAGGTGGTTGTTTTCCATAGATATAGACGGATTTTCAGTGATCTTTCTTGCCCTTTGAGAATCATTTTGTTCCCTCTGACTACAACGTATGTCAAAGACTTCGAATGTTCGGTGAAAAGCCGACATTTTTAATTTTGCAATGTTTCAAGATGTTTCATTACCTCGTCACAAAGTAACGCAGAGTAACGCCACAAAGGACCAGACGAAACTGGAGCAGCCAACCTGGACTAAAGCATCTGAGAGACGTGTATGTAACATTTATTCACTATCTTTTATCGTTTTTGGGTCTTGTAGCACCTACAAGTTGGACCGATCGAAGTTTTGAACCAAATCTTTTGCTCCTTGTGTTTACTCAAGCGTTCCATAAAATATGCATCAAAACGTCCATAAATAACACAGAAAACATGCCTCAGGTGACACTTTCTAACAATTCCGCTATTAGTATCGATAATGAGGCATCTGATTTGTGACTTCTTGCCAACTTTGTGCTATTTTTGTTTAAAAAAAACCAATGTTACGTTTCTTCCAATTCTGGTCAAATGACAAATAATCATCAAGTCAAATGTACATAATACGTCATTATTGATAAAGTATGAGATTGCCCAAATATTTTAGGATTGATTTGATAACCTTAAAGATGTCTTTCAAAGAACATGTGGGAATTAAGTGCAAAGGTTGTTGCTCATGGGAGATGTTAGCAACTAAAATACCTTAAATTTAGGGTTTGGTCAAAACAGTGAGAAGATGACCTTACTTTAGGCTAAATAATAGGAAGAGATCGAATTAGAGAGTAAAAATAAGTTACTGAGGATTAAGTCTGATAAACATAGAAGATGATAAAGTTGATTAGGTTTGAAGTTGTCTTTTCTACTTGTTGAACAGCCAAACCAAAGTTAGCTAATTAATTATGCAAAAATGAGTAGATTTTGTGATTTTTAAGGGGGGTCCCTGTAAATCCCAGGGAATTCAATATTGCGACCTTATTTTTTGTCGAGGTTAATATCTCACCAAACCCATTAATTGTGCCAAGTTTGAGCGAAATCCGTGATTTGAGCATTATCACCCCCTGCCTGGTTCTCTCATGGACACACTCTTAAAAACACACGTCAGGTAAAATTCTGAACACTTGGTGTTAGGTGTCATTTTGTGAAATTTGACATTTATTTTCTCGGGCTCTCATGAGAACTTTTCTTTGCTGTTATCACAGATGGCTATTTATATCAATAGCCCTTGAAAAATGTAAAAAAAGAATGCGATATTGTTTAAATTATTCTGGTACAAGGTTTTTGTCCACTGAATATTTTTTTTAACCTTTCCTAATGGTTCCGTCTTAATCCCTTTTTCTCTGGTGCTCTTTTACTGCCTAGTAAATAAGACCGGCGTGATATGGGCAGTCGATCGGAACTCAGATTATACCGTGGCATTGTTAGTAAATGAAATGCTGTCCTTAGCTTTTTTCGCCAAGATTATCATCACCATTAGTATATTCCTCTAAAAGTTTTGTCTGTAGCAGACTACAATTGTCCTAAATTGTCATATTATGACTCATTTTGTTGTTTCCTTTGTTAAGAAAAGTATTTCTATACATTAATCCACGGTTCGACCAATAAACGTCGTCTAAAAAAACCGAAGATGGGCAGCATAATGGCACTCTAAAGTTGTAGTCCAGAAACGATAAAGTTTATAATTATCAGCTCATGAAACAACACGTACATTTGCATTGTCAATTAAAGATGCAGAAATAAGGTTCATGTTTTTTCCTCCTTCTAAATCGTCCAAGTTGAAAGATATAGCTTTCAATTTTTTGGACCTTTTTTGGACTCAGGTCTACATGAATTGCGCAAACTAACTTACCTTAGAATTACAAAGTAGATCATAACCATATGTACTAGAGCTTCTCAGTCATTCACTAGTTTTGGCTTTGACTCTCGTCTCAAATCCTTGTTCATAGCATATAAACTACCGGCTTCAAAGAAACAGGAAATGACATCACTGGCAATAAGATATTTTAATAGATGTAAAACATTTCATTTAATTGTAAAAAATGGCTATTTATATATTTCACTTGAATCCGATTTTTTGTCTTTTCGCTCAGCTGTATGTTGGGGGGGAGCGCTAATGCTCAACTAATTGCAACAGGCGGATTTAGCAAAGACAACGCAGTATATCTAATAAGAACACTAAAGTGCGCGGAAATCTTTCGGTGCTATATTTGCCGTTCTGCCATTGGTCAAGTCGGTTTTTAGCTCTGCCCTGCATTGTCGTGGCTAAATTTGCCTAATGAGTTGGAAATCGCAAACTAAAAATGGAAAAGAGGAGAACAATTACATGCTTATTGGCAAGCTGCTGAGCTGCATGTTCCAGAGAAAAAGACGGATAAACAATAAGAATCTGAGAAAAAGAAGATGATTTAATGTTCACTTAAAACTCTGATAATGTGACTCTCGTTTTTCTTGATGGAATAATCCACATTTTATGTACAAGACAATTACGCTTTTACTTTCCGTTGGTAACATGCAATCGGAATATTTTTCCTGGCCTTTCCTCCGATCGGTCTTAAGCTGTTCCTAGTAGATTCTGAGCAATCGATGGGAAAATTTCGCGTTTCATTATGTAACCCTCCCCCCCCCCCCCCCCCCCCTCAATTGCGGGATAAACTAGTGGTGGCTAGTGGTGGCGCCGCAAATACCGGTATGGATATTTGATACGCGCTGCATCATGGGATACCGGATAATCCTCCTTTGGACTAGAGGAGACCTTTGAAAAGTCTTTTTGAAGCGTTTCTCTCCGACAAAAATTATCATAACGCACAAGGCTCGGCTCTCTTTCTCCTGCATTAAGGAGTCTTTACGGGTGACATGGACCTCAGTGTTATTCCACCGGCAGACGTTACAGCATTATTATCAAACAAAAATCTTTTCCGTGAGCAATGACAAACTAGCTTTTTCAGGGACGCTTTAAATTCAGGCATTCTAAAGCAGTGGACAATCGGATTCAAAAATGAATTCGCAAATTGTGCGACGAAGATGATATGAACCCAAAAAGAAGACCTGAACCGATCCTCAGAAACGTTGGTAAACACAATGATGATACCATATGGCAGGCAGCTAATAATTGACAAAGCAGTTACTATGAAAAAGGTTTTGTTAAGCGTTCTATTTTTCTCTCTGGACTTACAATCATTGCTTGGTATTGTACTGCGTTGCATTGAAATCTAAATAGCAAGATACGGTGATGACCAAAACCGAGGCAATGAACGAAACTGATGTATAAATTCTGTAGGCAAAGTCATTAAAGGAAACAGAATCTACACGCAAGTTTGGAACACCACTTGTGAGCGAACGAAGCCAAACAAAACCAACAGAGAAGTAAAAGTATCATGTTTTCAAAAGCCTATGACGGAATGGATGCAATAATAGCAGTTAACGTCATTGCAACAGTTGCTTCGCTGACAACGTTGGTCTTAATTTTCTTGGAAAGAATGGTGGCGATATTGTGGCTCAACTAACATCAAACTAATTTGTTTTCCTTACATCACTGCAATATCTGCTCCAATATAAAGAACAGCTCCCATTCCAACAAAAATATCAGCAACTGCAAGATTGATGAGCAGATAGCTTGCTCGCTTCAGTTGTTTTCGAATGTTCCAGAAAATATAAATTGTAAAGAAGTTTCCAACGAGGATTGGAAATGCCTCACTGATGTAAACAAGCATCCATGAAATATCTTTAAACAACAAAAATTCAGAATCATCTTGGCTTGCATTCGTCATCTTTCTAAGGCTAAAAAATGCATAGATGAGTTCGATAAATACGACTTCACATCATGACAAATCTAAGACTTTTTAGGACTTGAAATCAGTATCAAAACGAGGCTAAGTACAAAACCTTTCTTGCGGAAATGTGTTTTATTTGCATGAGAATAACAATCATTTTTTATCAATAATCATGTAAATAGCCTCGCACTTAGCCTCGCTTTAAAGCAGAGGCTTGGGGCAACTTGGGAATAATAGGCTATTAACTAAAATATCTGTCCGAAAGCAATGGCGTTTGGACATAACATAATTTTATCGTTGTTTCTATCCTTGAAGCAAAACTTACACGCAGATATATTACGGAAATGGAGAATAAAAAACATGTAAAACTAGTGCAGGTTTTTGTTTCAATAGTTTTCGAGGAGTTCACTCAAAATTTAAACATGTTTTTAACAAGAAATCTCGCCTGGAAGAGGGCAGAACGCAAGCAGTTAGCCATTGACAAGCATACAAATTGGTTTGATATTCATAAAGCTATCTCTGTACAGTAAAATGTGCACTCAGTTCATAAAGCTTCGCTGAGTGGTAAGGGCAGCACTGGACGCACTCAGAGACCTGCAATCCCGGGTTGAAGCAAGCTTACCGCTCGGCCACGCTGGCCCTCCATGAAAAGAATTATTCTTTGAAAAGGGTGCCAATTTGCCGGAATCGTGACATCGCTACGTAAGAAATAGAATTTGGCAATATTTTTCTCTTGCTTTACATTGAATGAATGAGTAAGAGAAAAACTACAGCTTGTTGAAGCATCGAATATATTAGGTCTTACTATCAGACATACCATTATAACTTTCCCTGGGGGAATCACTAAGCAGCGATAGTAAACAAACTAGAAAAGTGTTGACAGCAATTTGCACAATTAGATTGATTTTAATTTCAGGGTATGACATAAACTTGGCAAAATAGCAGTTTCATTTGTCTCGCAATAGGCATTTTGTGAATGAAGAGTGCGCAGTGAAAATTAATTACGTGTATAACACAAGAAAGAGTTTTGAAAGAGTCCGTATTCCTTTGCTTCAAATTTTTCAATCGCCTTGCCTTCACTGCGTTTTGGAATCTTTATTGGTCTTTCAAATCCCCTAATATAAAATATTGGAACTTTAACTTGATGAACTCTGTTTGGAAACTCTGTAAGAGATCCTTCTAAAATATTTATACGTTGGTGACATTCTTGGACTCATGCTCTATTTAATATCGGGATGAAAGAAAAACCAGCTCATTTAGGGTAAAAATAATGGTTGGTAATTTCCTCTTCTATATCGAATTGTAAAGATTGCCCGCCGATCGAGGTCTTGAGAACGCGAGACGCTAAAAAGGGGTGGTCTCCAAATTGTAACTCTTTAGATTTTAAATAGTTTTGTTTCTGTGCAGTTTGAGATAAATTGGCATATTTATCTTCTTTGTGTAGTTTTGTCCAGTATTTCTTTTATCAGACTAAGAAGGGCTTCAGTTAAAGCAAGTGAGATAATTGACTTTCACACTATTACTAATTATACGCGGGCATAATATCAAATCTTAACTTTTGGGTGTTCTTAGAAAGACAAAGTTAAGTAGTCCAGTGAGTTTTTAATTGGACACATTTAATGCCACAAAAACACAGCCTCTCAGGAGCATCGCAGGTGAATACAGTAGGGGGTCCTATAATTTTCCAAAGGCTTTCTTAATAGAGGAGACATAAGGGTATGAGATTGCAAATTCTTCTCGGAGACAGAATGGCCCATTTACTAGATAAAAACTATAATTATCGAACATACAAAGCCGCATGTGAAGGATGTTGGCTTCTTCTAATATACTATCTACACAACAGACACATCCGTTCACTGGTTCTGCAAGGAAAAACTGGAGAGCAGAAATCTTAAATTCATAAACTTTTAGTTTTGTACTTGAATTGCTTTTACTTTGATTTATTCTGTAGCTTAAAATGTATTTAGTAAGAGAAAAAATCGTTTTATATTGTGAGCTATACATCCCAAATAGTTTTTTTTGTCTATAAGCTCAGTCTGTATGATGAAGCTGAGTATGATGTGAACCAAAAAAAGAAAGAAATTCAGACCTAGGAGGATGTCCTTGGTCTGTTAATAAATTCTTTATCCTATAATTATTAAATACAGTCAGGTTTCTTTTTGTTAACTGAATATTCGTTTTCTTCTTCACAAAAAAACTTGTATTAGCTCAAATTATTACTAAAACCTGCTTGTTTCATCCTGGGGTATCTACACGGCGATATGTTTTAACGATTTGCTGGCGAATTAGTAATATTGGCAAAAAGCCATTTCCTAGTGGCCCCAAGCCTCTCTTTCAAAGCGAGGCTAAGTTTGACACTATTGATGTGACATTTTTTTTTTTTTTTTCATGCCAGTAAAACTCATTTTCACAAGAAAGGTTTTGCACTGACTTAGTCTCGTTTCAAGAGTGAGAGCTTTTGGAACACGGAAATGGCCTTTGTCGCATGCTCATAACTTTTATAATTAACTTTATTTAGGATATGTACAATATTACTTTGACATTTTTTCATAAATATTAATGAAATTAATTAATGGCAAACAATAAAAAGATCAAAGTAACCATGGTAAATGATTCTTATAGCAGGCTGACTAATAATAATAATGATAACAATAATAATTTATTATTTATTAGGCGCAAAATAGCATTCAAATATATGATCTGATGCGCACATTCTTCTAATTTGCTCTAAGAATAACACAAAGGATGTAACAAACAAATAAATACTGCTCTGGACGGGCCAAACGAAACCACAGGGCTTACATCTGGGTCCAAGAGCTGACAATTTATGAAAGTAGTAGCTCTGAATCTTCACCATCCTCGGAGACCCATTTGCCGCAGGGGTCGGTAAAAAGGGATTTTCATTTGAAGATCATAGTAGAAAAAGCTCTCTCTGAAATGTTAAGCCTGATTGACTAAATGTATTTCATTATTGAATAATTTGCGTCTCAGTGAATTGCCATGTAAGAATGTCACTTGATTCTCTGTTATTAATGAATATCATTACTTTTTGCAATACCGTAAGTTTCTATAGTCATGTAATAACAAAAGGTTATTGTTGTTGTTGTTTTATCGCTTTCAGCGTACTTGCTTCCCAGCAACATTCAGTGCAGAGTTGAATGGTTGGTATTTTCCTTAAATACACCTTCAAAAGAGTTAAAGTTGCATAGATCACTCCCTTAGCTTAACTGGCTTTTGCAATTTTAATTTTCATGTACCGCGTCGTCCCCTTCTATGGTTAAACTATTATCGTGATCGTCGTCATCATTATCATTATCATCGTCGTCATCATCATCATAGCGCTTGAAAGCTAATTTGGAGCTATTACAGAAGTACATACACACGCTCACATCAAGGTTGACCACACCACCGAGGTCTATGTCTCCTACTCTTTGCAAACAGCAGTGTAATTTTTTTTACGTCCCACAAGAATCAACCAAATTAGTGAAGGAGTGTCTGAAGGGGCTAACGGTTTTTCTTCCTTGTCCGAGAGGACCAAACCATTTATAGATATTAGAACAAAGGCAGCAAATTTTCCTCAGTTATCATGATACCCTGTGCGTTGTTCCGGTCGGCGTTTAAACCCGCGACCTCCTGCTCTACAGACGAGAGCTTATCTAACTAGGCGGTTGTTAGACAAAATATAAACAATGACGTCACGATGAATAGGTAGAACCACACTGAGGCCTCACGGTATTTATCATGCGGCTGATAAAAAAAAAAAAAATGACAAATGAAGAAAATTGATGTCTGAAAGATAAGGATGTATCAAACACCCTTACGGGTTTTTTTTTTTATAAAAAGAAGGGAACAGACTCATTGATTGATCCCTCTGTAATATCAGTTTCATAACAGTTATTTCAAGTTCAACCGGAAAGCTACTGGTCTTGGAACCGACAGGTTCTCCTCAGAAGCCTGGAGCTGAAAAGGTAAATCTAGTTACGAATATTAGCTTCCTTGAACTCCACGGACCTCAGTGTTATTCCACTAGTAAGAGACAAAGAATGATTTTTAAGCGATATAGCCGGTGAATTCGTATTGAAACTGTTCCCACCTGAGCAATGACAACAAAACAGCTTTTTCAGGGAAGCTTTAAACTCGGGCATCCTGAAGCAGTAGATGAGTGGATTCAGAAGTGAATTCGCATATTGTACCGCCATAATAATTTGCACTCTAAAAGAAAAGAAATCGTCAGAAAATTCTTTCAAAGTGATGATAATACCGTATGGCAAGGAAGTCATGATTGAAAAGGCCGTTACTATGAAAAGTGTCTTGGCCAGCTTGCTGCTTTGTCTCATTGATCTACGATCGTTGTTTGGTATTGCATTGCGCCGCACTGAAATCCAAATGGCAAGATAGGAAACTGTAATGACTAAAAGAGACGTTACGAATGTTACTGATGTAAAGACGCTGTACGAATCGTCATACGTGATATCGTTGTAGAGGCGCAGATTTGAAAGTACATTTGCGGCGGAAAGAAACCAAACAAGGCCAATAGAAACATAGAAGTATCGAGTTTTCATAAGCCTATGACGAAGTGGCCATAAAATAGCGACCATTCTTTCCAAAGAAATTAAGACCAACGATGACAGCGAAGCAACTGTTGCACTGATATCGAGCGCTACGACTGCTTCACCAAATGTTAAGCTGACGTCTTTATCAAGCATAATTGCAACATCCGTACTTATGAAAAGAGTGATTACCATTCCCACAAAAGTATCAGCAACTGCAAGATTGATGAGCAAATAACTTGTACGCTTCAGCCGCTTCCGGATGCGAAAAAAGATGTAAATCGTTAAAGAATTTCCAGTGAGGATAAGAAGAGCTTCACAGATATAGACAACCATCCAATGAACATCTTTAAACAACCAAAAAGGTAAACCATAATCTAGGCTTGTGTTGTTCATCTTTCTAGGCCTATTAACGGAAATTGGAAAAAAATGACTATACATGACTGAGAATTAGAATAAGACTTGGGACTTTGACTTAGAATCAGATAATGATTACAGGCCTGCTTCGCTATGCGGCCTCCTTTAAACCTAGTAAGTAGTTGAGACATACAGATTAACGGAATGAAATTACCAATTTAAATTGTTAGGTTGGCTTTATTATGTGTACGTCTCTCAACCATTTCACAATCCGGCCCGACATCTAGTAAAAGGTTTTTTAGTAGGCCCGGTTCAATCGTCTTGTGGACCCTACTCAGCGATACAAAGTTCGACTACGGAGTGCTTTGGAGTGACTTGACAGGAACAACTGCGAATGGAAAGATTCTTATTTAATAAATTCTATCCCTTTCATACATTAAGTGTCGCCGCAAGAAATGATCATCTTATTGCGGCATTATGTTTTGCTCACCGTATAAAACCAGTATCAGATAGAAAATGCTGACACCGGTCCTCTGACGTACCTTATTTATCGGTTAGGTTCGGCAGATTATGTGGAGTGGCGTAACAAAGGTAACAAAGAAGCACTTACTATCTCCTCTTAACGTTTTAATCCTGTATCTTGATATTCGGTATTTCACAAAGAAAAATAAGCACTCAGAGTAACAGATACGTTAAGTTGGCAACGGCCGGCCTTTATTTAACTAGAAGAACATCTTAGCTTTCCAGCTAACTTGAAACAAATGTATATCCTTCTAAAGATGCTAATCAAATATTGATACTCCCTTCAAAATGCAATTTCACTTCTGTTTCGATATTAAATGGAAATATATGAAATGACTCATATTTTGATCATCTTATATTGTCTTACTATAATGAAACAACAAAGAAAATAAAATAAAAAATTGGTATCGAACACAACGCATGGCAAAACACTTAAAGGCACGCACTCGCTTGCAAATATGATTGCTCCTCACGTAAATCGCACTTTAATTTACCACGAAATTGAAAGCAATAACGTCTAACTCTTTCCTTCATGGTATATCTGCTCATGGAAAACAAGATCATTTAAATCAGCAACTTGTTAACAATATTTCCTGATAAGGTCACAGTAATCTCACTAAAATATTAATATCCCTCTAAACAAAAGATTTTTTTGTTCCATTTGAAACTAATTTTTACCAGAAAATGTTTTTTTCAATTTCCTTGGGAAGACATGAAACAATTACTAAAAGAGAAATTGCAAAATTCTGCAAAATTCGACAATTCTTGCTTGGCATTTCACGGAAATGGAAAAGTCCAAGGTTTTCGAAATCAGAACAAGTGCCTACCCCTGATTAAAAGCGTCTAATTAGAATTTTTCAGTGTTGATTTTAATTAATGTTTGCAAAACTTACGTTTTAAGCAAATATTCTCATCTGGACTTAGCTGAGGTTTATGAGGTGCTCCTGCTGAAATAGTATTCATGAAGGGTCTCCTTTTGAAAAACCAAAAACTAATTACAACTTTCAATTTAGTTAGTGATATTTTTTTGTAATCAAGAAAACACCCCGGGTCCCCTATATCCTTAATCATAACGATAACAAAATTCTCAAATCTGACTGGCTATCATGCAACTGTCCTGATTTCAGCACTAATAGGACAGTGTAATACGACAGTATGCGTCATGCCTAAGTAATTGGACAGTACGCGCCATCGCAAGCTACCCTTTTAATTTAAAAAAGCCTTAAGCATCACAAATTTTGTTATAGTTATGATTAATTGGTAACAAAGCTTCGTGTCGTCCAATTCGGTCTGTAATGATACTCGTGATTAAACAAATCGGACTCCCACTACGCAGGTCGTCCGATTTTGTTAATCACTCGTATGATTACAGACCGAATTGGACTCCACTCAGTCCAACAGTCCAATTACCATTATTGATTCTTACAAAAAAAATATCGAAGACTTAGCGGTCGCTTACGGGAGCTGGTCGCTAACGATAGAACTCTAAGGGGGTGTCTTCCGAGACTCGTTTACTTCATGAAAGATAATTTTAATTATCACATGCACTAGAATTTCTAAGTTACAATGTGTAGTTCCATATTGTCAGTAAAAGTTCTTCATATATTGTGAGCAGCAAAGCACATACAACGAAAAGTGCTCAGGGTCACAAACAGGAGGTAGCCCGATTTACGAGATATTTAAAGGGTGCGTCCGATTGATCGTATTGAGATGTCGAACTTAGGACGTGTCGAACCAATTAACTAACAAATTTTCTCCCGAAAGAGGCTAAATATACACTATCATACAAATTTTTAATTTAATTAGGTTAGTTCATCGCATGTGAAGATCGACCCTTGTCCCGGAGACGATCTTCAGACTTTCTATCCGCCTTCTTCAGACGGATAGAACGTGTTGAACGATCCAAACCCATTCAGACGAACTTAACTGAGCCAAACGTCGAGTTTTTCATGAACTTAACTCGTAATGTTTAGTTCGTCTCATGAAAAGCTCGACGTTTGGCCTAGGTCTTATTTCTGACCCAAAAGACGATCTTAACTTAATTTATAATTAGGTCGACCCAACTAGAGTTTGGTTAGTCTCATGAAAACAGAAAAGCGGGAGTTAGACCAAAGAGGAAAGATATTTTTCTATATGGTTAAAGGTCCTTTTATTTTCGGGTAGTTATTTGATCGCAATTTAGGCTAAGTAGGTTCTTAATTAGGTTCTTGATTTCTGTGAAGGAGATATAGTTGTTGAATGACTACAAAACATAAATAAAGAAATTATAAATAAACTTGAATTTGGTGCTTCAATATACAGTTACTGTTAGAACAGTCAAACCTCTTTAATACGGACACTAAAGGGACAGAATCAAGTGTCCGCTTTACAGAGGTGTCCGTATTATAGAGGTAGGGAATGTATGATTTTTGGCATTTCTGGGACCAAACGAACTGTCCGTAATAGAGAGGTGTCCGTATTATAGAGGTGTCCGTAAGGAGAGGTTAGAATATATTTATTCACAACTGTACATTTCAAACCTTCTTCATACAAAGTTCGACATGAAGGCATGCAATTATTTTAGTTTATATAAACCTGCCTTTTTGTAGAGCTTACAGAACTACTTTTAATTACTTTATATCACAGTTTGCTACAGTATTTTCTTGTAATATAAATTAGCAATTTCAAAGTCAAACTTAGGTTAAAATGTTTATCATAATTTAACTGTATCCCACATGTAAGAATCTGCTTGATCTAAAGAGGCTCCTATGTTTGGGTATTAAAAAAGGAAATTTTTTGCCAATGGGTTACTCATAACACTGAGTGGTGGCTGTAAATCAACAATTTATAATTACTGAGGTCGCGTCCCTCAAACGTTTTAAAATCAGTCTAATGAGCTTTACTACAGAGCAATCCGGCCTATATCAGAAGCCTTGCCTATAGATTGCAGAAAGTTGGCAAAGCCGATATATAGGCTCTCAGGAGGTTACAAATCTGATGGAACTTACAGTGCGACTACTCGAAGCAGGGCTCTTGAAAGAAGATTATCCAATCACAACGTCTTTTGAAAGGTTTTCCATCCAACATCTTCCAAAGAATAGCACAATACCTTTCTATATTTTGAAAAAAAAAGATGACTATCTTGATGAGCCCACGCTGACTGAAAAAGTATAAAATCAGCCAAAAAATATGAAACATAAATCTATACTTTGCTTAATCGCTTCCTCCCTCTCAACTAACAGTTAGTTATTTTTCCATATTACATCTTTTTTCTCTTGATTTTCGTTTTTGTTCTTTTATTTAATTAAAATTGAAAACCTTGATATGTGCGAACTTTCAACGACTGATTACAATTCACTTTTATGACGTTTTTAGCTCAATTTAAAACTTGCCGAGTGAGCCTGAATATCGTAACTAGGTTATTCGCATGAACTACGCGCCTCGAATACTAGCTTTACTAGCCGCGGACAGTGTAAGATATGTAATTGAAAATAAAGTTTTGTTGTTGATGTTGTTGTTGAGAACACAAACCTTCAATTTAGGCTTTTAAAATAAACTGTTCAAGACTTGCAACAATGCCAGTACTATTCTAAAGAATTTTGACTGTCGTCTTAATAGATTTCAAACTGGCTGCATTGCCGGACGATTGGTAACTTTTCTTGACTGCAAATTTATTCCGTGAGCCTGGACAAGTGCAGTGACAAAATATTTTTTTCAGAGAAGCTTTAAAGGCTGGCATTCTGAAGCAATACACAATTGGATTCAGAAACGAATTCGCGTACATCGCCACAAAAGTGATTTGAACTCTGAAGGAATACAAGTTCTCGAGAAAGTCGTCGTTGAAAGCAATGGTGATGCCATATGGTAAACAAGTAATGATTGACAAGACGGTTACTATGAAAAGAGTGTTGGCTAGCCTTCTGTTTTGCCTCATGTTGCGGGATTTCTCACCGCTCGACGGCATCTGATTACGTAGCGTTGACTTCAACCAAATGGCAAAATAGGCTACAGAAATGACCATGACAGCAATGATGAATGACCCAGCCGTGAAAATGCTGTAACCTAAGCCAGAAAAAGGCTTTGAGACGCCACTGGCACCTGAAATAAGCCAAACAGTGCCAATAGAGACATGGAAGTATCGTGTCTTCAAAAGCCTATGACGGAAAGGCCACAAAATAGCGAACATTCTTTCCAAAGAAATTAAGGCCAATGACGTTACGGAAGACAGTGTAGCGTTGAGGTCTATTATAACCAAGGCCTTATGCAAACTGTCGGGAATATTTCTCTTAAAAGTTATTGCAATATCAGTGCCAATAAACATAGAAAGCCCGATCCCCACAAAAAAGTCCGCTACGGCAAGATTGACGAGTAGGTAGCTTGTTCGCTTAAGTCTCTCCCGCATGCCCCAGAAGATTAAAATGGTCGTGACATTTTCTGTAAGAATTAGCACTGCTTCACAGATGAAGACAATCATCCATGGAACCTCTTTGAACAGAAGAAAATAATCAGAGCTATCTTGGGTCAGGGTTTCGTTCACCATCTTGTCCCTGTGCTGCTTAGATTTGGCAAACACTCGTCGGTACTGAACAGGCCGAGGAAGATGGTTCATTCCTATAATTAGATAGAGATGTCCCAGGATGTTGTTGGCAGAGATTCTATGTATTTGTTATATCAGGTGAGCAAGGATGCCGCACCTGTGGCCCGGGTTCAAATCCCAAATCGACGCCATTTTTTATGTGGGTTGAGTTCGTTGTTGGTTTTTTCTCCGGGTACTCTGGTTTCCCCCTCTCCTAAAAAACCAACACTTCCAAATTTCAATTCGATCTGGGACACACGGACACATGTAAGTGCTTCGTGGTTAATTCCATTTTTTGTACAATTTACATCCAATTCAAAATCTGATAAAGTTCGTTAAATCTGTGCAAAGATAAGGTTGGCAACGCAACAGTTTCATTTTTTCGCCATGGGTATTTTGGACGGCTTTGTGAAACAATGATTTGATATAAGAGAGCTCTAGCCTGATTTTTGAAGACGTTACCACCAAATAGACCTCTTCCCTCAAACAGTTTTTTTTTCGGCCAAAACTATCTCCAAAGTAGCCATTATAAAAGCTAAGAGTGTAACCATCGCTTTTTTCTTTTTTACTCTTTTTTCCTGGCTCATCCCTTTTCTCCATTTTTTTCCTTTTGCTGGTGTGATTTCGAGTTCAGTTATCGGGGGTAAAAAAAACGCCTTTCGGCCATTTTCACTCAAATGTCTGGAAATTTTGTTGGGATCGTTTTCAATAAATCGGCTAGAGATATATTATGTAAAAAGCACCCTACTTTCTTCGCTCTTGTGATAAGCCTGCAGGTGCCGTGAAAAGCGTAACGAATGCAATTTTCGCAGCCAATCACTTATCTAAATTGGCAGCCAGCTTTGTAGGTGGCAAATTAATAGCCCAACAGCTGACTAAAAAGATAGCGAGGATACAAAAAAGATACTCGATAAATGTCAACTGCTTTGTGTTAAGGAACGACAAGACGCTGTCTTCGCATATCTGAGAACTCAACACTGCCCAAACAGCTAAGCTTTCACACCGCTTGCTTGTGTGACAGAGGATCGCAAAGAAATGTACCAAAAAGCGTGATAAACGTGAAGAGTTATGTTTTTCCTATCAAACCTTTTTTATGGTCAAGCTTGTTGCTAACGCCCCGCACTCACTTTCAGTCCAAGAGTACGAAGTCTCTGTCACGTGTCTCACTCACCAAAAAAAAAAAAAAGGCCCGGGTTGGGGGTGGGGGGGGGGGGGGGGGGGTGTACTCCTAGGAATTCTGGGCGGGGGTGTGCCTCCCGGTTCTCCAAGACCTAAACTAGTCACTTTTCACTCCCGTTTTCGGACCTGGCTTCTGAAAATTGTCCTCGGTTTGCCAACCCCAGAGTGAAGCCAATATACATGTACTGTTTATTAAAGCATTTTAAGCAGTATTTGACACTGAACGGTCTTATTCGTTTACAGCTGAAAAGAAAAATACCTTCGTGGTTCCCTTGAAAACCATACCTACAGCTGTAATTTCATTCTATAATGAGCAAAGGTTATACCCTTTTTTTGACTAATACGGCTCAAAAACACACCCTTTGGAGCAGCAAATGCATTTCAGTTGTAACTACATAGCTATGGGAGTAATCCCCAGGAACAACCAGAACAAACAAAGCACGCATAGAGCGGAGGATCAAATAAAATGGGAACTAACTTTGTGTATATTTACACATGTACAATGTGCATGTATAAACTACAATAATGATTGTTACAAATTTTCTACTAAATACACATAGTTCTATCCTTTGACAACACCTACAAGTGCTGGTCGCAGTGTCCTTCCATGAAGTTTGTACCCAACTTTTTCCACAACAGCAACAGTCCCTGCCTTTTTATCAGGAAATGGAACCTGAAATAGTGCTTCATGACTGTACGGATCAAATTTCTCATCTATCGGGTTGATTTTCTCAAGACCATTCTTCTTGAAAACCTTCTGTAATTGTACTTCCGTCATCAAAAGTCCCTCATATAAATTCTTCAAAGTAGTGTTCTTTTCAACCTCATCCTTTGGTACAGTTTCTGTTGCCTTTCCCAAAATGTCTGCAACTTCAAGCAAATCCTTTGAGAAGCTCTGAATTCCAAACAACTTAGCCTCATCAATTTGCTTCCTGCTGCGGGTCAGTATGTTCTCATTGTCAGCTAGAGAGCGTTTGTACTTGTCCTACAAAGCAGAAAATTCATTTCAAGAAATTGTTGCAAAATTTAATACTAAAATTTTAAAAGTCTCTAATATTATAGGTGACAAATTACTCCTTAACTTTGGGGCAAATTTCAGTGTTAATTTATTATTTCACATGGCAACATTCCATACGTCTCATAACCAAGATGGCACCAAGGTTTTAAAATGCTATGAATGAAGATTACAGGGCTTTAAAAGATGTTTTGAAAAATGACAATATATGCTGTATTACATGAAATGAAAATTGCTTTTACTCTGACTGCTGACCAAGTTCTTGTCAAATGTTTAATCAGTTGTCAAAAGGAGAGTCCAATGTCTGTGGGTTCCGCCGTAATATAATCAGGTTGAGAAATGACTGATCCGCAAAAGAGGCTTTATACACTTCACACTTCAGTTTTGAAGATTTTAACAACGAATAATATTTTAATCCAGAAAACCCATAAACCCTACTAGATTCCTTGCCAATCTATTCAAAAAATTAAAAAAAACTCTACTTAGATGGGTAAACAAGCAAAAAAGTTGGTATACTTCAAAGTTTGGTTTTATATTGATCTACATGTATGTGTGGTTATTTTTCTTTTGTTAAAGGGGCTACAGGACTATGTCACCCTATTTGCAACCTTTAATAAAATAGCTCAAAGTTGTCTTTGCATCACTAGAATTCCAAAAATAATAGCGCAGTTTTGTTATTTCAGACTATAATTACGGTAGGCATTGGGAACTGTTCCTGTAGTCCCTTACAATAGATGTCAAGGATGAACATAGATTGAAACTTTTTCAGATTTTAATGCTATTGTTTGTGTATACGCCTGCAAAACTTAACACCCATAATACTATACTACATAGTACTAACAATAGTAATTTATATTATTATTGTTAAACTCCCTGATGAAATTTGTTTGATATCTTCTTCACACCCTAAAAGGAGCATTTTGTGCATGAATAAAGGAACAAAGCAATGACTTCAGCACAAATTTGACCTAAAACAACAAATACATGTATGCTCATTCATTACATAGCTGGAGAATAACAGTGTAAAGTTCTGTTATTACACAGTTAAAATCAGAAAAAAACAATCATGTATCTAAGAAGTGCCAAATCAAGAAGTTGGCAATGCCAGGTTATGTTCTTCAACAAAGGTTATTCCATGAAATACCTAGTTTTCTACACCTGTGAGGCTGCAGGGTGGTTTAAAATTTAGGAGTTTATATTTAAGCAATAGAAAATGCTTTCTGTGTTTGCATAGCCTGATATAAACACGAGAGGGGTTGGGAGAATTCTCTCCCAACCCCTCGAGTGTTTATATCAGGCTATGCAAACACAGGAAAAAAGTTTTCTATTGCTTTTATAAAATAACTTTCCCCAGAAAAAAAGCCAAACTTCTTTGTTTAAAGCATTGATTAAAAGAGAAATTCTTACCAGTTGCAAAGTCTTGTACATGAAGCTTGTACGCATAATCAGTCTTTGTTTTGCAAAAAAGATGCTTTCCAAAATACGGGTTTTTCTTGCTTAGAATGTCAGCTTAAGCGAAAAAAAATTGACACACCTTCTTTGTAACGATTTTCCAAGTTTCAGCCGACGAAGGAATGGGTAAATAGAGTAAACTTGTCAACTTTTGAACTCAAAAACTTTTTCAAAATCGTGCTTGCGTGATTAGCGCGTGAAAAACACAACATCTTGATGTCAAAACCATGTTTACATACTCTCATGCAAACACTCCTCTCGGCCAATCAGAGCGCGTGTACTATCTTAGTTATTTTACAATCCTTAATCAATTATGATAGACGGGTAGACTCAATATAACTTTGCCATCAAAGGCCTCGAAGACAAAAGCAATTGACAAGTGAAATCTTGGGGGAAAGGTCTCTTGATAGACACTTTAAAAGAAAATGCTGACAGTGTTTACACACCTTCATCCACATTTTCAATGTACATGCAATCTGTAAAATTATTATTTTTTTACCCTGCATTGCCCACTTTTAAAACACAATCTGAAGCCCAAGTCTTATGCCCTGTTTGCACAAGCAAGATTTCCTTGAACCAGTTTTTCCTTGTCCTGGAAAACTTGCTCGTAAGGTAAGCGATGGTTTAAACTGCTTTTTCTATACCTTGTCTACAGTCTGTGTTTTATAATGACTGGTTTCTTTACAAAAAAAACCCCTTAACTATTAATGAAGCCCTTTTAGGGTAAAATTCTGACAGCAAAATGGCCTTCAAACAGCGAGGTAAGACCAGATGAAAAGGTGACAAACAACATTGAGATGGTTTAAATACAGATGGGGATATGGCCTAATCCTCAACACGTGAAACGACCATCCTAGGGACATACATATCCCACCTGCCCCTCTAAAGGGCCTCATAGGGGGATGATCAAACTGCATGCTTAAAATCCTCTGCTTAGT
>JBBMOI010000003.1:8792500-8805000 GCA_038088405.1 Porites divaricata
GTTTTAGATGTGCGAAATTGGGTGAAACAAGAAAGTGTTGTGAGCTTTCTGGAGCGATGTTTTAGCAACAAAACAAAATGGAGGTGATCGATCAACGGTGATATATTACTAGTACCCAGACTTCCTAGTCCACTCGCTGGTGTATGCAAGAGAAGAAACTTTATTCAGAGGAATAAAGAGAACTGAAAAATGCTTGTAAAAGAAATCAAATTATCACCAATTGATATTAAATCTGTAGGAGAATTTCATTTCTGTCTGTAGCTAAAATGTTATTTCTAAGTAAAGATAACTTGGGGGGAGGGGGGGATCTTCATGTGCTGCATCAGTGACCACAAAGCATTCCATTTCACATATTTTTTCCTGTACCACCTGCTTGCTTTAACAAATTGTAGGCAATGTTATCCAGTTGGTATTGTTATCAGGGGTGGCCAAGAAAAGGTTAGGGAATTTGGCAGAGAAAATTGATATGTTAAAGCAGGACATAGGGAAACCTTATCAAAGTCAAATAGATTTTATATAGCATGGAATGTGATTGGTTGACCTTCCGACTAAATGTCATCATACATGTCATTGGAACATTTTCACAAATGTTTTTGCACATATAACATTAGAACAGAGAGAGTAACGTGACTGGATTTTATTGTTTGCAAGTAGTACTTCATGTAAATTGACATGATTTATATGCCAAAATAATTTCTTTCCTTCCTTTTTTTATATTATAGAGCTATGAGTATTTTTGCGGTGGAAAAATATCTAGGGGTTGAAAGAGTTACTGTTTTTATTTAAACTATTAAAAAATAAATAAATTATTGTTCTCACTGAAAAGTTTTGGATATCTGCTGTGTCTATAGTAGCCATTTTTCCTATAAAAATCAAGCCATTGTACCATGAAAGTACTGATTTTGTGGTCTATTAGTGTTAATTTTTGAAAATCTTAAACTTTATTTTGGTTGACACATTTATTATTTGGATTACTTTCTCAGTGGAAACCATGCTATTACAGTAGATGTGGTTATTTATGTTGTGGTTCAATTTTATCCTTGGTTTAAATTTTATTTTCCTCTGTTTCAAAGTCATTATCAAATTATATTACCATACCCCAAAACAACGGAAAATAAAAATTTAAACCAAGGATAAAATTGAACTACAACATTTACGCTAAATAAAAAAATGTAGAAGATAAATGCAGCTTATGATACACATCAGTTTTTGAATACAGTTTTTACAAGCTCTTTAGACAAAAAGATACGGAGCTGATGTTATGAGAAGTTAATGCCAAGGCCAAACATTAAACTTTTCATGAGAGGAGCCAAACTGGACTTGTAAAGTTCATGAAAGTCAAGTTCAGTTCTGAATGAGGTTTAGATCAACCAAACCATTCTTTCATTCTGTTTATAGGTGATGATGTCTAATTAGTTTGACGCTTCATTAGTTTGACGTTACACCCATCAGACGAACTTAACTTATTTTAGGTCGACCCAAAGTACAATTTGGTTCATCTCATGAATTGTTAAACATTTAGCTTAAGTTATGTGAATTCTAAATTTAAAAACAAGAAATAGAAGAATTTCATTGACTTGACTTTGGTGCACAGTTCATAAATCATCCGCAGCTGCAGGTGTTGATTGATGAAGAAGATGAAGAAGCATTACAGTACATGACATTTCTAGAGGTTGAAGAGTTTGAAGACATCAAATCAGGATACAGAATAAAGTTTGTAAGTTCCTTGGTTGTCTCTTTCAGTGATAAGAGATTTCAAAGTCACTACATGTTATGAAAAAGTGAGGTTTCCTTTAAATGATAATGTTGTGTAAATTGTACAAGTAATACTTTGTAAAAGAAGAAAGCAGATAACATCTTCAGTCGTGTTAACAAGCCAAGTGATGCTATCTAAATGTTAAATGGCATTGCGATTTTGTACATTTGGCATTAAAACTGCATTCAGTCACAAGAATGTTTAACCCTTTTTATTATCAGCACATGTTCATTCAAAAATTGCATGAGTTAAACAAATTAATAAGTTATGTAATCATTTATGAGAGGTTTTTACCTATAGTAATTGTTCCACTAAGCCTGTAAGTTAGATACGTATACTCATAGAGTGTGGCAGAGAGCGTGATGTTATAAAGAGATTTGGTATAACAGAGTTACGGAGAAGGACAAATGTAAGATTTGAATTGACAATTTCTTAAATCAAGAAATTTCTCCAGTAAAAAAGGACCGCATGGATTGCATGAGAAAAGTATGAATTCCATGGTACATGTACACTTTTTCAAAAAATACATTATAAGTGACAAAATGTTGGAAACAGACAAAAACAAGAAAATGATCACAGTGATGATGATGTTGATGCATAGACTATGCCTCTGTATTCCATTTCCCCCCTAAAACCATTATAAGACCTAATTTTTCATAATTTTTTTTGTTGAAGGGCTTCACAGAAAATCCATATTTCACAAACGAAGTGCTATACAAAGAATTTATTCTCAATGAAAATGGTGATCAGTCTTCCTTGGCTACGCCTATCAAGTGGAAAGGAGGCATGGTGAGATGAGATTTGGCTAATTGACAATTAGTTGCCAAAGGCGACGTGAATATCGGCGAATAGTCATCGAGACAAAGTCGAGGTGACTATTCCGCGATATTCACGTCACCTGAGACGACTAATTGTTTTAGTATAATAATATTACATTGATGGTTATTCAAGAAAGTAAAATTATTGATCAATTTCCGACTCCAAAACATCAACAAATCTGGTTGCCATTTTGAAAACTGTTAGCCTTCAATGTTATAATCACCGTGCCGTGACTATAGCGGGGATGAAGTGAAGCTCCTAGCTAATCATAACGTGCTCTATTTTCAATAATCATCAATGTAATTATACTAATTACCCATATTGTTTTCTGACCTAGAAATGATTATGTCTGTTGGTATGTCTCTACAGGGTGCAAAGAAAATTATTTTTACGAAGGGCAAGCTGAAGCTAGCATTTACTAGCCCAGACATCATTTCAACTAGCCCCAAAGACTTTTTCACTAGCAGAATTGATTTCACAGTTCTTCTGTTATTTGAATTCCTTAAAAAACATCACTTGGCTGTCGGGCCAGTTAAAAACAGAGTTCACAAGCCCAACAGCAAAATCCACTAACCCGGGCTATCGGACACTACTTTCTTTGCACATGTATCATTATAGTGGGGAAAAAAGAAACAATGAGGTCACTTGCATTGCATTTCATTGCTTTCATCACTCTAATAAGGTCAATTCAAATTAAAAATCTATCATTATCATGACACAGTATGGTCAAGTGGTTAGGGCAGTCATAAGCTTGAAGACTGGCAGTTGCAAGTCTATCCTGTATGCTGCTACCATGGCATTTACTCAATTCACAGTAATCTGGAGTTCAGTTTCAGCAATGTTCTCATGTTAAATAGCCAACTGAGCTTTTTGTACCACAGAAAACAGATTAAAATTTAGGAAAGTTGGTCATGTGTGCCTTGTGCTCAATGGTGAGAATTTAGGTTGCCTTGAGTTAAAGCAATTCATTTATTATAAGCTTTATTTCATTAGTGTAGTTCTGTAAATTTTTCCATCAAACCAGGAAAATTGTGAACACCAGAAATACTGGTAATTCTGGAATGTTATTGTGTTGCAAGAAACAAGCCAATTGGGCGTACGAAACTAAACCGCAAGTTAATGAAGTAAGAAAGGTAATTAGGTTGTGGTTTTGTGGCTAGTTCACATGTTCTGATCTTTGCTGTGATTGGCTGTAACACAATAAACTTTCCTGAAATATTTCAAGTGTTCATGGTTTTGCTGGTGTGATTGTAAAGTGGACATAATTATCATAAAGCCTACTTTCCACTGGAAAATCTAGAATTGGATTTTCCTCAGAACAGATTTCAGTTTTCCAACCAGAACACAAAATTCGAGAGAAGATTTTACTGCATTGAAGTGCTTCAGTTGCTTTTATCATATTATTAATTTTTGTTTGTTATGTTTCTATACAGGACCTAACTCAGCGGTACAATCAGCAAAACATGTTAAAGGGAAGGAAACGAGGTCATCAAGAGCCACAAAGCTTCTTCTGCTGGTTTACAGAGCAAGAGGCTGGAGATGAGTTGGGAGAAGTTATAAAAGATGACATTTGGCCAAATCCTATCCAGTATTTTTTGGTAGGGTTTGTTTTGTTATTAGAGAGCTCTGGTAAATCAGTCATGGCGTTGTTGAAACCAAGTGATTCACTCTGTCAACTTTGTGAAAGATTGCCAACCCAGTGTACGTGACTGTATATCAATAATTATTCCACCTTTCCTTTGTGGTGAAAACATGATAATCTATTCACATTTATTTTGTTAAGAGAATGTTGTGGCTGTCTCATCTGGCCTGTCTTAAAATCTCTCAAAAAATGTTAGACGCTGACGAGATAATGCTCAGATCATTTAACAGGGGCCTTATCATCATTTGGTTTTAGTTGTTAAGTTTTGAGCCAGAGTTTATGATGGTTTAAATAAGATTAGACAAAGAAATACTGGCCAGTTAAAAACCTTTTTTAAAAAATCTAGTTTTATAGGTTTTGTTTATTACTAACCTGTCAAGCAACAGTCACATTGATGTTGATGTGATGTTTTCACTTCTAACTATTGGTGTTCATGTTTTCCTTAGGATAAATAACAAAGTGGCTCAGTGATTTTGTTACCTCGCATCCTGCCTCGCTGACGCATAAAAATTCCCAAAGATGCAAAATAATTCATGGCTTGCGTCCCGTAGGATGCAAAGAATGATTGATCGATTTGAAGATTTTTTTGGTAGAATATCCTGTTCATCTGATTTCTTTTTTCAGTAAACTGTAAATTATGAAGAGTTTTGGCATTTGTCTCCAGATTAACTGTCTGGTTACAGAGAGGCCTAAGCATTTTCAATCTAGGACAAGCACTTTTTTTTAAACTGGAACTCATTGGTTCTGGACTGGGACTCATGATTTTTCACAAGATAAGTCCCAGGACTCAACATAACTATTTGTAACAAAATCACTGGCAGCTACTTTAAAATGAGTGAGGAATGAAACATCAGACACAAATCATGATGAATAACATCTTTCACTCTCAAAACTGCTTTTTAGGGTCATTCAACAAGTGTACTTCAGGAAGATAATGAAGATGATGAAGAGGATGTTGATGAAGATGAATCTGAGGATCAGGTGGGTCTGTACACTTGAAGGTTTTCATGTGGTACTAACCACAGAATTCTGGTCATAGTTGCCTGGATTTAAGACACTACCTGCCCCCAACCCCCCCTCCCTGCTAATACTCCTTATTATTCCTTCAAAATATTTTGCTGTTTCTGATTGGCTCCAATCCCCCAATTAATTCTTCATAACCAGCTGGTGCTTACCATATTTGGAAAATGTGGGCAATAACCCATTGATTTGATGGTACCTATTTAATATTGTTAGCAGCTTTGTTTCCAGGGGTCACTTTAATAAAACTTTACATGTGTTGCTATTGTTGTCAGACCCATAACAATGGTTAAACTTGTAAATTACTCTTGTAAAAGTTTTATTTAATTGACCCCAGGCAATAACCGCTTCAGATGTGCAAAGGTTTAGGTCACGGTAGTCTAAATTAAAGAAAAATAGCATTCATGGCTATTCAAAGACGAATAGCCTTATTCCTGACTAAAACTGAATGGAAGAAATATGATAATATGCAAAAAATATTGCTTGATTGGTGTTATCAATCTACTTTGTAAGGCATTTCAATATGCATAATTCAATAGGCATCCTTTTCAACGTGCACCATCGAGGCGGAGTATAATTTGAAGATTTATGGCAAATTTAGTTTTTGTTCTTTTCTGTTCGTGAAAATTGGCACCCTTTGTCTCATTTTGAACGGAAAAAAGTTCTTTTGAATTCTAATTGAATATAAAATTGCAGTAAAGAGGGCTAATTAACATTAATATAAAAGAAAAAACATATTGCACCATTTTGGAATCTACATGCAAACAAAAGATATTCCACTTTTAAGTTCCCTCCCCACCCCTACTTATAAACCCATCCCTCCCCCCCCCCCCCCTGGTATACACTCCAGACGTTATCCCTTCTATCACACTTTTGTAGGGTATTCATTTATCACAAATGTGGATCAGTGTCAGTTAATGCTTCAGGTTATGGCTAGAAATATAGTTTTAAACATTGTATTGTAAGAAGTTACACTTAGTCTATTAGTTCATTTTGATGTTCATATTAGGTTTCAAAATTCAAACCAGTAGAGGGGAAAAAGGCTGTCTCCCTATTTCCCCCCCCCACCCACCTCTATACTGTCTAATCATGGTGGGTGCCTGTCGTCCATATAGTGTGAAGGGTAATGGCTGGGTCACCAGAATTCACCAGCCCTAGGAGCTCTCTCATCTAGAAGCTGGCTGCCAATACTAGAATCTCTTGTAACTTGTTTAAAAAGAAATCTGAATTATAATTTGTTTACCCACGCCGTGATTTAAACCCGAGTCACTCACCGTTGCGACCCATTACTTGGGTTAATTTTTGCTGGGTATGTGCCGCTGGCCTCTCAGAGCCCCTACCCCATTATAGTCTATTCTCTGGCCAATTGTAGACCCCATATTAGTCACTCTTGGGCAAATATGTACTTTTTGCGATCCCAGCTTAGTCACTTTCTATTTATGTATCTACCTTATCAATCCTTTAAAAAATGAATTGACTCATTTTCTAATAAATTGAATGAAGAACACTTTACTTTTCACCTACTGTACAAATATCCTGGTACGTTTGCTAACCATAAATATGAACAACTCTCTACTCCAAAACTCCGAAAATGTGCGACCCCACTCTAATAACTCTTGAAAATGCAACCCCATTATAATCAGTCCAGTCGTGAAAATGCGACCCCATCCAGCGGCACATCCCCATTAGCCTCTTATAAGGAAGCACTTGCTCCCCCCCCCCCCCGGGCCTAAATCCCCTTGGTTGTCTCCTATTAATGGGTTCTGCTGGGAATGATCCTGTGATGGATCAGCGTCATCGAAACCTTTAATTTCGAGGACACGATTAAGAGGACGAGATTTAAACTTAGTGTTTCGCCTATTCAAAAAACAAATCGACACCCCTCAAAGCTTCATTGTACTTTCTTGACCAGAAAAGTTAGCACGGTTATTTTTTATTGAAGGAGGTTAAGCCCTTTCCCGAGCGCCAAATGATAAAACTTCTAACATTTGATAACGTGTTTCTGCTACTACGACATTCTCGCAAAACCCGCAATAGAATGGCGACGACCATCACGTTTTCCCACCAAAATAACGCTGGTTCACGCATGTGTACTACTTAGTAATAGAGAGATTAATTGCGCGATCCATTCAACCAAAATTTCCGGAAATTTCGGTCCAAAACTCAATGGATCGGTTCGGTCCAACCGGGAAAGTTTCGAAAAAACGGGTCCACGTTTTGAGGTGGACCACTTTTCCCGGTCGGACCGGTTGCAATTTTGGTTGAATGGATCGCGTCCTAAGATTCACGTTTACCGTAAACGGCAAATGTCAGACTTGAGTTGAGAATTTCTCAGAATAGAGAATAGGCAGATAAAAACAGTCCCGAACGATGCCTTTGGTTAAAACTGGCATAAAACTACTTATTTTTGTGTAGAAGCAATAAAGAGTTAACGGAAAATAAGGGGAAAACTTGGTCACGTGGTACAAATTCGCGTCTGCCGTTTGGCGTAAACGTGAATGTTTATCTCTCTGATGAGAAGATGTCGTAGTCGTCCTTGTCTCAAAATCTAAAAGTCTCTCGGGTATTCCTGCTTTCTTAGCTAAGAAGAAGTGGCAGTATTCATACTTGCTCTCTCTACTGCAGAAACTGAGTTAGTCTGATTATGCCTGACTTTTGTGGCTGCATTAGTACGTAGGATAACAATGAAAGAGAAAATGCTTTTTGATGGCATTACTGGCATCTTTGAAAACAACTGACCAACTTTGTCTGCATCAACCATCAGGATGATGTGGTGGTAGTAGATGAAGGAGAAGAGGATGATGAAGTTGACGAGGAAGAAGGAGTTGAGGATGATGAAGAGGAGGAAGAGGAGGAAGAAGAAGAAGTGGTGGTAGAAGAAGGAGAGGAAGAAGATTTGGCAGAGGGAGATGAGGGGGAAACACCAGTCGTGTATGAAATGGATGAAGAAGACGAGGAACCAGAAGATGGTGATGATGAAGAAGGGGAACCAGGGGTAAGAGAAGAGCAGGAACATTGCAAAGCCCCGTGCAAACGGACGCAACATGGTTGGATGTTAAATGGTGCGTCCGTTGGCACACCAGTTGCATGTTGAGGCTGGTGGTTGCGTATTTTTGGGAGTTGTTGCGCAAAGTTTGAAACCAGTCCAACTTTTGAGCCAACAACTCCCAAAATTTCTTTTGTTCCCATTCCTTGATCGCCGAAACGTAGCGCAACAATGTTAGATCTGTTCGTACAGCTCTTCCGACATTAGGCACCTTGCGATCGGACAACGGCGACGTCCATGAAAACGTCCCTGAAAAATAGACCTCGCATCCTTTCCTTTTTTTTCGCGATTATCCCAAGTCGCCCAGTTACTTGAAAAGAAGGGAAGTTTATAGGTTGGAGATGAAGAGAGGAGACCGCGCCCAAGTTCAGACAGAGATGGTAGAATTTATCGGCTTGCCGTTCTCGTTCTCAAAGTTAAACTTAAACTAAAAATTTGGTCATTTCACGTCGTTTTTGTGCAGGCACGGCAACGAAATAGACAAAAAAGCGTGATGTACGTGCAGACTTGTTGTTTTGTCCATTAAACCTATTGCTTTTTTGACGTTCCCTTTGCCGTCACCGTCATGGTTTTGTAAGGTTCCTATTGTTGGGGCCACGCACGCGCATTCTACATTGTCTCCAAAGTCTTATTGGTTGTATCCTTCCCACGATGCACTGCAGATCCCAAAATTGTTGGGAGGTGTGGGCCAACAACGTTGCGTCCGGGCGTTTGCACGGGACTTTAGAAACAAAATATTTTGATACTGAGCTATCAAGCGAACTAGGAGTTGGTCATTTTTGGACGGCTCGTAATATACCCGTAGAAAGTGAAGTTGTGAAAGTGACTATATAAAATTTGATACATTTAAACTGCTTGAGATTGATATAACACGTAAAAGACGTCGAAGGACTTTGTGAAAGGCTAAATTGAATCCGGCTGCTTATAAAAATCAACCCTTTCAATCTTTTAACCAGGTTAGGTTTTGAAAAACATTTAATTTACGGGACTAACTCGCAGGGAGTTAATTCACTATGGGGCGAACTCAATTTCTTACGGGACTTACTAGTAGAGGGTAGAGGGCTAACTCACTATGGAGCGAAACCGCTGGCTTTTGTTGCGTAAGGTCTCTAACCCATCCCCACCACCCCCCCCCCCCCCCCCCCCCCACGCCTCCGACGGTGGCCAATGAGTTTACGGTCGTTTCGCCTACATCCTGTTTGCCGATGTCGTAGTCCTTTCGCTAACTTATTATCTAGTACAATATTAACTCAGTTGATATAACTGAATCTTTTCGCTTTTCTCCTCGTCCGACCCAACAGCATATTTTATTTACAAACTAACCCTCTGCTCCGTTCGTATGCAATTGTGTAAACTAAAGTATTCAAATGATGAGAAGTTCATGAAAAGCACGTGCAGTTCTAATTTAGTACAAAAGACAGTGGAAAGTGAGGTTTACATGACGCACTGCCCAAACCTGGAATATTAAGGTATTTTGAGGGAGACACTAGACCGCTGACCCATGATGGCAATTACCTGACTAAGCTGGTTCCCATCTAGTGCCTTTATTATCTATTATCATACATTGTACTCACTATCTGTCTTCTTAGTGGCTAAGAGCCTACGTTTAATTTTGGAAGTCAGCGCAACCTACAGATTAGTTAGTTATCTGCTAGCAGATTAGCGACTGATCTGTAGGGTGCGTGCGCGATGCATGATTTCCAAGAGCAATGTCAAACTGCGGTTCATGCGATGCTGTGTTTGTTTTTATTTTCTTACAAAAAATTACATGATTAAACAATTATTAGACTCGGTTTTTGTGATATCCGGAATAATCAAGGTTTCGGTAAGTGTTATCAGCCTCGGCCTTCGGCTCGAGCTCGGCTGATAACACGGGCTCGACCTTGATTATTCCGGATATCACAAAAACCGAGTGTAATAATTGTTTATTGTTGAGCGAGATTCGAATTTAGCAACTATAAAATCTTGTGTTTTTCAAGGAGGAAGTTCTTCTGGAAGGCGAGGAAGAGGATGACGAAGAAGATGAAGGAGTTGAACAGGAGGAAGACGAAGAAGACGAGGGAGACGAAGGCGATGAGGTTGAACCTGAAGAAGGAGACACACCAGCGAATTAAAACAAAGGCATTTTTAGATTTCTGTATTTAATATATCTTATAGAAAGCTCGTCGCTTTCGCTCACTGTCCAATCATCTTCACCCTTTTTGCTGGCGCTTATTGGCTAGTGCTGGTTCCTTTGATTAGCTTTGGTTTGTTTCCATGGTAACGTGCCACTCTATTTTATAAAAATCCTATTTTTATACATGCTTAGCAAGTCATTTGACTTTGCGTGACTTCTCCTGCGTGACCTCAGTGCTTTTTATAGTCCAGAGTCATGCTAAAGTATTCATGAAAGACCGAGTCACTGATACAGTATTTCTGTGATTTCCAAACATAAAAACTAGCCTAAATTCAGTCTTGTTGTAGCCCCACACATTGCTGTTTCGCAAAAATTTGACCGCTGTCCCATAGTATTACGTGTAGACTGGAGGGGCGTCATCAGCCAAAAACGGAGGTCTACGCTTGAAAAATAGCCAACTATTGATGCATGCAGTAATATTTGGCCCCCATGGTAGCCCAAGGTTTTGCAGACATGCTTGGACAGACCCTGAAAATTTCAGGCAGGAATTCCTTCGGGAAATCTTGTTTTTAAATAAGTGTGTGCTGTATCATTATTTGGATACTTTTTGTAATTAGTTAGTCACGTTATGTGTCCTATTCACGTAAAATACAGTTAAGCGCTCATTACGTACAAGGTACGTCTCAAGCCTCTTAACTTGCGAGAAAACTCCATCTGACAATTGCGAGGGACTTTGGGTCACACGCGGGGCGAGACACGCGTCTTACCCGCGCGTGCCCTTGTACTATTACGATTTCCAAAACACAGTTTACTTTAACAAGGTACAACCATGACGCGTACCCTGTGAAACAAACGTGCAACTGACTTGCGATTGTCGTCGTTTTTTTTTTACACGGTATGATTCGGGTTATAGGTTAATCGTGAGCACAACGCATGCCACGAAAGAGCTTGTTGGCAGGTTATACGCGTGCTGTATCGCTTTCCACTGATACGTACAGACCCTTGTAAAAAGAAACGAATCCCTCTTCCGAGTGAGTACCTGTTGACTGTAATCTGTGTGCTAATTATCGAGGAGGTGAACTGGTAGAGGCGTGTGTCTTTGGTAACTGTAGCCTGTTCCAGGCGTTCATATAATGAGGGGGTGGGGGAGGGGGTGGCCGGAACGTCGCGAATATAGAACTGTACGCCTGAAATAGGTTGTATTTACAAGTGTGTTTTTTTTTCTCACTTCTGAGTTGGAAAATGAAATTTTAAAATGGCTGCAGTTTCTTTTCCTGGTTTGTCGTTTTGTTGTTGTTTTTATTGCTCTTAGATTTTTTCGGAATTTTCTTCGGATATTTTGGGCCGTTTTCCTGAGTGTTAAGGGATTATTAGTGTAATGTAAAATCCGTGCAAACTGTGTGGATTGTACAAACTAAATTGTGCGAAAGCTCGTTTTAATTCTCTTCCGACTGAGTACCTGTTGCTCCACACTGTCCTCTGCCTTTCTTATTATACCGTTAAGAAAAATTTGTTGACAGTTAGGACTTACGGTTAGTGATCATTTGCTTTATTCTCATGAATTTTGTATTTGATTAGTTGTTATACTGTAGGAAGAAATTCTATTCTGGTCATTGTTAGACCTTAGCGAGTCCCTCCTGTAAAATTGTATCTAATCACTGTATTATATTTAGCTCACCTCTGTAAGACTTATGCCTGGTGTTTACCAGCAACATAACCTGAAGTGTAAGCATAAGAGTCTGGCGTCTAGTGAAATGGAGTGCTGAAGCACACGTGACAAAGAAAAGACAAAGACAAATTTTGTCCTTTTGCTGGAATTTATGCTTGCTTCTGGGCAGTGTTCACGGCGAAATAAGGATATTTTGAGCTTGCGTTTGCGTCGCAAGTCCAGACTCGTACCTAGTGGCCACATTTGTTTTTCGCAAACTGAAGGAAGGTGGAAAAGAAAATTGACGCGCACAAAGGGCTTCCTTCCTTCCTTGATGCACCGTGAACACACTAAATCCTTCCCATTAATCACAACGCGAATACTGGTACGTGCCTGTCGTTAGTCAACTCAGGCTTAATCTTTAGGATAGCATTATAAGTCCTGATTTCAATT
>JBBMOI010000003.1:8810000-8922500 GCA_038088405.1 Porites divaricata
AGGACCCCAATCATGTAAATGTGGGCCCTCTCTGTCAAGGCTGGTGTATGTGAGTAAAAGCGATTTGCATGTAAAAATAAGTACACGTAGCTGTGGAAATCCTCTCTTAAAAGCGAAATTTTCAGTGTTCTACCTACCTCATGCTGCCGACTAACAGCGGATTCAGTGCGTACAACCAGTCATATGTATCCTCTTCTTTCTCCGTTGTTGTTCGGACAAGGAATCTGCACTGTCTTGTACGGATTGAGAAAACACTGAATGTCTGTAACAAAACAATCGCACCAAGTTATTCTTAACCATAACAAAAGAAAGGAATTGAAATCCTTACAACTTTCACTCCGGTCAGATTGAAAAATATTTTACTTATTAATTCAATCTCAAACTTTAAGTTACATCAACATTTCAGCCTTCCATAGATGACTGATGGACAATAAAAGTACATAGATTCCTCACCACAAAATATTCTGGACATTCCACTTTGGAAAACTTGAGATTAACCAAGAACTGTTCAATCTGAAAGTAACCAAAAAAAGAAAAAAAAAAAAAAAGAACGTGATTACAATGGATTTTTGACCAGAGCCATGATAACGGTTTCTTGAAGCACATTTTCGCACACAGCTAGATGGTTGGTAGGTCGGCAATACGGCCATAGCCATATTCGATATGGTTTCCGTGCCGGAGCAAATGCTATCCAGTATTTTATAGCCGTGTGAACTTAGCGTTGGGCCTGTTTACATGGAGGTGGGGGACCTCAGGTAAGTGAGGTAAAATGTGGCGGGTCATCCCACCTATCATGTAAACGTGATCACACTAAAATGAGAAATTATATGTACAGGCGGGTTACCTCACCTACCTGAGGTCCCCCACCTCCGTGTAAACACGCCCTAAGACTAACAAATTAAAGCCAACAACTTTGTACGTGCAGCAAGTATTTTTGGTACATCTCTTAGCCGTCGTTGCACGACCACGACGTGAAACTGCCTAATTTCACGTTTTGTTGAGGTCTCCAACACAAGACAACGATTTCCTAATCCCTTATTTTTTAGACACAGTCCTTTAGAATTCAACTCCAGTTTTCGAACTGCTATGTATTTATGAGTTGATAAACTTCAAGTCTCCAACATTTGACATATTGAACCACATGGAATAAGAGACCTGAATTTTGAAATAGGGAGCTTTAGCAAATAGAACAGCGAAAAAACTTTACATTGACGTCATGCTTTTTTGTACATTTCTTTACCGACACGGCACGACTACGACGTGAAAACGCCTAATTTCACGTTTTAAGGAAAACGTTAACAAGCGTCGAAGATGACTTTTTTTTTATTTCTAAATTTGAGTGCGGTCCCCAAGAAATCAACTCCATTTGACATTTTCAGCGAACTGTAATAAACGCGACAAAGTTTGAAAAAACGACGTCTCCGTCGTCAATGCTTAAGGTCCCTAAGGGAGGATTTTCACTGTCGCGTAATGTTTCCGTGCGTACGCACTAAATTTTACGCGCGTAAATAAAATACAGGCGATGTATGGAAGGTCACGAGTAAACGTAACCTCGCTCAACTTTACCGTTTATGCGCGGGCTTTCATACATTGCCTCTATTATATTTACGCGCGTAAAATTTATGTGCGTTCGCGCGGAAAAATTACGCAAACAATGGAAATCAACAGCGAAAACGTCACTTTCCGCGATTATTTCCGCTCGCTCAATTGGTCAAATATCGGCAAATTTTCCTAAAGTTACATTCTAAAGAGCTGCGTACAAGTTCACAATGAAAAAGAAAAATTCGTCGTAGGCGTCGCATTCAGTTAGGACGTTTCACATTTTAATCGTGCAGTGACGGCAAGGAAATGTACAAAAAGGTGTGGTAAACGTGTAGAGTTGTTGTTTTACTACCAAAGCTATCGCCTTTTTGTTGTTTTCGTTGACCCGTCGTCATGTTGCTTAAGTTCTCTAATATGAGAAAGACAAGAAAGCAAAATTAACCCTCAGCAACAAAGGCACCCCAAAAGACGTACTCTTCCCACATTATTGGTTGGAATTTGCAACAAGAACCTTTGGACGCGTACGCTCACCATTTCAGACTTACATAAGACATTTTCACCTCAGTCCACCCATTTTAAAACATGTATTACCTTACCTTGCCTCGCCGTTTATCAGATCAAAATAACACTAAAAAATGTTTACCTACCGGATCACCTTCCTGACGGTAAAGTAGAACGTAAGGCTTTCTAACAACCTACAACAATAAAACCGAAGTGAAATTTTTATTCCCCCAGATATCAATGTTGCACGAAAAAGAGCCCAAACAACGAGGGAGATAAAATTAGTAATTAGTCTCTTGAGCTACCAGTAAATGAGATATTTGACAGAAACCGGAGCCACACAAGCAGCCAACACTCGCGGGGAATGGTGCACTGTTACCCTCTTACGTTATAGATTTGCAGGTTACCCCGTAAAAAATTTTGGCGGGAGACCGTTTTATTGTTAGATGTCATACGACCTCAGAATAGCCAATGAAAGCGCGCTGTTGGGGTAATCTCCAGCAAAGTATCAAAACAAAATAATGTACTCACAACATAGCATTTGCTCCACTTGCAGCTGCAGTCGTCCATAATATGAAGATAACCACGTTTGCTTATTACTGGGCTGCGGAGATTATGGAAGTAATTAGACTCAGGCCTTTTCATGAGACGAACCAAACTCTAATTTGGGTCGACCTTAGGACGCGTGGAACCAGTCAACTGAATCAGATCAGTAATAATTTTTCTCCCGAACGGGGCTAAATATACATGACCGGTTTTTGGTCATTTTTCGACAACACAGAAGCTTAACTTTGACAAAGTTGGCCCAATTCTTTCAAGCTGTACTCCGTTTCCATCCTGGCCATGAAAAGCCAGAGATATCACTCACAGTTGAGACTTATCGTAGATTAAATTTAAATAAGACGGAACTATTATTTTATGGCTATAGAGAGGAGAAGTTGGACGTCACATTACCATGGTAGCAAAATTTCTGGATCTCAAACAACCTTTTTTGACAGAGACAACCATTTGCATTGTCGAACGATAAAAGAAAAGAACGGGCTACCATTTTTCGTTTTTTCTTTCTACCATATTTGTAGGACCATGGTTTGTGAAGATCCAGGAATTTTGCTACCACGACAACATGACTTCTCCTCTTTATGTGCTTTAGGATTTTAAATCAATAACAAAAAATTGTGACATAGCGCCATTAATACTGGTGTGAATGTTCTCTTACTTCTTTCTCACATGAGTTACTTCCGGCACGTAGAATTCCACATGGCCTTCTGCCTCTTTGTCATTCTCTTGGTTCAAAACATTCTCGGACGATGGATTAGGATTCTAAAGAGAAAAATATAATGGAACACGTGCATCACATGGCATGGAACAGAAGTTCAGTGTTAACAATTAAAAGCGTCGTAAAGTCAAAACAAATCTGACCAAACAAGCTAATCACAACGAACATACTGGCGCAGACAATGCAATGAGTTAGTGAGTGAAATTGAGATGACAACAATAAGACGTCGTGTCTTCATATGTAATAAATCTGCAAAATAACTCGGACGTCAAAATAGAGCGCGCCACTGGCCGCCGTTATCATATCCGTTTATGACGTAGCTTCATGGGCGGATTTAGGGGTGGTGCCAAGGGGATCGCGGCCACCCCTTGCTGAATTTTCAGGATCCACCCTGGAGCTTACTGCCTATCCAACCCATGACACATGAAGTCTTGACAGAGGCAGAGCCGGGAGACCGGACCACCAAGCGAACACTCCCTGCTCTTTTCCAGCAACAATGTGGGTTCTTTTAACTCCCTTTGTAATCAACAAACGGAAGAAAGATGAAGGAGATAAGGCCACTGGTTTAATGACACTGCCGACATAATGACAAGATCATCTGAACAGAGACAAGATCTTAATCACTGCCAGCAGGGTATTGCCTATGGTTAGGTTCGGCCGGCGTTTAGAACCGGGCCGCCCACTCAACAAACCCACGCTCAACCATTTGAGTTAACCGGGCGGCGGTCAAATCAGTCGAGTGTAGTCAAATCCCACCACGGATCGAGGACCAGTGCGGGACCATAATTAGTTGTCGAGATTGTGCAATAGCTGGAGTCAAATATTTTCATTCATTTTTACTTGCCGGCGAAATACCGGGTAACGTCATACTCACCAAAGGCGTAGGCTTACTAAAATTCCTTTCCCAAGTCAAAAGATGAAGACACTAAAACAAAACAAAACAAAACAGTCCATGTCTGTGAATTGAAAGTAAGTGCAACGGACTCGTCGCATGAAGACAACAAAATGTAATAAAATGATAAAAGTACGTAAATGTATACTTACCTTGTTTAGTAACTTCTCCTTGACTTTCTCCGGGTTAACATCTCTTGTAAAACGCAGAGGCTTCCCGGCCGGAAGTGAAGCAACAGACAGAAACGAAGAGGAAAGGGAAATAGAACCCAGGCTACTCCGGCTGGAGTAAGTACTGTCATCAGAGAAAATGCCCGGGTCTACCACAACCGTGTCAGGCCGGTCAGAGGACATGAGCTTGTCACCAAGAGACAGAATATGACGAGCTTTAGCCACCTTCAACAAACCAAAACTTCAGGTCACAGCATATCATCAAAATAAACAAATAATGAGTAGTATACACAGGAGATGCTGGGACGAAATTATTCAAAATGGCGGCTCCCTTGGAAGGGGGCTGGGATCATAAGATGCAGTACGTGTAGGAATATGAGAGAAAGAATAAATTGAATGAAGTAAGAGTGCGATTTTTTATTAAGAAAAAGGGTTGAATATAAACGAGCTTTGAAAAGACATCATGGGTAAATTTATGGAAAATAAGATTCAAGAACGTGAAGGGTTGATAGTGGTTCCAACATCCGCTTTTAAGTTTTAATCCCCCTCGCCCGTGACAAGGTAGAAGGTATCGGATTTCAAACACCCTAACACACAATGAAGGCTTCCACGATTAGGATACAAAGCCCAGTAGGTCCAAGTCTTGCCCTGACCGCTAGCTGGATTTGTTCTCGGTAGCCCCGCGCGTGTTCAAATTCTCGGCGAGGCTCGTAAAATAGACAACTGGTTCACCTTCTAACATTTGGGATTCTTAACCATGTTATGTTCCATGTGAATTGTTTGTTTTATTATCCATGAAAAGCCTAATAAGGCGAGAAGATAATTAAGTTATAATTATACACTGCTAGTCAATTAAAGTATATTTACGTTAATATTATAATCTATACCTCCTGCACTCGGTCAAGCTTGTCCAACTGCATCTGATGCTCTTCAATCAGTGAAGTACCCCTCGGTCGCCATTCTCCAAGGTTCTCTTCTCCTCTCACGTAAATACCGGACGTGTCCTTCACTATTCTCTTCTTTGTCCTCATCACTGAAAAAAGAAGTAACCAAATTGTTTAAAGTAGTTTACAGTTCCACGTTATCAAATCAGGAAAAAAGTGTCGCAAGCTATCGACGACCAAACAAAAAAATAACTTTACTGCTAAAGAAAACAAGTTATAACCACACAACCTAAATTTTTTCTAATATGGACGTCATGATGCAACTTAAATATTCGTCGGTCTTAACAGTTAATGTGTAAATCTCAGTCAACATCCTCAAAAAAGCGTTTTGTTTTGTTTAGTTTTTTTAAAAAAGTAGATATATGGATAGTGGGTAAGCTTAAGGATGATGGTCAAAACCTTTTTATGGTTGATGACAAGTTGTTATGAAGAAAAAAATAACTTCATTACAACTGATAGTCTTTAAGAATGAGCATGCTCGGAATCATACTTACGCTGGCCATGTTCATCAGCCGGATGAAGAACAAGCTCAAATATATCACTGAGTTTATCACTAAAGAATAAATGAAAACAACAACAACAAAAAAAACGAAGTTAAACCAACTGAACACATGCTTGTGATTGACTCTTTTCACTGACAATTCAAAGGGCCATTATGAGTTCGCGCGAGAGCCTAGGTCGGTGTTGTGTTGCATTGCACCCTGAAACTGTTTTCACAATGCTATGCGTCTTTTATTGGCTGTTACGAGGTTGCCCCAGAAACTGTTCAAAAATTCATCGCCCAAAGCATTCCCATGGTACAATTCGACACACCACAAGCTCTTCCATCAGGAACGCATAACTCACCGTAGAATAAGGCCTCGAGAGGAGAGCGCGCGAGAAAAGTGACACCACAAGCTCTTCCATCAGGAACGCATAACTCACGGCAGAATAAGGCCTCGAGAGGAGAGCGCGCGAGAAAAGTGGAGCTCGCAAATGGATTCCTCCACAAAAAGGATAATTCGGTGCACCCTACACTACTCATGCGCAACTCCCTCATAGTCATCGCTCCAATTTTGCTCTGAACCTAATTTCACTTCGTACAGTGCCTACTAGAAACTGGCAGCCTAAATTTCTACAGAAGTATGGTGACTCACTTTTCGGGACGCCTTGATGAGCTAAAGATACCCCAGGCGGACCTGCAAAGGAGTAATAATATGGAATCGTATCAGCTGAATATGTTACAACGTCATTAAGGAATGGCATTCTTCCGGGGAACCGTTTTCCAACTCAACTGCAGGCTTACCTAGGGGTTGTCTTGGAGTCCCTGCCGAAAACGGAAAGCGCAATGTCCTTGGTAATGCAACACGTTTGGCAACAGTTATCTAGCTACAAAGTAAAAAGATTTACGGTCATGCTAAACGATGAAATAGCGTTTGTTTGATCGAGGGTGACAACTCGCACTTCAGAATTAAACAACAGGGATGATCAAGAGGGAGGGTCATCTCTATTGTTTACATGTGTTTGTCTATGACTTATTCATCACTGCCAGTATGACGTCAAATACTCACGGGCGAGAGCGTGGGGTCGTTTGTGCAATCTGCAAGAGACACTATAGTCATCAGAACAAGAGAGGTCGGTGAAAAGATTAAGAGCTAGGCAAACATTGCTAAACATCGCTAATTTGATCATAAGTGTATGAGCCTTGACAATTGTTGTTTCTTTTATCTGCTTTACTCAAGCAGATAAATACAACAACAAAGTTCACACACTTATGATCAAGCGACCCGAAGAACTCGCCCGTTGGGATGTGACGTCAAACACAAACGAAACACATAAGATGGCCCCTCCCTCCTGGGGATGATGGTGTTTATCGGGGAAAGCTTGGATTTTTAACTTTACATTTTAGTAGTGGTAATAGGCCTTACCTGCATTTCAATGTTGTTATTTACAAACGTTTTGGAAGGAAAACAAGCAAAGATTATCAAAATCCTTTGTGTAACATCTCAACAACCGCTGGGAATGCTCGGAAACTGAGGTTGTTTTCTATTTACACCCACGGTTGATATACTAATTCCGTGTTCTAAACGAAAAATGTCAACATTGAAAGGATTCCTTGAAAGATGACTCAAAAATCCTACAATGCGTTTTTCAATTGCGCATTTCAACCAGTAGTCTGCTAGTTCTACATATGGCCTGTGGGATGTCTGTGGAAGTGTTGTGGGAGTGAAACTTGCAAGTCCGAACAGAAATAGCCCAAGTTTTCCGATTCAATGCTAAACAGACTATTATTAAACTGTGCAAGAAATAAATAGGATGTTTCAAATTGAACCAACCTCAAGATAAGCTGACATGGTAACAAACACAAGATCCCCTGGTGGTGTCACTCTGAAAAGTCACAAATAGCAGCGCTGAGTTGAGTGGATTGTATACGCATTGCTCATCACTGACTTCAAGCACGAGTTATATTATGAAAACAAGAAGTTTGCTATTTCAACGCAACGAGTGCCGTTGCTGTCACGTCAGTGAGATCAGGCATTGACCTCAACCATCTCAACTAAATTTTTAATATGCACTCTTCTGCCTACAATCGGCGACAAGACTAGTTGAGACACTTTGCCCTAGAGGGCGTTACTGACATTTTGCCGACTTTTAAAGAGAAAAATGAAGCTTTCCCTTCCCTTAACCTCAAGCAATGCTGTCATGCTGTACGAGCTATCTATAGGAAACAACAAACACCTCAACTTTGAACAGAGGGGAGGGTGGAGTGCAGATTGCTCTGTTCTCCGAAGTAAACAATTTGAGGGCTGTGTCTCAACAATTTTGTCACAGATTGTAGAACAAATCACTATATGAAAGAAGGAAAACCATTAACTGTACCTATTCAATAAGATAGAGTTATGAAGAGACGAGTCCCAGGCCGCCTCGAATCTGAATATGGATTTGTTTTCATCTGGGTGAGACTGGACTTGAGGTGACAACACGTTTAAAGAGACTGTATGAAGCGAACCTTCCCCCACTGGGGGAGGGGTAAGGGACGTGCGTACACGACCTGTAAAGAAATAACCACTATTAAGCACACAGCAACAGTTTTTGCCTTTTTTTAAAGGTCTAACTCTCTTTAACTCGGAAGCTTCTGAAAAGAAAAAAATAATAATCCAGGTGATCTGTGACGTCATTGCGGGGGCCTGGAGAAAGAAATTTTAATGCCGTATCCCATAAACCAACGCGCGCACCAATTCAATTCAATTCAATCTGTTCCCGTCAGCTTTGGTTTATGGGATACGGCATTAAAATTTCTTTCCCCAGGCCCCCGCAGTGACGTCACAGATCACCTGGATAATAATAGTTCTTAATCCGCTTACCAACCACTAGATCCAGTACTCTTCGTATTCTAATGTCTGGGTTATTTTCATGTATCACTGTGATCACGAACCGTCTTTGGATTCCCTGAACAAATGTTAAAATAAATACAAATATTTATTAATTAAGAAACAGGCAAGCAAATTGTGGAATTTTTCTACTCAAAACCGATCTGGTTTCTAAATGTACACGGGAGGTATCACATGTGAGCTCTATGAAAACCAAGATATACTACCTGATGGAGAAGAAAAACGCCACCACTTGGAGTGGTTTCACCCTTTCGTCTAAGAACGCAAGGGAAGTAGCTAAAAGTATTAAAAAAGAAATCAGTCAGTTTCTTTGTCTCTTCACGACTGTTGGGCCGGGAGCTTTGCATACTCGTTTCAGTTGTCAGTTGCGTACCTTTAAAAAGCCTTCACCTAGGTTACAACACAAGCAGAGACCGCTCCGAAACAAAGCTTTCCTCAATTCTGGACAGCAGCAAAGTCTACGAGCGTATGTAAATGGCAAAGCCACATAATAGCCGTTGTTATGCTAGAGCTAGTCAGCCCCTGTTAAATGCGTTTAAAAACGCCTCCGATGTTAAATGCTTCTAATATAAAAACGGGACGCCGTAAACTGGGACGCATTTATGCCCAACTCGTACAGAGACGCCTGGGAAGAGTCTGTGTCTTGTCTGTTCTTTCAATGTTGTCGTCTACTTCTATGCGTCCGGTCCCGTTTTTACACCAGACAACTTTAACGCCACAGATGTCAACTGCGTCTAGAGGACTTAAACGTCTCTAGCATAAATAATGGCCACTAAAAACAAAGATTGAAACCACCGTAGATCCCCGGTGAAAGTTTCCTGAGCATACGAGGTATTATGGCAACGAAAACTGCGCCGATCGTCTTCCGTAAAACCCGGCCCAGGGCATCAGCTTCGATCTAAATCACCGTAAATCCCTGTAGACTCGTTGGCCAAGAAGCGCAATGCCTGTTGCATCTTCAAAGCAGTTACACTGTTCCAAAACTAACCACATTACGAAAACAGTGAAAATTCGCCACAAGAAAAAGTCTTAGTTTAAACAGAAAACGCTATTTTGTGCAAAAGCAATGTCACATAGCTCTCCCCGTTCGAGTTACCTCGACGAGTCTGCTTAACTTTATATTTTCAAAATTTGAAATGCAGCTGTGCAGTTTTACACAGTGAATATTAGCCTGAGAGCAAGCTCTCCATTTGGGGGATATCGATCGGCGAAGATCCGAAATTGTTTTCTGGCGACAAAAGAGGTATCTAGTATTTAACAATTAGTCGCCAAAGGCGACGTGAATATCGGCGAATAGTCACCTCGACTTCGTCTCGGTGACTATTCGCCGATATTCACGTCGCCTGAGGCGACTAATTGTTTAGTATAATTACATTGATGATTATTCGAGAAAATAAAATTATTGATCAATTTCCGACCCCGAAACATCAAAAAATCCCCTGCCGTTTTGAAAACTGCTAGCCTTCAATGCTATAATCACCGCGCGGTGATTATAGCGGGATAAAGCGAAGCTCCTAGCCAATCACAGCGCTCTATTTTCGTTAATCATCAATGTAATTATACTAAAGTGTAGATATACTCCGAAGGACACCCATCGGTCAGACTTGAATACATCATCGAAAGGAACAACTTACTCGCCAGAAGGTGACATTTCACAGACTTCAACCCACACGAGTAAATCAAACTTCAGTGTTCCTTCCTCATTTTTACTGAAAAAAAAATCAAACAAATTTTATTCCACTAAAAGTATTCGACGCGCAACAATAAAGAGTGAATAAAAGTGAACATGATCTTCGCAGTTGAATGAATAACCGCTTAGGTTGTTCATTTAACTGTGAAGATCAAGTTCACTTTCATATCTTTATCCGCAGTTCAAAATATGATTCACTTCATATATTTAAAATCAATAAAAAGTGTACAACAAAAAATAATAGATAGATAGATATAGAGAAAGTCCAAAAGATAACTGGGCGACACCCTTAATTTGAATGGGTATATTAAAGGTTTAAGCCACGGACTTAAACCGCCGTCACAGGTAAATAAAATTAAATAAAATTAAATAAAATTAAATAAATACCAGATTTGGTACGGAAGAGAAGTCGAGGCTGGAGCGTCTGCAGCACAAAAAGACAGTATAATTGCGTCAAAACGTGAAAGACATGAAACCCTGTCTCCAGAAAAGGAATCATTGGGTAATCAACCTTGACGACAAAATCCTGCTTGTGTAACTGGAAAATGTGACAGCCAGAGTATATCTCTTTTACTCAAAGAATACACAGTAATTTTCAAGGAGTTATAATAACTCCTCTAGTGGGGTTAATTTAACTCCTTACAGTGGAGTTATTTTTTGGGGAGTTATTTTCACTCCAAAAAGGAGTTTAAAGAACTCTTAGTAGGTAAAAATGGCCCCAGATATTGAGGAGGTTAAAATAACCCCCAAAAAGGAGTTATCCTGTACTCCACTTTCAGAGTTAAAGTAACTCCAAAAAGAGTAAAAATAACCCCATTTTCGGAGTTATTTTAACTCCAGACTGGGACTAAAAAGAACTCTTTTTCGGGAGTAAAAATGACCCCAAATTTGGAGTTAAATTAGGAGTTAAAGTAACCCCAAAAAGGGGGCTTTCCTGTACCTAAAATTTGTACTCCATTTTTGGAGTTATAATAACTCCCTAAAAATTACTGTGTATGTGTGCAACTCCTGTACCGGAGCCCGGAGACCGGAGACCGTCATTTTGAACCTTAACTTGCACGTTTATATTTTTGTCTTGCTAGGTTTTCACTGCAGTAAAGGCGAAAAAACTTGAGAGTCAGTTTACAGTAGTAACAAAATTAATTTGGACTTATTTTGCTGTGGGACACAACTTTCCACGACATGCTTCGTGACTATCGGCTTAGAAGTGGCTGACCAAACAGACTAAACAAAGCCAAGTGTTGCCGGACGTTCTAAGAGAGAAATACCACTAATGACTAAACCTAGGAATACCACCATCTAAACCTTGTCCATTGCCCAACATACAAGACTCCTGATATTCTTTTCAAGTTACCTTTTGCAGACTTGGATTCCAATTTGCCTTCTTTTACAATAGCCCTGACAAAAGAACAATACGAGAGCCAACTTAAGTTATTGCTTCTGTACAAATTATCGCGTTAACATTAATGATACTGTCTTCTCTTGTGAAAGAATTAAGATTTACTATAGATAGAGACCAGCACATTTAGTGCTTTTGTGGTGTGGAGATGAGGAACTAATGGCAGAGCGAAGAGAAGCCTTTGTTTGTCTGACTTCGATTGATTCAAGTTAAACTCGCAGCACGAAACGATCTGCTAAAATTAGTAACGTTCATATTATAGAGACAACAAAATCGGCTCTGGGAACCAAGGTAGTAACAAAAGACTCCTTTGCGCCCTGTGGTTAAACAGGGCACTGAAACTAATCAAATGTGCCGGCCTAATGACTCAAAAAGGGACCTTACGAAACTACGACGGTGACGGTGAAGGCGATGGAAACTTCAACAAAGCAATAAATTTTTAAACAACAAAACAACAACTTCGAACAAGCAGCACACTTTTTAGTAGATTTCTTTGCCTTTGTTACTTAACTACGACGTGAAATGACCGAATTTTAAGTGTACACGAGAACGGGAACGGCAACGATGATAGTTTATTGTTTATTGTTTATTATCATTTTTGCCATACACACAAAATATACATGTAAAGTTAAAAAAAAAAAAGATGAGGCATGGAAGCCCAAGAAAGCCAATAAGGCTTATGAATAGGACCACCTTTTAAGATTATGTTATCTAATTAATAATTACAATACTGACATCGGCAATTTAACTCTAAGTACCGTAATTTCTTTTGACCATAGAAAATAATAATTAAAATAGGATAAAATTAGAAAAGGCTGAACGTGTAAGTGCAAAAAAAAAACCGAGAAAAAAAAGGTGGGAAAAAATAATGCAAGAATAAACGAGAAAAAGCGAAAGAAGCGAAAAACTACACTCGGACGCGCTCCCCTCTCTTCAGCCTAATTTCCCTTTTTTAAGTAATCTGGTGACTTGGAATAATCGCGAAAAGTTTGAAAGGTGCGAAGTCTAATCTTCAGGGACGTCGTTTTCATTGGAGTCGCCGTTGTAGGATCGTAAGGTCTCTTTTGACAAGAACTTGGAGGAATTTGTTTTTATTATCATACCTTGGAAGGTGCTTACTGGGCAAATTGTGTGGATGATGTTGATAATGACCGAACACTTCAACCTGCAGTGGTCTGGTACTGATATAATCTATGAACTCCCTTGTTACCATGACTCCGACCTACGCAAAAAGAAAAGTCACAGCCAGGTTAGACAACAGATTAACTGCATGAAAACACATCATTACTATTACAACATTACTAACTATTATCCATCACTTCCTACTGTTTTATATAAGTATGAGTTTAGACAACAGATCAACTGCTTGAAAACACAACATTACTACTACATTATTACTATTATAGTATCTATCACTTTATATTGTTTTTATATAAGAGTTTGCACTTCTCCCCTCCCCCCCCCCCCCACCCAAATTTCCTTTAATTTTATGTAAATTTCTACCCCAGTTAACTACACGTGGCAGTAGGGAGCTTAAGCAACTACGACGACGACGACGAAGACAACTTCAAAAAACAATAGGTTTAATGATCAAAACAACAGCTCTGCACGTGCATCACGCTTTTTAGTACATTTCTTTGACGTCCACTGCACGACTACGACGTGAAACCTCCTAATTTGACGTTATATGGAGGACGTGGACATACGACGACGAATTTTCCTTCCTCTTTTTGAACCTGAATAAAATCATTAAGAATTCAACTCCAGGAAAAGTCTCCCACATTTGACATTTAAGCAAGTCCAAATAGACGCGATTAAGTTTGAAAGAACTCAAATTCATTTTCTTAGCGACGTTTTCACTGCCGTGGTCGTCGTAGTTGCTTAAGGTCCCTAGTGATCTACTCGAAAGCTTCAGCTAATTTGGTCATTGCACACATTTCACCTCTACTCATTTACGTAATTTGTCCAATTTTTTTTTTTGATGTTGTAGTATATTGTAATGTGTATATAGTAACATCTTTAAGCGTTAACAGTGTAAAAAAGTTGAAAAAATATTGAATCTGAATCGCAACCAGTTGCCTGATTTGAAACACACCTTTTGGCTAAAGTAGAAACCCAGTGGATCACCACTTCGTTTATTGGATACTGGCTCAGTAGAAAATCCTTCATCTTCCTCGCTACAAAGAAATCTGTAAAAGGCAAAAAATCATGGCTTTTCAGTAGCCGGGCCCCATCGGTACACAAGGCCAGACAATAAACTATACAGATAAAAAACTTTAACAACCCGCCATTTTAATTAAGGGGGTAGCCTGGTTAAAAGCACTGCTTTTCGTTTATTTCCGCCCTTTTTCTTAAATATGTAGCCAAGATTTCATTCAATCGAAAAATAATTCAATTAGGTTGGAGTCCTTGGTTCAATAATTCTTGGAAAATTTTTGGATGATTTATTTAATGTTTTTAATGTATACAAATTAGGCAGGGGGGTATTAAAAATTTCGGAAAATTGGAAAATATTGTATTTGGGGATTGTTAAAAATTAAAATATGAAGTGAATAATTGGTAGACAAATACCAGATTATCCACCACCACAACAAGGTGCCTCTGATCCCATTAGCACGCTAACTGGTTTATGTGTATACCTTATCTACCCTAATTTATTTCCTTCCCAAATCAACATCATTCCCCCCCAACAAAAAAAAACAATAACAACCAGAATGCCCTCTTAAAGTAAGTAAAGAGGGTAGATCTTCACCTTATCTGACAGAAGATGTCAGTATATTGAGCTGAAATCCCCTGAGCTCGGAGTACAGTGATGTTGATCACGTAAGGTTTGCCAACATGAAGTGTTCCCTTGGAGAACGGAGGCTCGGCTACCTCGTCGGCTTCAGCGGCTTCCTCAACCTCCTGTAAAGTTAAGTCAGATTAGAGCACAAGCTTTTTTGCCCGATCCAGTGAGTTACCTAATCTAGAGAATAAGGAGGAAGGATCACTAGCGTAGTTTGTAAGTGCGTGGCCTTCTGTGCGGGATGTCACGAGTTCCATTCCCAGGTGTGACTTCATTCAAATTCTTAGACTGCGAGCAGTCTCTTATTTTTCTTTGCAAAGTTACAGCAAGAGAGACCCGATAACGCGAGCCGCGATAAACGAGGACGTAACTCGTCTGGCCCTAATCCTTTATTGTAACATAACGTCTTGGTTTGCAATCGCGCTAGCTGAGAACTAGACGGATTTTAAGAGAAAAGACGGACTGCAAGCAGTCTTTCAACTTCTTTCCTTTCCGTTTAGCTTTAAGTAGCTTGAAATACCCGTAAAACGGAGCACTGATGGAGAGACAGAGGAAGGGTGGGGGAGGGGGATAAAATGATCGCACCGTCGGCCTCAGGTTCCTAACTCTGATGACCATATCGAGCTAGTGACGTAAATGAATACTTGTTTAAGCGATTTGACAGCTCAAGTGAGGGATATTTGCGAAAATCAAGTATTTTAATCGGGATAAAGCTCAGGTTAGTATTACCGCTGTTCCAATTTTGATACTCCATCAATTAAACCTGCAGGAACGGAAGTATCTTATACAAATCATTTAATACGCGGTTTCCGAATAACCCTTAGCCTTTCATGTGAAAACATGTTTTCATTCACACGCCAATTAAACTCTTTTTCACACGAATGGTTGTGCATCAGGCCTCGTCTTGAAGAGAAGGCTTTGGACAACTCGAAATTGAGCCATTTCTCTCAATTGTGTGTTCTGATCATGTCACTTACTTTAAGTATACTAACCTCGCCATTAGTCTTTCTTTCTCGATCATCACCTCTAAAATCCAGCCACATCACACACGACCGCCCCATTTCATCCACCTTCCATGCTTGGTAATCTGCCACAGAAATCAAATAAACCATCACTCCCAATTACGGGCCACGGAAAAATTCTACAAATGATTTTGCCTATCTGCTTGCTATGGCCTAGTATCACGACCGTCTTACTTTTTGCGCATCAAGGTAAAGACAACATTACACAAGTTCTTTAAAGGAAACGGAAGAGAGACAATATATCTGTACACAATATGGTGGCCAAAGAGACTGCGTTAATAATCAGTACATCTTATAGTTTTGTTTGTACTAGAGTAAAATGCTGCAGGAAATTAAAAGGTAGATACTAACGGGAAACAGAACATGAAAGAGCACAAGCTACTCATCACTTTCACATTAGTTGTTAGCAACCAATAAAGCAAGTATCCTTCAGCAAACGCGCAAACAAGAAGAAAAGTAAGGACAGGAAAGTGCACAAAAGAATGTAGACACAAGTAAACGAGACCACGACCATATCTCTTACAACGATATACGCCGCAAATCGATTCATTTCTAGCGCCTGTAACGCGAAATCATATAAAGCCATTAGGCATTTTTTCTTCGAATATTTCCAAAAATGACCCGATGAAAGGATGAGCGATTTGGTAGAAAAAAAAAAACAGAAAAACGGCGAGTGTTAAGGCTGTGGATAACAAGTACCTTGCATTTATGTATGTTTTTGCTAACAGATAATTTGTCGAATATATGGATTGCTCGCCGGGGTATTCCAGTTCGTTATGTCTTACCTGTGCACTGCTGAATGCTGAGAGTTAGATGACCTTGTATGTCTCCTGACTCACTGATAATTGATACTGATTGCTCCAGCGGAACACCATATACCAAGTTACTCAGATAAACGAAAGATCTAGAAAAAGACATGCATAGAAGAGAACGTTGACGGCTTTAACCTGAGAAACCCTCTCCCCCTGAAACCGACTGTAGGAGCCCTTCGATTTCAATGCACAGTTCACCGCATCTGTGAGCTGCAAAATTCACAGGGTTATGCTGGACACCTTAAAGAGGTCACCAGGCTGTCGCTTCAAGTGCTAGTTGTTGATTAAACAAAACTGACAGCAGCTTATGAATTTCATTTTGGTAGTCAATTAAGCTTAAACGCAAAAAGAAAATAATAATAATAATAACCACAGCAATTGAAAAAAAAACTAAACTAAAATAACAGAACTTCAAGACTTTGAAGCAAAAACCCACAAACTGTGCAAATTGCAAGGGACGAATGCAATGGGCAGGGAAAAGAGCGACCAGTGCAAACAGCTGGATGAAACGGAGTGCGGCAAGGCGCGGGAGAAGAAGAAATAACGAGAAAATGCAACAAATGCAGAGAATGAGAAAGTGGAGTAACAGCAGGGGGAGGGGGGGGGGGTAAAATTTAACAAGAGCAAAGGGCGAGAAAATGGAACGTATGCCTGGCGAGAAATTGAAATAGAACAACAAGTACAAAGAGCGAGGAAAAATCAAAGACAAGTCATGATCAACTTTAATATTCAGAGCACATACCTTCCAATCAACCTGAACCAAGGTAGAGAGTCATAGAAAGGGTCAATAGAATCAAAAGAAATGTGACCAGCGGTCTCTGCAACTGTCTCGTACATAAAACGCATGCCCTCCAACCTGTCTCTAAAAAATTGAAATAACAGTTTGAACTTTGTGTTGTAGTTGATTTCAGAAAACATACCACTGTCGTGTTATGAAATCACAAACTGAATTCAAAACCGTGTGAAAAACAATCCCATTTTAATCTTAAGAAGAAGTGTAGCGCACTAAATAAGAAAATGAAGACCCCCCTCTTGCCCCCTTACAGCAACGCATTGTAACTGTAATTGTTGCGTTCAGCATTATAACAGTGATCCTCTTGTCACAGCGTCCATTTCTATACTTTTCTGCAAAACTAGACCCAAAGTTCGGTGGTTGTCGTCTGAGTACCGACTAAAGATGTCGAGTTCTTGAGTCGTGAGAGAAGGTCATAGAGAAAGCAGCTATTCTTAGAATCCTTACCGTAATTTTGCCAGAGACCAATAATGTGATGCGCCATGCTTCATATCCTTTACTTCAACAGCAAGTACAGTGGGGTGACTGTGGTGCCTGACGTCTTTCAGAAGAAATGGTGGGAGGGGTGTGTAGAGAGTTTCTGTCAACAACGTAAACTGGAATTCCACCTGGAAATGACAGTAAAGCAAAAGACGTTTAACGCGTTGGCAATTTCCAGCTTGTGCGTGGGATCTGGGTCGGAGCCGTGTTGAATTGCGCTGTGTCACTGTTTTGGGAACGCTATCGTATCATTGGCTATTGCCAGGTTTTGCTGGAAACTGGATCAAAATTTGTCTTCCAAAACAGTCCCAAAATGCAATTCGTCACAACACCAACACAGTATTACGTACACAAAGGTTTCTGGGACTGTTACTAAGGACGATGGCCAATAGCTGTCCGGTACGTCCCCAGTAACGATCCCAGAAACAAAAAGGTCAAGCATCACTTTTACGTCAAACGGCAAACGAGAATTTGTACCACGTGACCAAGTTTCCCATTTACTTGTCGTTTACTGTTCATTATTTCTACACAAATTAGTAGTTTCACAATTTTTAACCATAAAAATTGTTTTGAGCTGTATTTATCCGCTCAATTTCTATTTTGAGAAATTCTCAAGTTGAATCTCATGTTTGCCGTTTGCTGTGTACGTGAAGCTTTAACTCTTTCATGACAAGAAACATTTTGGTCCCATTCCCCTTTGGCCTTGTTATTTCTAACAGGGCGTTCCAAGATACAGCAAAACTACGACATCTTCAATACACTATATCACGTGTTCACTGGCACCACTAGCTATTTCTCTAAGACTCTACCTTTTTTCTTAATTCCACACTTATGGCATTGGCTTCTTTCAGCAGGACAGCATGGCTCAACAAGTCATCCTAATGAATAAAAATCAAACCAAAGAAACCTTAAACACCAGCATGGTTAAGCCAAACTAAATTTCATCCCAGATGAATTGACAGTAAACACCGCAAAAATTGTGGCGAGGGCGGTTCAGTAACAGAACTCACAGTCATCAAACAACCAAAAAGTACTTTTCTGATTCAGCTGCCAATTGCCAATACACTCGTTTTTTTATAAAAGAATCTGTCAATTTTAGGCTAAAAATATTCTTGAATTATTCGTAATAATAAATTATAGCTTATGGCATTTCCGCTTTTGAATGTATTGCGGTTTCAATTACCGGGGTTCTTGCCGTTTAATGAAAGCAATAATTTTCTCTGGTCAAGTCAAAAACATATTGTACTGTATTTAAGGATTTTAAACACTCAAAATTGAGTCCTTTTCAAACTCTCAGCCTCGGGTTTATTTTTAAAATACTCTTAAAATTTCTCAAAGTTCAGCCTTAATATTCTTATAAAATGTATTCTTATAGAAAAAAGAGGGTAACAAGCGTAATATTTGCATTTAAGGATTCACACTTTGCCTCACTTCAAGCCGGGAGGGTGCCACTTTGTAACTTGGCAATCCATGGCCAATTGCGCTAGCAGGGTTCCGAAAGGAAAATCTTGTTTTACATTAGCCCTTCCCTGTCACGTAGACAGTATCCTTGTCACCTATACTCCATTAATTTTAATCGTACTTCTATGCGTGAGTAGTAAAATATGTTGTTGTGATCAACACTTTGTGAAAATATCAATGTTATGGAACTACCCTAAGTGAAGTGTACTGGTAACACTTCCATTTGTCCACCACCAGTTCAGCAAGATTGAGCTCACTCTCAGTCAGCGGACTCTCACCTGAAAATAATACAACAGAATAATTCAATCGGACGTGACAAACGTAGCGTCCGCCAGCTTTTACGAGGCAAGAAAAAAACTTGTTATTGTGAATAACTGTGCCCAAAAACGTTTTCACGTATACAGAGTTACATGTAGGAGCCCTCGTTTTGTTGTTCTAAAAATGAAGAATATTGAAGACTTAATCATCCTTTCCCCTTATGGGCTCAGGGCGGCCGCCAGATAAATCGCTCGGCCAAGTTTTCTTCCCGGCACGTCAGCCATGTCTTCTATGTTTAGAGTCATTTCTGGAGCGCTGGAAAATGAGTTTTCTGCACTACATTTGCCGCATCCTGTAATTGAGTGCTAGAACAAGAGAAATATATGTCACTTACTGTCAAAACTTTCCACATCAATATCACTATCCACAGATCCACTGGACTGAACGGATGAGAGGTCCATCTAAATAATAACATGAAATCAGGAACCTTGCGATTAAAGTTCCGCACGAAGCGACCTAAGAAGACTACATCTAAAGGATAACGAAAATGATACATCTGCAGAACTACTTACATTACCTAAAGCAGCTGTTTTAAACTAATCCCCATCAACTTTTCTGCATACACAAATATCTTATTTCGTATGATTATGTGTATTGACGGATCACTTGCGTTTCTGTCCGCCTACCCCTTCCCTAAGCGAACATTAACACTTACTTCTCCCTCAGGGCAAAATGTTGTCTTAGGAGAGGGGTGGGTGGGCAGATTCCCAAAAACGTAAAATGATTGTTTTTAAATGCTCTTGAGAATATGAAGTACTCCCAGAAGGATTCAAAACAATCATTTGTGCAAAATTGGAGGGAAAACAGAAAGTTGACGATGCAACCTTAACAGGCTCTCGGTGGATCGTTGTTTTTGTTGTTGCTGTTTTTTGTTTTCCTTTTTGTTCGCACTTGCGACAACCATAAGGGAGACTAGAACGACTTATGCTACACATGATATCCCACATAGCTGTTTCGATTCAGCGAAGCGAAAGAGTTTTTGTACGAAACCAAAATATCAGCTATCTATAAAACCCTTACATTAGTACACATGATTAGTGAAGTTTAAAAATTAGAGTGGAGATTTGTCACATCGAAGTCAGCTACTTAACAAAAAATGTGGTTACTCCCGATTTTAGCTTAGAGAAATCGCGTTTAAGAATGTTCAACACCATACTTCTGGAATGTCTTATTAAAGGTTAGTTATCATTTTATTTAGTCTCCCTAAGACTGAGGAACTTTAAAGGCTGTTTCCCATATTTATTGAAAAATTTATAGAGTACAATTATTGTTTATTTACAGCGCATTAGGCAGCTTTATTTAACAACTTCTTTGCCATCAAATTTACTGAGTTCCAAACTGTTGCCCTTGTTAAAAGTTAGAAAGCACCTTTTACCGAAAAAAATGTTAACTAAAAAAGCAGTGTCATGAAGATTGTTGCTCTTCCAGATATTGAGACAAGCTAAAAATAATGGTTTCATCGTGGTGTGTCGACGTGTTTGTGGAACGTTAACCCGAAATGCACACGTATCAGTTTTCGGGCAAGTGTAAGCGCTCAACCAGTGTTTTCTCTGTGTGGCCGCCATGTTCGATTTTGAAAGAAGAGGAAGCTTGGGAATAGCAGTAAGTGACGTCAATAGGGTTAGCGTAAAGATGAAAGAACAAAGTAGGGGATACGGAGAAGGGGGGTGGGGAAGGGCTATGGAGCCCTTTTTGCCTTCGTGCCGTAGCCAAAGCGCGTTCCAGTGGTTGCGCGGCCTCCCAAGAAATGCGCCTGAACAGCAGGCTACAACAATACCTTCAAGAAGCCTTCAGTAGCTGACGCCCGCCCGTGACGAAAACGGTGGGAATCCTTGGGCGGGAAATGAATTTGAGCTGTTTTCGTTTGCGGAAAGATCAACAATTTTTTCTTTTTTCGCGAAGAACCATGCTGCAAAATTTTCTAAAGGATGAAAAAGAGAAGTTACGAAAAAAAAAATATAATAAGAATGCATGCTTTAGAAATAGAAACAATTGCTGTTATTTTTTTACTGATGATGTAATTGATATTTTTGTTCAGTTATCATTATTGTTTAAAATATTCATGTTGTTATTGTTTTGTTTGGCCAATAGCATGAAGAATTTTTATTAATTTGTCTCTTAAAATTTGTAAGGAGCAGTCTGTCACGATAATTTATGTTATTGTTTTTCAACTTTAAAAGTGAAGGAAATATAAAAATATTAGTTTGGTTAAACAGAAAATTATCAAAGACGTAACAGGATGGTATAGAACGGAAGAGATTACTATGGATTACAACTTAGAAACTCAGAAAGTTAGGAAACATTTTCTCGAAAAAGGCGCCAAATCCACGACATTTAACCACATTATCAAATTTTGTTATGAATTATCATAATATAAGGTACAGAATATTTTAGGTTACATCTGAATACACTCATTGCTTCAAAATATTTCTTACTTCCTATACAGTAAAACCCCGCGACTAAGAACCTGGATTTTAAGAACCCGTTAGGCTAAAATTTTCCAGTTAAGCCCCTTCTATATACATTGTAAGAACCTGTTTAGCCTACGATTTGAAAGAGGTTCTTATTTTCTAAAATCTGTGAGGAAATTCTGTACACTTGGGGAAATAACATACAGAGTCAACATTTAGAATCCTCTTTGGAGACACAGGTCCCTTATCACTTCAACTGCAATTAATGTAAATGCCAATGTTTAAATACAGTGTACAAATTATACGAGCAAGAATTTTAGTATTGACTCTTCAATAATATTTTTTTTCTTCAGTGAATAAGAACCTAGTTACAGTCAAAACAGGTCAAGCGTACCCCCCAAGATTCTATTAATGAATTGATTATTTGAAAAATGAATCCGTTAGTCGTTCCCCTAACTGGTGTCAAATTCAAAGCGGCATTTCTGCATGCGTAATGAGCAGTCAATATTTTACGAGAACTTCTCTGTATTTGGTCAGATTGAAAATCTTTGAATGGATTAAGATTCTTAGAAGACAATTACATCAAATTCACGAAAACGGAGCTGGTAGAAATTTCATAACTGCCTCGCGTGTGAATTCACGGCTCATTACACAAGCAAGAATGCAGAGATCAATCTGAAATCTACAACTAGCAACGGATTCAACTTTTGAATAATAAATTCATTAATGGATTCTTGGGGGGTACGCTTGACTTGGTTTGACTGTAAGAACCTAAATAGCCTAAACTTGTGCTAACTACCATTTATATAGGAACTTGTTTAGGCTAACTTGAAAATTGCAGGTTCTTAGTCGCGGTGTTTTACTGTATGTGGTGCCGGCTCCACAGTACAATTTAAATTCTGTACTTGAAGAAAGATGACGATGGTAATTAAGCGTTACACAAAGCGACACTGCTAGAAGCAGTGCCATAAAATTTACGGACTAACACTTCTAGATCTAACAACGACTGTATGTGTAGAAATAGTTGCAAAAATAAGTTGTTGTATGGTGTGTTGTATTGGGGAGTTGCATCAGTGTCTACTGAGTATTCTGGTGTTGAGTCGACGCAAGGGCAGTGATGACCTTTTTTGATCGAAACCTCACTGGACAATCTTAAACATCTTCAAGGGTTAATCACCCTCTTATGCATACGCATGGCCCTGAGGTGGCTATCAAAAACAACGTCACCCACAGAAATGCTTAGCATTTAACTGCACATTGGCCGGTCTTGTTATAAGTGTGTTCCGTAATTTTGTGCGACAAGATCACGGAATATAGTGAAGTGTAGCACCGGTTTAAACCTCAACTTACTGACTTATCCTAAAACCTCTTAACTGAAAGATTGTTCTATCCAACAGCTGATGTAATTCTAAGAATACATTAAATCCATGTTGGATCATCAAAAGGAACGTAAACGTAAAAACATGTCTGTAGTTCTCGGTTCTCTATCTAAATTACCTGTCGCTGCAATTCTTGTAGTCTGGTCTCGTAGGTCTATAAAACAAACAGTTCATTTGTGGTCATCAGCTCATCAATACAATGATTTGACTTCAGCTACCTTTCTCCTTAACAGCGACTCGACCTTACGTTTCACATTAACATTAGTAAATAGCTATTATGTCGAAAGTAAAGTGGGCCCCAAGAATTCTGCTAAGAGCGAAGCCACTGATACAAAAATGATTTTTTTTATTTTCATGCAAATGAAACTCATTTTCGCAAGAAATGTTTTGCACTTAGCCTCGTTTTGAAAGTGAGGGTTTTTGGAACTCTGCAAATGGCCTATTGAGACCCAAGTAATAGTTTCTGTTACAAGGGCCGGCCATTTTCCCGAAGGATAAGGTCTTTTGCCAAGGGAAAAATGAAACTGTGTAATTATGTGACTGTGTGATTGCGCGTAACAGTTTCTTCTCGAGATGAATTTATCGTGGGACATAACCATGGAGACGTCTAAACGTTCACAGTAGGCGACGGCTTCCTGAACTCCATGTCAAGACAACTTACCAATACAGCGGTTCTAAAATTTCTACGGCGCAATTTGCAACGTAACCACTGTTATCTTGGCGTGTACAATGCCATGATAAGTGTACCGCGGGAGAATGCTTTTTCCACAGTATGCGTAACCAAGACTTTTAAATTGGGTTTCGGGCGATGGCTGTCTTCTCTTTCAATAATGACTACTTATGTAGATAATCTAACGAAAGGGAGCATGGAATAAGGCACTAAGAGACTACTGATGTTATATGAAATTCTCTCTTTCATTTACAAGCATATACAGGGAAAACTGGAAGGAGAATCTTCAAGTTTATCAGAAGTCACTTGGCTTTACGTAGGGTGTTTTTCGAAGTACCCCATCTAGGCCCAAGCTTTGACGCCCAGGAGTTACATACCAGTCTTTGTTGTTCGAGGAGCAAATCCGCTTGATCTTTTTCCTTTTTTATTTGCTCTTCTAGCTCAAGAACTCTATTAGAAAAAAGATAGCAAAAAAACTCTCAAGTCGAAGCGATGACTAAGTATCGCTTAATTAATTATAAATAGTCCGTTGGCTCGCATTACGTGAATGCCGCGCAATATTTTTCCAGTTTTCAGGGTCCCTGACGAAGTAACCTCGCACCTGTCAGTCGAAATGTTTTCGCTTTTTAAAAGATATTTCACGTTATTTCCGTCATATGATCCACTATATGTAGTGAATAATGATCAGCTGGTGATGATGACGATGACGATGATGATAATGACGACGATGATGATGATGATGATGACGATGATGATGATAATGACGACGATAATTATGGTGACGATGATGATAATTATGATGACGACGATGATGATGATGATGATAATGATAATGACGACGATGATTATGATGACGATGATGATAATTTCACTTATTTCCTATTTTCCTTTCAGGGTTCAACTAAGTATGGATCTCGTTTATACCTGTCATTCATTTCCTTTACATCCCAGCCTTGTTCTCTCAACAATTCCAAGACAGCAAATGACCAATCAACGGGTTCTTCACTTTTAGCGTCACTTTTTCCTGTGGAATAACCAATTATTAACCAACCATAAGAGCGCTTTCGATCGCTCTTTTTCAGAAACGAAAACATTGCTACTTTTTGCAGATCTGATAGGGATTTTGAAGCCACGCTGGAACGACTCACACATTTAGACGTTGTATGCCAGCCATGGTTTCTGCTATTACAGTTACAGTTCCGCCTAAAACTGGAGCGGATATTTTTCCCAGCATTTTTCAAGACCACACAAACAAGAGAAATTTCAAAAGCGAAAGAATTCACGCAAAGTACTTCAAGGCCACTAGCGATCATTTTCGACGTTCAAAGTTTGATACTTTACCAAGGCGCTGTTTTGATTTGCTAATGTTTTTGGGACTTCACCAAAACCGTTCAGACTTGACAGCGCCTTCAGTCGGAAAAATTTTAATTGCACAAGGAGTATTTATAACCAAAAAGTCTAGATTAATTCGCTATCTAAGACAAGAGAAATCGTATTTACATTAACAAACTGTTTTACATGCATCCTTACACTTCCTTCCACCTAACAGTGAACAAAATCTTTTTACTGTCAAACAAAAACTCCTAAAACGTTCGACCGCGGTGAAATTTCACTTCTCATTATTCCAAAATACAGCCAATTGAACTCACCCATGTAAAGGCCAAGTTTACAAGCATAAAAAAATGTCATCCACCCTCCACACTCTTCACTGGCTACAACCTAGGAACCCACCATAAACTCTTTGACGCAACGCCCCAGTGATGACTGAGCAATTTACCTTGCTTCTGTTCAGATTCTCTAAAACAGCTAAGGGTGTTCGCTTAACGAGGAGATAAGGCTTCGTGACTATTTTACCACGTGCCAAAGTGCCAAGGTGTTACGGAGACACAAACGTACAATTCAAGTCAATTGTCAAAGGGTTCAAATGTCCATTGCTGACTGAGACAGTTGGCAAACACGGACATGTCAAACTTACTACAGCAGAATACTTCTTGCCTTTTGTGAAATCATGAACGTACGCAAGCACTGAAAAAAAACTGAGGAGATCTGTGCGACTATGCTTGAATTAATTTAGTCTACTAGCAACATTTCTTGCACAAAGGATATTTTACATTAAACTTGTATAACAATTTTGTAGGTTGGCTAACTCGACCAAATTATGACAGAAGGTCAAATGCACACTTCTCATTTAAATAATTTAGGTGCTTGCATAAACAAGTTTCCCATTTAATTTGCATAATAAAAGAAGCTAAAAGAAAACAACTGGAAACCGTCGAAAATCTGGCAACGATCCTTTTCTATCACCGTAACGCTACAATTGACGGGAAAAGAAAACATACCATTTATATCTTCAAGAAGATTTCCACGTGATTGGCGAATTCTTTCTTCACGGGCTAAAAATAAAAATGAATAATTACAATTTCGTTTCTTTGATTAACTACGTAAACCTGGCATCCGCAAGTACCCGCATCCACTGCAAGCAAACGGCAACCTTGTTGGCTGACCTAGCAGACAGTGCGTTTCGCCATTTGTCGTACAATGCCATGCTTAGAACGTAAGTAATGATAAGGGTGACAAGGCTGTTATTTCACGACATAAATGTTGTCTGCATGGTTACAGTTATCGTCTTAAAATGTACTGCAAGGTACACTGCACCCTACCTTGATCAGGGAAATTAAATCTGAACACGTGATTGTTTCCCAGAATTATACGCGACCCTAAAATATAAAAACAATCAAAACAATAAATACATATAAACCTTAGAAACAACAGGAATCTCTTGTACAGATCTCCGGGCATTCGTCAGTGGGTTCTGGGTAGAAGACTAAACTAGAATGATTGCAAATCAGGCGAGTGCGACCGACAGGGAGGAGTGGTACGTGGGGGGGGGGGGGGGGGGGGGATGGTTTGCTCAAGCTGATGAAACCTGATGTACTAGTAAGATTGATATACTAAAGAGAAAATAAATTGCCTATGTCAATACTAACAGCCTTGGGTCCTGTCCACACTAATGCGTTTTCAAAAGTATACGTTTTCGTTGCCATCGAAAACGCATCGATCGATTCGCGTCCACACTACCGTTTTGATGCGTTCTCAAATATCCACACTAAAGTGTTCGAAAATGATAGAATTGCACGTTGTGATGTAAGTTGAACACTACGCGCATGCTACAAACACACGCGCCTGCGATATTTTCGGTCAACTTTTTCATTTTGATACGTTTTCGACCGTCCACACTAATACGATATGTATGCGTTTTCGTTTTGATCCACTTTCAAGAGCGTTTTCAAATCGATGCCTTTTCGGTGAAAACGCTCAGCGTATTAGTGAGGACCGAAGGCCTAGGAATATCGAAATGTATGCGGACCGGGCCTTAGTCAAAAACAGTCTTTTCAGGCACCTTCCCACTTTGGAATGCATTACAATTTGATTACAACAGCGTGACGTATATTTCAAATCTATTCAACTCAACTAACGGAGGTTCGGCTTACAACAACAGACAATTCATAAGTTTTTAGGCTTATATAAATCATTCACCTGATCGTAACACTGTAGATTCTGTAATCAGCCTTCCATTGACAAACGTACGGCTGTTCTCACAAGGTATTATCTTGACCACACCTGCGGAAAAGAAGGAAAAGAATGGCTAGGTTGCCAGTACTAATCGTGGTCGTCATTACCGCTCCCTTCAGAGCGTAGTGTCTCTCACAACAGCGCGATACAACGGTCTGTTTTGTGTCACCGTCGTTGCCTTCTCCAGTGAACCCAAAACCTTCTTCACTGACTGTTTCCATTTGATTCTTGGTCTCCCTCTCCTTCGCTTCTCAGGAAGGTAAGCTAGCTTCGATAACCCTTTTCTTTTCATCACTTCATGCCTTCTTACATACAGGACCAAAAAGCACCAGTTTCGTTCTCCTAACCTTTTGTAATAATCAATCATTGAAATAATGATTGGTTACTACAATATTGTACTGATATAGAACTTTAAAAGTAGTCGAATTAACATGTGATTATTTCCGTTTGTTGCTGTTTATCACGAGCTATAGGCTAGTGGGACGAGCAATTGTATACCAGAAAAAAGTATATTCACTTGTTTACATAATTAGTATGTGGAAGGCAAAGTGGTTTACAACTTACAGTAGTGGCCGAAGAGTTATTAAAACTCTGAACTCAGAGTAAAGGTAGCAATTGACCCCCCCCCCCCCCCCCCTCTCCCAACCCATGAATCTACCACTGTGTCTTCTCACTCAGTAGTACTCTTCGTTTAACTCTAAATGAATTGAAGGCAATGAAGAAAGTCATCAGTTTACTTGCCTGGTGTGTGCTCTAGCAGACAGTGTTCATTGAGAATGTTTTCTCCACTCAGTTGAATATCTTGATGACTTTTTGCTGCTGCTTGGCCAACCCTGTAAAAAAAACATAAGGAAAGTCCTAAAATCTCGTGAAACAATTGTTTATATGACCCAGTCAGCCACAACGGAATCAGTTTCTACAATTGAACATCTCCACAACTGCCACCTTGGAAACAGAAGAAAGTGGCCGTTGTAATGAGGTTCCCGTTGTAAGATCTGAAACTTTCATTGAGATTGATTCACTGCAACATCTTAAAATTTCAAGACAAACCTATCCTACGAACCTGTCAAAAATCTGCGTTACCACATTCACTGTTTTGACGTTATGCTAATTTTCCCAAAATAATGCGCAGTATACGTACCTCCACGACTATAGTACATTTATAGTTTGAATTTATCGCATCTTTTGAATGTAAAACATTGAGAACACTCACACTGAAAAGTACTAGTCATGGAGATTTGTATGGTCCGCATTAATTTGGAAAACTTAGCATAACGTCAAAACAGTGAATGTTGTAGCGCGGATTTTTGACGGGTTCGTAGGATAGGTTCGTCTTGAAATTTCAAGATGTTGCAGTGAATCAATCTTAATAAAAGTTTCAGACATTATTAGATACATTATGAAGATTATGTGAAGAGATTTGAAAAAAGTTCGTCCGAGTCGTTTCAGAGAAATACAAAAAAGCGCTAAAAATCCAAATTTTGAATGAAGTTGCACTTAGTCAGGTGGTGAGAAAACGGGTTAGTTTTGAAGACTGCAAGAACAAAAATACACCAAAATTTCCTACCATCTAAATTTGATATTAAGCAGCATTCTGACGCTATTGAAAATTTAAGGTTTGAAATATATATGAATCGTTTTAGTGGAATTCAACATACAGAATTTTTTACTTCTTACGGAGGTTATTTGCTAAACATCAAACTTTAAGTTCCTTGCCTTGGATTTTCAGTAGCTGGTCTAGATCGCACAAAATTCGGCTTTTATCAATTTCAAACTTTTTTCTTTATTGTTGCCACATTGTTGTCATAGTGATAATTGATCTTACTAAAACCTACATTTTGACAAATTTTTATCTATAGTCAATCACTGGTGAAGATTTTACAGCGATCAGACAAGGATAAAATCACTTTTAAAACGATTGAAAAATATCGGTATGGCCTCTGAAAAACTCTATCGAAACACCTTAAACAAGAATCAAAGTATGGACTGTCCGCCAAAAAGTAGACGTTGTGGAAGGGTGACCATTAGTGGAAGTTCGACTGTGTACTTGTAACTAAACCCGTTCGTATAATTTTCAATTTTCAATTACGGTTAGTCAGTCTTTTGTGGTGGATAAGTTTGTTATGTAGTCAGCTCCTTTTTTTCTACTTCGCACGTACATTACCTTGTAATACCATCCTTTATGTAGTACAGCAGGCATTCAGACATCAAAGGATCTTCATTTAAGTTTACTAAATGGGGTCTCTGTTCAAAAAGAATGAACGAATCCATTTGTTTAATGTTTTCTTTGACTTCTTTGTTATTCTGACTTCCTTTGCATCGATCTCCTAGACACAGTTGTCCATGGCAAAGCACTTCAATGAACCACCAAAAAAATATCCTGGTTAGTGTTCCCTGATGAAATATGTTTGATATCTTCTTCATAACTGCACGGGAGTATTTTGAGCATGGGTTCAAAGCACTAAGTAAGAACTTCAGCACAGAATATACCAAAATCAGCAATATCCTCGTGACATAGCCACTTATTACTTAAGAATACAGGTTGGACTGTATAATTATGCATAAAAGTAGCAGTTACAATAATAATTTATTACCCTTTTTGGCTGAAATAGCCCCACTGTGTGACCGTCTACACCTATGGCCACGCCCATTTCAGCTAACATCGCCTCCCTACAGAATTGAGCATTGCATGAATTTTTATTAAAAAATATTTAAGTAAAGAAAAAGGTAACTTTCACTTGGGATGAATTCCTGTTTAAAAAAGGCGGAGAATCTGGTTGTACCTTTCAGGGGCGTAAAGGGTGTCAACACCAAATATTATATTCCTTACTGTAAAATCAGCCATGCGTCTTTTCGTTGTCAAACATTTTTACCCCTTAAGGTATTACTTAGGAATGCACTTGAAACATAAAAAAAACGCTGTCATACTTTGTTGGTGGACTAGACCAACTACGCGTGTTATCGATTGCAACATTCGTCATTAACTGAATGAAGAGGTCACTGACAAACAGGTTGCCTTTTTTAGAATCGCATAGTTTAGGAGTAAAATTAGCCTGCGAGCAAGCTCTCCATTTTTGGCGAGCGAAGCGACCCGCGAGGGCCAAGGGAAAAGGAAAGCTCTACCTTTCTTTCCCCGCTCCTCGCACTCGCGTTTTCTTTCGCGTACTGCTCTCGCGTTACCCCTCGCGTTACCTCTCGCGTTACCTCTCGCGTTACCTCTCGCGTTACCTCTCGCGACTACCCCAAATGGAGATATCATGCTCGCAGGCTAGGGTCAATTGAAGTAGGGCCACCCCTTGATTGGTCTAGTTCACAGGGTTTAATTCTGATTTTCCGACCAGGGTGCAAAGAAAGTCAGTTTTACAGCCTGCCATTCGGGCAAGCTGTAGCTAGCATGTACTCGCCCACAAGTCATTTCAACTAGCCCCAATCCGATTTTGATTAGCAGGATTGATTACAATCCTTCTGTAACTTGAATTTTCCCCAAAAAACAGCACTTGTCCGTCGGGCAAGTTAAGAACAAAAATCGCTAGCCCGATAGCAAAACCACTAGCCCCGGGCTATCGGACACGACTTTCTTTGCACGCTGTCCGACCCACATCACGAGCTAGTGCCCTCAGGGGATAATCAAATAAGAACAAACCCACAAAGTATTTCCTTGAAAGCCGGAGATAATGCAGCATCCACTTCAGAATCACATCCAACGTTTACACCCCATCTACTGACCTTTCCTGCTTGATGGCTTCTGTTTTTTTCAGCTTTTCTTCCCAAGTTTCATTGAGCTCTGCTATAAGTTTTTCTGATATCTATAATCAGGATCAAGAAAACACTGTCTTTTAAAAGCTATATCCTCGAAGGCTACTGAGCAAGCAATGGAGAAAAGAAGTGTGTCTTCGTTAACATCGGAAAGAACAAGATGAAAAAAGCACCCTTGCCAAAAATTAGCTTGACAGTGCAAATTGCAGCGGTTTGCTCTGATGACTCCATACGAATTCTTCTAAAATTTGCCCGGATCGTGAGGTCAACGTTTCAGCCTATTTTAAAAGGATTTATAAGGAGTCATTGGAGGATAAATAACGTGCTTTTATCTCCCCACCAATTTGCACTAACAGGTTGATTTTTGGTAAGTAAACATTTTTTAGCTTGTTCTTTCTGGATATGCAAACCAATCCCATGATTTCACTCTCACACGAAATCACTCTCTCTTCTCTATCTCGTCCGAAAAAAATGCAGAAAAGGTTCAAACTTATCGAATGTTTGGCACAAAAAGAAAGCACTTGTAATATTTTTAGTTTAGGACTTCTTTACGGAGGCACACTTACGATTCAGCATTTAGAGGATTCTTACGGTACATGATGATGTTACCTTCAGCCTCTCCAGGGTTCCATCTTGAGAATCCTGGCTGTATCTTCTGGGTAAAGTCATCGAGCCCTGTTTCAGTGCGGCTACCATATATGAAAATAACAAACAATGACAACTTACACAAGCAGGGACCCATACAAAACCCGAGCGGGGAACTACCATGTACTCGTGTCATGAAGTTTTCACTGACCAGCGTATTTTTAGAACGATTTAGGCGTGAAAAGTTTCTCAAACTAATGGTACTTTTGACCTTATAGTGATGTTTTTTAGTTTTCCTTCTTCATATCTTCTTTTTCCAAAGCTCTAACAGACGGAGCGGAGCTTCTATTTTCTTGGCAAAAAACGCTCTAGAATGCATCTAAAAATAAACCGGTCGGTAAAAATGCAGTGACGTAGGCCTAGTGTGGGAGGTGCTCACTTCTGGTTATGGGCTCTTGACAGAAGTCACGTTAACTTAATTATCATTAAAAAGCAATACTGATAGAAAAAGCAAACAATGGCAAGGTAGTAGCAGTCAGGGCATGAAGTTCCAATACGTTGCTTGTAACAGGGTGTGTAACGGACTTGCCTGCAGAAAAGGGGTCATTTTCAACTTACATTGAAGTTCTTCTGGATTGTAGCCTTCCTTGATGAGCAGTTCCTTCAGCTTTAAGACTTCTTCTTTCAGTTCTCTAATAATCTGTATCAGTTTAAATGTTACATGTGAGAGAGACGATTTCATGTAAAGAATATCCAATCCACAGTTGCTTCACTATAATGGCAGTAAGTACCTTGGCATTGGGATCTTCGTTGACAACTGCTTTACATACAATCTGCTTTGCCCGGTCAGCATATCTGATGAACAACCAGAGATAAGTAAACACCTCCTTGTCATTAAATTTTATTAAACTGCATATAGAACAGTCATCACCCACCAATACCTAAACACCCTGAAAACATACACAGGCATAGATCTACCACTGGAAAGATCCAAGGCGGGGTCAGCAATGTTGGTTTCTTACAGGAGACAATCTAGTTACACGATACAAAGTGAAAAAGCCTATTTTTCTCATATTCCCTTTCTTCTGTTTATCCTATCCGTTTTCCGACTGTATTCAAATTTCCAAACCTACGGACCTGCCATATCACCCACTGGAATGCCAAACTTTACACCAACGCCCGTGGACTCTGAAAACATCGGTTAACATTTGCCTAGTCCCTGTACGGCGTTTTCCCAGTCCCTCTCGGTCAATTCATTTCGGTGACGTATTCGGACCACGTGACCCAAAACGTTTTGGCCGCGCGGAATAATGAGGCCTAGGGACTAGGCAAGGTTAACATCTAAGCGGGGATGAGCTCAGACACAAGAATGAAGAGGAAGCTTTAACTAGTGTACATATAAGAAATGTACTCTTTCATACCTCAGTGTGCTCAAGGTTTCTTCAAAATTGATGTCAGCTGGACTTATAGCAGCAATCATGGCTGTCTTTGAGTTGCCTCCTGTTGGACAGATATAATGGTTGCCCTTTTATAAAAGTTGGACGCTCTAAAAACAATAGGAAAGTTCTATTATTTACCTAGATTTTCCTTCAGAAGCCAGGTCAGGACAGAATCTCTGTACGGTATAAAATCAGATCTTCTCCTTTTTTTGTGCGAAGACTGGAGAAATAAAATTTAAAAAAACACAGATTGAATCAACATAAACGTTCATTAGAGAGAGAATTTTTCAAGGTTAAACTTTTCATATAAAATTTTTCTTCAAAAAGAAAGTTTTTCAAACTTTTTCTTTTAATTTTTGAGTGACTACCTGTTCAGCTAAAGCAGATATCACCTTCCCAAGAGTTGTTAGGGACTTGTTAATGTTTGCACCTTCCTAAAACAGAAAAAAAAGAACGCTTGCTAGCATTTAACCCTGCTTCTAGAGCGCAGTGCACTTACGAGTAGAAGTATTGCAATAATTTTTATTCTAAATGGAACACTTGTCCATTGCAACATGACTCGCTAAAAAACTCGCTTTGATCGAGTTTTTTAGCTCTTTGACGTAATGTGTTAAAATAAATGATTGATTGATTGATTGATTGATTGATTGTGTTGGTAAGTACAAATTAATACACCTTGGGGTGAAGAGATAATTACATGTATTATTCATCTGGGCCCAGTTGTTCGAAGGCCAATTAGCGCTTAACTCGGGGTTAAATTTAACCCCGGTTTCTTTTCCTTGTTTTCAAAAGCATTTTCTCTGATAATTTTCTCTGTTATTTTTAGAGCTTCCAATCATCAACTTGTAGACAGAAAGAATTAAAGCTGAAATGCTTTTTAAGCTTTCAAATCTGAATTCAAATCTCGCACTAACCCTGGGTTATCTTAACCCAGCTTTGAACAACTCGGCCCTGGACTAAAACAATTTAAATAATATTTACAGGGTTTCATGGAAAATCACCTATTTTTCCTTGATTTTCATTTAAATTAGTACTGCCATGCACTTCAGTGTGCGCTGACAGCTACTTCAAAAGTTATTGAAATCCCCTTTAAAGAGGTGTGCATATTACAGAGGCAATGATTAGAGCGATTTTCGTATGACCTTGAAATGAAACCGCACGAACAAAACAGAAACAACAAACGAACGGAAATAGAGCGATTTGATTGGTTTATCGAACGGACAGACAAACGCGCCTGGCTTTTCATTGGTTAAGCGAATGCTCAGGTGAAAAAACTTCATGCCCGAGAACTTTCTAGAAATCAACCGATACTTCGCTTTGACGTCATACTACAACACAATTGGCCAATCGAACAATGCTTCTCCATATTAGGGTTTCTTTGGCGGGAAAACGAAGAGTCCATGTTTTGATCTTTTCATCCATTGGCTGATGAAACAAAGAACGAACACTTACCGAAACCTTTTTTCAAGGTCATACGAAAATCGCTCTATACATGTCATACAGTTTACTTCAACCAAAAATACCTTGAGTCGGTCTCCCTTAGCCCCAGTGGCATCTGCTCTCTCACTGCCAGCAAGATCTACTAAACTTAACTTGCTAACCTGCAGTTTTCAACAAACAAAACTATTACAAATAATTCCTTACAACAAAAATGTAATTAAAAGTATCTGTTGTCATGGTTCTACTAAAAAGGTCACTTGTTCACCTATCTAGATCTCACAGTGAGCTGTCAATTTACACTGTTTCTGATGGGGAAAGCAAACTTCCACTCTTTTTTTGCCTCTCATATTTCTTTCTTGCAAACATCATTTAACAGGCAAATTTGATTCAAGAGATCAAGTAACATACTTAAGCTTTAAGGTATACAATGTAGAGGTTAGCATTTTATATTATTTTTCCTAAAAGTAAATTCAAAGTTCCTCTTTCAAGGATTTTTGTTTTCAAGGTCCCCAGAGTGCAATGAATGGGACTACGTTAATACATAGAAAATACACCTACAAATTACCAGGCCGTCAGAGCCACGACCTTATTCTAAGTCCTTCTCTTCAATTAATACATGTACGTTTGAACTGAAGGACAAAATTGAACACAGTTCTCTGAGAAGCTTTCCTTCTCTTATTCATTAGGTTCCCCAGCCCACCCACACCCACCTCCTGCTGGGATCCACCACTACACTGAGACATAAATTCTGTTTATTCATGTAACAAATGTATGAGACATACTAGTTTTAACTAACTTAATCTAACTGCAATAAATGTATCAATTACTATATTCATCCAAATTTTGTGCAGTAAAAATTAATCAAAATTTTGTTTACCTTTGCTGAGGAAAGCTCTGATAGTGAATCATGCCTACAAAAGGTTAATGGCCAAAATACATTTAACTTCTAAAGAAAATGCCATTTTCACTTGAAAGCTGGTAGACAGAAAACCTATATATCTATGGTGAGATTAATGAGATGTGATTGGCTGATGGTTTTCAAAGACTAATTTATAAAACAATTTGTTTTTACCTGACTTACTGGTAAGTCAGGGGGGGAAATGTACTAATCAGCAAACCATACTGACAATTAGGTAAAAGTAAGGGACTTTTATGGTGTCCATAATAATTATTATAATTCATAATATGAGTTCTGTAACCTTAAAGAAAAACAGTGGCTTGCACATGGGGTCTTATATTGAAACCATAACCCCTAGATGGCAATCCATGCAAGGATGGACATAAAAAAACATGAGCTTAAGACCTAAAATAGAAATTAATTCAATGCCAACCAGTGCCAACTGGATCACTCAGTTAACAAATTCAGGCTCCACAGAAAACTTAATTTACACAGTGTGCTCTCATGTTGTTCACATAATATTGAGAGAATGTACATTGAGGTCTTAAATAGGTCTTACCTTCGCTGTGTGAAAACAATGCTGAATATTGCATGTGATCTACTACTGGTCTCATTCATGTTTGTGGCAGCCACTGTCCTGCAAAAAATGGAAGGAACATATCATCAAAGTGCTTATACCTTCAATCAAGATAAAAGCAAACAGTTCCGAACATATCAACCAAAAGCAGCATTAACAAGTAAAAACTTTTAGAGCAATAATTATTTTTCCAAACAGTGTTTTTCAATGTTGATAAAATTATCAAACAAAACTAACTATAAGAGGAAAAACTTCGGAACCCAGAAGCTGAAGAGAATATTAACAAATAGTTCCAGATGATTGGTGTAAAGTATATAACATCAAACAAATTAATGAGGACTGAACCAAAAAGACATGATTCCCAGCATTTCATACCTTGCTTTGTTGCCTTCATCAATGAGATCATTTATGTCAGCAAAAGATGTTACTGCAAGTTTAGTGAGGTCTTCAACATATGGACCCAACATTGGATGTTCCCTTCATTTAAAAAAACAAAAACAAAAAAGTACCCAGTTCAAAACAGATAAAAAGATGGACAGTCATGGGTATATGCACATTCTTTCAACAAAACTATTTGCTAGGATTTCCTAATTAGCTACACTAGGTTTCTGAGGTCAAAATAACAAGGAAGAGTAAAACACATCCTGTATATTATCATGCAAAGGATGAAATGTTAATTACAACAAGACCTCACCTGACTCTTAAGTTGTTTTCAGCACTTGGACTCAATAAATCTCTCACTCGCTCACAATAGATCTCAAGGTAGCTTACCTTAAGGAATTAAGTTTTTAAAAGTAAAAATTCAGTTATCACTCTTTGGGTGCAGTCCACCCTATTTCATACACTAAATAGCACCTCCATTATTATACAAGGTAGGATCAAAACATCAGAAATTAGAGAGAAAACGATTAATGCAGATGTTTCAACGTAGCAAGCTACAACCTAGAATGCAAAAGTAAGCCTGGGAATTAAAGCTTCAATTTCCTGTAAATGAAGATTACAGATTAAACCAAGTGAATTATACAAGTGATGAAAGTGATGCCAAACTTAAATCCAAAGCTTACAAAGCCAACATTATTAAACAGCTGTACAAGTTTAATATTTAACTTTACCTCAGCAGATAATGTCAACTCCTCACCGCTCTCTCCATCAATTCTCTCAAATAGATCCTCACAAAGCTATATTTTAGCATACAATATAAAAAATTATTCTTCAAGGACAGAATATGCCACAAAGAAAACACTTAAACAAAATTAACCCACTTTGCCTGAATCTATTATTTTTTCCTCTACCATCAGGTTTTAACATACAGGGTAACCCCAGGAGGGAAGATGGGTTGGAAGGCGGGTACTCCCTATAAATGGCCTGTAAAGGGAGACTCCATCCAAAAGGGGTACCTTTTCCAGGCTTCAGGTGTATGGAATATGGTAGGGATTTCTCTAGTTGAGGGATATAAAAGGGTATGGCAATCTGTCGTTTCGGTATGTAAAAATGACTTAAAACATTTACAGAAGGATTTTATGGCTGTGAAAAAGCAAATTAAATTTTTTGGTTTTGTCATTTACTCACTGTATTTTATAAGAAAATGCATTTACAGCTGAAAAAAGGTAAGGGATACAAACTTCTAACCTTATACATGTAGGTATGCGAAAGTGGTACCATTTGTCAATGAAAGGTATACAAAATGGGTCCTTTTTTTTCTATCAAAAATGGTATATATGTTGTAGTTCAAATTTTTTCTTTGGTTTGATTTTTTTTAAACTGGTTTAAATTTTTCAAACTGGTGTGAAATTTTCAAACTGGTTTAAAATTTTCAACACACCACTCATTCTCATTTATTTGTATCTATACTCTGTGTAAAATAAAGTAGCTGTGATATTAAGGTGTCACACATTTTAGCAAGTGTTCATTTTAGTTATTACCATTAAGTGTCAATTCAAATGATTAGCTTTCATGTAAGGTATGGCCACAGTCCAGTTTAAGCTCTCACTTTACTGATTAGGGTTAAGCACTCATTTTACTGATTAGAGTTAGGGTAAGGGTTAGGGATAATACAAGTTAATATTACAGGTTGTACTCTATGCTTTGTCACCAATGCAAGTGGCTTAGGGACTATTTTTACTCTGAAACCAGAATGAGAGAGGGAAGGGGTAAATGCAGGGATTATCTTTGTTGTTGCTATCCATTGCTGTTCAGGATGATGGTCCATGCTTGATATGTCACTGTCCTCTCCTTAAAGCTGTGATTGCAGAATATTACTGATGTTCAGATTATATTTCCAGGTTTGAGGAAGATAATATAGCAAAACTCTTCTTTGAAATGTTTGTATGAGTCTACTCATTTTTTTTTTTTGGGGGGGGGGGGGGGTTAAAAATACTGAAACATTATTGTTTTTGCAACACATAGCATTTTATTGTTCACTCTTAAGTAACAGAAGTAATACAAAAATGGGAAGGAACTGAAGTCACTTGATATAATTATGTTAAATAAGTAGTAATATTGTCATGATGACTGTTCATAATAAACATGCTTCAATGTTCAATTTGAATTATGTGCTTCTTTACAAGCACTCGAAAATGAAATTTCTTTGTCATAATTTAATTTCACACCAGTTGCTGTACAAGGTTGTAACCTGGATGTTACAATGTAACCTTGGATTGCTCCAAATTGAGTGACGACTTTGGCATAGCCATTTTCTGCAGCAGTAATTTTTCCCATCAGCATATTTGGATGCATGGGTGTTTTTTTTATCAACTTTATCAATCTTTATAGAGACCATATCATCAACTTTGAAAGATTTGCTTCTGGAACTCTGCCGTGTTTGTTTTATCATTCTGTTGTTGTAATCTTCCTGATTTTCACTGATAGATTTGCGCTTTTTTGTCCATTCATCACTTATAGATTGGCTACTTTCACGTGAGTCATTAGTAGTAACTGGATCTTCAACTTCAGTTTCCTGGTCAAGTAACAATGAAGGGGTAAGCTGCACTCTGTGTGGCTTTATGCCATATACTGCCTCATAAGGACTCTGCTTGATAGCACAGTGGTAGGCAATATTTCGTACATAAGCAGCTTCCATGGTAGAATGGCACCATTTGTTGGTTTCTTTATTAGTAGAAACTATTAGCGCTCTCATGTCTTCTTTCCATGATCTGTTTGCTCTCTCCACAAGACCTTGCGTTGTAGGAGTATGAGGGGAGCCATGCCCTTGCTTGATCCCATTTTCGTTGCAGAATGTTTCCATTTTTTTGTTCTTGAATTCCTTTCCATTGTCAGTGAGAATCGTTTTTGGGAAACCATATGTGTAACAGTACATTTTAATGACTCTCAGTACCTCATCAGCACTTTTGTTTATAAGTGGTGAAATGTAAACATATTTGGTGTGATGATCTATGATGTTAATCGCCCAGGTGTGAGGTTCTCTGCAGTCACATGGACAGTTTCTGAAATCCATTAAGTCAATCTCCAGAAGAGAAAGAAAACATGGAGACTGAAGAGGTTTTTCCACTTGTTAATTTGACATGACTGGTAATAGATTGCTGTTCAGCATGAAAACGACATGAAGCAACGAACAGGCTTATGACCTTACTGTTTACTTCGCTGTAATTGTTGTTTATCCATTTGCTTGTTATCTGTCTTCCTCGGTGATTAATGCATCTGTGTGCAAGGCTTAAAATCTCATGAAGCTGTCGTTTGGGCACCACTTTCTTTTTGTCTTCCCCTACTAGCGAATCGTTTTCATAGTACCACTTCTTTCGGTTATTGTGTTGATGTCCCATTTGGTCATTTGTATACAGGTTTCTTCTGTTGAATCTAGTCCGAGGCACTTTTCTGCTTGGTGTTTCAAATATGTCTTTGCTTTCTCGAAAAAGTGGTCGTCTATAAACAACATTATAAGAGATTCATTTTTGGTCTGTTTGGCTTTTAAATCATCCAATTTCTGGAGAAAAATTTCTTTCAAAATGCAGCAGTTCTCTTCTATTCATGCTTCTGCCATGTTGTCAAAATTGCAAGTCCAAATTTGCATCAGATGCGCATGTGTGTAGGTGTACGAATATTTTAATAATAAAGTTGGCCGAGCAGAAGGGAGTCTGAGACCAATAAATTATAATAACAACAAATATGCCAGTCCATTCAACGAAATCTAGTATGGCCTAATGGTGAGAACAGATAGCAACAGATCTGGAGGTTGGAGGTTCAAATCTTGGTGAGTACAGAATGAGTTAGCAAAAAGAAAGAAGTTGTTACTAAGTAAAGTTAGTGGTGAGTTTAATATGTCAGGGGTGGTTGGTAAGAAACTGAGGGGTAGTAGGGTTGGGTTAGAAACTATGACGGAGGTGGTGGATGAGAGTGTGTTACGAAAATTCACTTGTTTAATCTTCTTGCATCTAGTTCTTTTTCTTAGAACCCCCCCTAAAAAGCTAAGCCCCTGTTTTTTTATCCACACCCCAAAAATTAGAGGCCCTTTTTCAGACAGTTGATTGAAAACTGATCTACAAAAATTAAAGTGGTTTAAAAAAAACTAACTGGTTCAAAAAAATTGATCTGGTTTGAAAAAAATAAACCAGAGGTAAAAATTGAACTACAACATTATACAAGTAAAAAGTATAATATTTTGTGATTTTCTATAGACTATTCCTGCATAATTTTCTAATCAAGTGAGCACACACAATGAAAGGAGTTTGAGGCTTCAAGGGTGTTAATATATAATTTCACAATTATAGAGCCTGGCTTTTGTTTAAGTTACAACTACAACTGTCAAACAACTTACTTGTGGTATAATTCCTTTCTGGTCAGCCTCTTGTTTTCCCATCATGGTGTATGACTTTCCTGAACCTGTCTGGCCATACGCAAAGATACAGACGTTGTAACTGCAAAACAAAACAAAATTCAAAATTTTGACTACAGTTTGTCATATTATTTGCTTGGGAGATGTCTAGAGATGAAGTTATCTAATAATTGATTACTAATTTTACATTTTTAATTCTACTTCACATTTCTTTCTCTTTATTTTACTGAAAAAAAAATGCTATGAATCTGCCCTTCCACTTCCCTTCTCATTAGGGTGTCAGTGGAGAAAGTTAAGCCAGAGATTTGCACTTGCTTGGCATACTGGTTGATGTTTTTCCATGTATTAATCACAGAATAAGATAATAAAGTGTATTAAAAGTCATAATTCCAATTCATGAGATTTAAACTCAAGGTTGAAACCATTTAAATCTGAATTTCACTTTGAATTTCAACATTAAGTTTACATGTACAAATAATAAAACATGTACATACCCCTCAAATGCATGTTCTAACATTTCTTTGCCAATGTCTGCATAAACCTGTTTCTGTGAGGCAAAATGAGGATCATCCTACAGAAACAATATTATTACAAAAAAATTAAAAAACATAACAGATTATAATACATAAAGCACCTTGTAACACAATCCTATAAATCAGGGCTCAAACATACGCCCTAGCTGTCTATATTACTGTCTGGGATAACTAGTACATATTATTTTCTGTCAGGCAAATAAGTTTTTCATGCTCTCGTCCAAAATTATGGGCAAAGGCCAAGCACTACGGTAGTCATATCTCCTAACTCAGTCATTAAATAAGACAATGCATTCAATAGAGAGCTTAAGCAAAGATGTTTTTGAGTGACACACATTAAAGAGAAGTGACTGCTACATAATCTTGTGTCTTTACTCTTGAAGAGACAATTTGTTGGGCAAAACCTCTGCCAAAGAATGCAAAAAGTCATCTTCCAGTTGACACGTGTTGCTTAGAAACGTCTCTGTTTAAGCCCCCTAATAACCCCAGGCAAGCAAAATGTGGAATTCAAGATTTTTCAAGCTTACTTAAAGGAATAACCCCATTAAAAGACAAATTTCAGTGTCTCTGCAACAAATCACAGTGTATATGTAAAATATGTTTGATTGTTAGGCTATTCATGGTGACTAAATCAAGGCTGAGTAGCCCAATCAAAGGCCACAACAGTCCCTGCCACAAGACCTCTCATTAACAAAAACTACCTGAGATTTAAGCATGCAACTCACTCTGTAAGTATTAAGATAATTGATTCATTTGTTCCAATTTTTTTTTTAATAATTTATTCATTAAACATTATTTAACATAATGTCACAATAAACTTTACAATAACAGGCCGGCAAATAAAAAGGAGGCGAAACAGTAAAAAATAAATAAATAACTAAATAAACAAACAAGGAAAATAAAGCAAAATACGAAGGTTCAACAGATTAACAACAACAAGCAGAACATATAGAAAAATGTTGCTAAATTACTATAAATCCAACACTAATCAGAAATGCACAGCGTGGTCCACCATTTGTTCCAAATACAGAAAGAGTTTGCAGTACGTGGTGGAGTGGTGTATGGCCAAGCAGTTAACACCTCACACTCTGGAACTCATACTTGTCCACTACACTGACAAATTTATACATGGCTTTGTTAAATTTCTCATTGTCTTGCTTTGCTCTTTATTGTTTGCTTTTGTACTAAACAATGCCATACATATAAATTTGTTGGAGTATTGGGCAACCCTCCCAGATCTGGATGAGGTCCGGGCTTCAAGCCTTGCCCATCACCTTGTTTCCTTAGACAAGGATCTGACACTTTGTCTCTCTTCACCCAGGTGTATATATAAATGGGTACCAGCAACATGCTGCTGGGGGCTACCCTGTGATGGACTAGCATCCCATCCAAAGCGGGTAGCAATACTGCTATAGGCATGCTTCACGCTAAGGAAACTGGGATAAGCTGCGGCCGTTTGGGCCTTGGCTCAATTGTGCACCTTTTACCTCTACCTTGCCATTTAAATGCTACAAGAAGGTAACATAATCAACATTCAGTGCTTAGAAGATTAGAAGATATGGATCCCCACTTTTCCCTTGCTTCACTTTACCCTATTCACACCTTACCTCATTATGCGACCAATAAGAATAATCAAAGGTGAAGTTCTTGGGCTTTTCACTGGGATTTCTAGGGTTCAGGATAGCTGTAAGAGAATTCAATATTCTTAATAACCCTGCAAGACAAAGTAGAAGCTTGCATTGCTAGAAGATTTTTAAGCCAGAAGGTCCAGAAAATATTGTCTCCTTTAATTTGTACCATTACTAGACTGGAACCCTTAAAGGGCAGTAAGTTAGGGGCAGGAAGGCTCAACCTGGTTATGCTGCCTCTCATTTGAAGCTCTCTACCAAAGCTCTTGCATCTGACTTGTAGAACCCCTCCCCTCCTCTGCCAGGGAGGTACTTCCCAGTAGTAGGCTAATAAGGATGTGTTGCTGGATGGCATCCCATTTTCACGACTAGATTGACTATAATAAAGTTTAATTTACTGATACAGGGGTCACACATTTTTGGGAATTTGGGGGTAAGAATAATAATGTTGAAAATTCATTTTAGGGTGTCCTATAGCTAGTTAGAGGGGTTTATAAGGTAAATGCATTGACATTTTTCCCAAACGTGACTAAGTTGGAGTCTATTGTTGACCACAGAATTGACTTTATAGTAAGGTAGGGGTTTTGAGAGGCCAGTGGCACATTAATTAAAAGCCTTGACGCCAAGTTGAATTGGTTTGCAAACAACATATTATGATCTTACATAAAATTTTTTTCCATGTTTACCCACCTGCTGTCTGATCAATGATAAATATAAAAGTGAAAACAAAACAAACACTTTTGATATGCAAAACGATAAAACAACTGTTCACTTCTTGTGAATAAAACCAACGATTTATATGAGAAACGTATGTACAACGTTGACATGAAAATTTACAGTGACTTTTAAATTTTTGTTCCTTTCAATTATCTCTTGATCAAGGTAAGTTCCATGCTGGAAATAATCTTATAATAATCTTCATAAATAATGCAGAACTCTTGTCAACTTACAATTTCAGCAGCATGAAGCGAAATGGTCGACGGCAAAATTAATTTTAAAATTATAACCACAAGCTTTGAAAATACATTTTTAAACCGGCAAATTATCTACGTAAAAGTAAAAAATTATTTCGCAGTTTTAAAATTGTTAGATTATTGATAAGCTTCCAGACAATTAAGAACACTTTTAGTGTTGCTTCCGGATGTTAAAATATATCAGTGAAAATATAAGTGATTATTTTTTCTTTACAAAGTGTCAATATCCATACAAGCATTTAGTAAATGAACCGTGTAAAATTCGTCAATTCAGACGCACTATTTAGAAAGTGTTATTTTCAAATCCTGAAGAGGAGTAAAGGAAAGACAAAAAATAAGCAACATTTCCTTTTCAGCTGTTTTACCACCAGCCCCTCCACAATGAACAATTAAAACTTAAAATTAAAAATTAACAGGGGAATAAAATAAATATTACGAGAGCCGACTCACTTGTAGTCGCTCCATGCATCCCAATTATACATCGGCAGCGTCGGTTATTTTCACGGCTTGCAAACGGCCTGACTCGTACAGCTACTTTCACAGACGACATATGTAATGTAAACGTGTTTCGTGATTTTCACTGTTGATATCCAATCGAGCAGTTTTTTTGACTTCTGATCCCATTGCGTTCACGTCTATATTACATCACAGCCGCCCGACTGGGCGCCGTATGGCAAAACATACGGCGATTTTCCACGAACTTCGGGCGTAACGTGATCATAATGCCCTTCCATACAAGGTATAGACGTTTACACGATGATGGAAGAAAAATGAAAATGTGAAGGAAGTCAAAGCACGAAATCTCCAACTTTCCGTGTTCTTCCTCTTCGTCCTGGACCAGGAGGAGCTGTCGCTAGTTTTGGAGATGGGGTAACTCCGCTGGAATTTGAACTCAAGCACGTAGGCTCAGTCAAAGAGCTATGAATTTCTCCATCGGTTTTTTTTCTATGATTTTTATGAGAAAAGTCAGGCAACAAACTACTTGTACCCTGGGTGCCAGAAAGAGCCGACACTGAAACATCCAGCAGCCGACCGAGAAAAACATCTCTACCCAGGGGTAGAAACGAACTTAATGTTTTTGTCACACCAATTAACTGAAATCACTCTATTGCAAACTGACTATATTGTTTTAAGTGGATTGTAAATTTTTGCTTTCACCTAGGCTTTGTGCAAAACAGATGGGAAAACTTAGACTTGCTCACAAGTCGAGCTTTACCAGACCAGAAAACCAAGCGAACGACTTTGAGAAAGTCAGTAGGGAACTTGTGACTAAGTCCGCGTGTTTAAAACACGTAGCCTCCCCGCAGACGTCCCGTGGGGTTTGTTTTTGCTTGTCACGCATTCATTTCTCCCCGTGGGGAGAAATGAATGCGTGACAAGCAAAAACAAACCCCACGGGACGTCTGCGGGGAGGTTACGTGTTTCGGCGTGTTTCCCGTTGCCGTGCCCTATTTCTCTTTCAAAGACCTGCCAGGCAGATTATTTGTCACACGAATTTTAAAAACCTACTGTTTTCAAAACAAAGAAAACTACAGAGCTGAAAACTTAAATAAGGTTTCATCTTGATGAGAAAACAGTGTGGCCTCCAGTCAGATCCCTCCGGAATTCGCCCGCTACTCGTCACGGTTGTTTCTCGCCGGTGGTCCTACGGGTGCTGGTAAGCTACGCGCATGAGGTCCTCCCTTGCGATTAATAAACTTTCAATTATTGGGGAACCACTAACAGATTTTAGCAAGTAGTCAAAGCGACTCTCTTGTCTCCTGGTCAAAGTAAATTACGGGACACTGACTATAGGGTATCTCTTCAAAAAAAAAGGCAAAAAGGCGTTCAGCGACAGTTATTCTTTTTGAAAGAAGTGCCAATTTTGCATGTCCATCAATGCGACATACTTATTTTTAACACATTTTGAAATATTCTCAAAGTTCTCAAGCAAGGTATAATTATATAATGAAGAATTCTAGCCACCATTTTTATTCGGTGGACAATGCGGGAAATTTGAGAGCAATGGTGCCTGGCTGAGACGTAGTCACGCCCTGTTAAAATGTGATTCCGTGAGCTTATTTTGACTCCAATTTTTGTTGCGCTCTAACTCAATGTCTCAAAGGCAGCTAAGCCCCTGACTTTTTTTTTCAACTTTACCCGGGAACTCTCCGCCCTTTCACGCTCATAAAAAATCCCACGGAGACTAAAGGAAGGGCTTGGCGGGAAACTTATGAGGTTAAGCCGTGACATGATTTTCGTGTCCACAACCCTGTCTACACTTGCTGATCATTCACGTAATAGTGAGAGATATCTCTTTGAAAGTTTACCACAGCTTATTCGATTAATTCGGATATCACTGAAAAAAATTTGTCGGTTTTTGGACTCTTCGTGGCGGATAGTTCCCTTCATCATGACGTCATCTCTGATGGGAGTTATAATCTTTTTCCTTCCCTTGTTCGCAAATCGTCTTTTTGTCCTTTTTATCTCCTTCCTTTCCTTTTTTTTTTTTTTGTTTCTTTCCTCTTATGGCAGGACATGTCATGAGGGATGAGAGTACATGGCTTTTAAGCCCTCCCCTTTCAGGGGAAGAAACTTAATAAGCCCCCCGTTCCCCTCCCCCTTATTAATATTCACTAATAAATGTTAGACTGTACTAATCAATCACGGCTGTAAATCTTTGTGTGGACTAATCCGGTCTGATCCAAGATGGTTTATTCACCAGGTGGAAGTTTGAATTTCTTTTGGATCCTCGGCGGCATGACCTCCCAAGTCTTGTACTTGAGCTTTAATTTTCTACTTTGCATTTTAGTTCTTTATGAAGAACTTATACCAACTTTGCTAAGTTGAATAAGCCCCTTTCCTCTCAAATTAGCCTCCCGTCTCTTCAAGCCCCTCCCCCCCACCCCAAAGGTGTCTGAAATAAGTCCCTCGCGGGACGGGGGGCTTAAAAGAGCATCTGTAAGCGTCTGTCCAGTTCCTTCAATCATAATGTGTAGTGATTGAAGCAGCTGAACAGGTGCAAAATGCAAAAAGAGGCCTTATTGGGAAAAGTAGATGAAACTTATTTCGTGATTCTAGTTAGAAAAAAGGCCCTAAAACAAACATGAAAGGACCATTGAACCATTCCGAACCGGATCAGTCTACGATCGGAATCGACTAATGCAATTACCGCTAACCCGGGAGTGACAAGAGTTTGTTTGGGAACTAAAGCTAAGAGTTCCGTTCTTTTTAAAAAAATGTATACTGGTATTGTTACTAATTTTCAGCTGCATTTAATTTCAGTACCTTATGAGTGATTTTGCATCGACCCCCTTACAGCACACTTACCTGCTTATGATACCCATTGGGTTATCCGGAATTAGACAAAATAGGGAGCTTTGGCGACGACGACGGCCACGAAAACGCGGAGGACATCAAAACAGCAACAGGTCTATTCATTACGCAAAACAACAACTTTTACACGTGCATGCACCATGCATCAAGTTTGTATATTTCTTTACCGTCCTTGCACGACTACTAAGTGAAAATGCCTAATTGTAAGTTTCATGGAGGACGTAAACAAGCGACGACGTATTTCTTTTTCGCTCTCTAAAGTTGAGTGCGCTCAAGATTCAAGAAATCAACTTCAGGGAAATTCGCCTACATTTGCCATTTTCAGCAAATTGGAATAAACCCGACAAAGTTTGAAACGACGGGAATTCTTTTTAAAAGTGACGTTTTCACTGACGTTGCCGTCGTCGATGCTTAAGCTCCCTATTAACCCTTTTGAGACCAATTTCAATTAAAAAATAAAGATGCCTTGACTGCATGTACAATACACAGGAGGCCAGTATAGCATAAAAGAAGTGAAGAGGGAATCTAGTGTTTCTTCCTACTTCTTGAGTGCTCTAGTCGCTTTCTTAGTGCTTCACAACACAACAGAGCACAGTCAAGGCTTCATTATTTGTTTTGGGATAAAGAATCCGTTAGTCCGTTAGATTCTCCTCGCATCACTTTCTAATTTTCAAAATAAACTTTAGCTCCGTTTTTTTATACTCTCATAAAGCAAACGTTATATCAACCAATCAGAGTGCACGTTATATCTGAAATCTTCTATAAGATCACTTAAACGGCGCTGTAACGCCACAGAAATTGGTCAAAATCATTTACACTTCTATATCGGATCTATATTTAGATATTCCTATTTATTCGTCGATGCGAACGTTAATTCTCAGTCATTTCTAATGTACAACTTTTTACAAATATGTATTGTTATTTTGTACTCTATGCGGTCGCCAAAATTCCGAATAAGCAAACACTGATATAAAAATACTGGTACTCATGTTCAAATGCCGATCATTTACGCTTAGTTTGACCGCGTGATATTGCCACAGGAGGTGTAATGATTGGATTCACTGCAGCTGAGCCAAGCAACACAGAGCAAAAGAGATACTGTTACTGACAGATCCAAAGCCAGAGGTTGAGTAATGTCAAATTTTACAAACTTTATTGAACAAACCTGAAACTGGGGGATTGTTTGATACGGATGAAAAGAAAGAGTTAGCTCTTTTGTCATACTTTGCATATGGTGGTTTCCGCGTTTCTTTTTGAAACAACAATACAGCCTGAATCTCCCTGTCTCTCAAGTGTACAACAAATTTGAAACCACAGAAATCTATGGCTTCAGTTTCGTAAGCATGCACTCAGCTCTCTAAAGACGGATAGTATCGTTCGAAGGTGTCCTCCTTTTTTCCAACCAACGGCACGAAAGCCGACTAACGAAAGGCAGGGGCCGGCTCTAGGTGTCCATTATTGGCTGGATGCCCTTCGCTCAATGTTGACTGGGTGACGAAAACGTGAGCAGTTCAAGTAAACGGAAATTTACTTTTCTTGGGCTTTTCCGTTCTGTTTTTACGGAACGAGTCTCATTGAGCCATTTACGAAGAAAACCCGCTTTCTTAATCCTTCTTGGCGCATGAGGAAGTAGACTTTTACAATACAATTTGTCGATAACCAATGAAAACACACGTTAAAAATATACCTCTATTTTATAAAACTAGCTGTGATTGGCAGTCGGTAACATGGCCATCAACCCAACTGAAGATGGCGGATGAAACATCCACTGGAAGTCGACTGTGGAATCTTCAGGAACGCTTGAAGCAGGAGCGACTGTTTGTCAGCAAGGAAAAGGCCGAAATATCGAACCTCAATGCAGAAATACTGTCGAGCTGTGAAAGGCTTTATCACTTGTCGTGGATAACCCGGCAACAGTGGAAGATTGTACAGAGGTTAAGGGCTTCACCCGAAGAATGTGGCCAAGCAGTGAATCGGCTGGATTCAGCATGTTTTGTTGACGCTTCAAGGCATCTTGGCTACTTGGAGTCAAAGTATTGGGATTTTTTTAGAGGTCTGAGAGAAAATCCCGCCCTTGTAGCATCAGCTTTGGCTTACGCCGACAAAATCAATTTAGACACTTCACAGCTGATTCGATTGTTGTTGAATTCTCTGTATGGTAACTGTTTGCTTCCTCAGGATGAAAACTATGTTTTATCGCTTATGAAACGCTTGATCGAGCTTAAAGTCACGGGAGATGAAGGCCCCGAAAATTTCTTTCAGAATCACAGGAATTCTTTTACGTTACTCTTCGGGATTTTAGTAGAGAGTTTGTTCTCCACGAAGTTGTACCTGACTGCTGCATTGCATGCTCCTATCATGCAGGTTCTGTCCGATGATTCCCTCCTCAAGCAACGATTGCCGCTGAAATGTACCAAATTTGTGGAAAACCTCCAGTCCAAACTGTACTGCTTTCCTCAAAGCCTTCGCTGGATCGTTTGTCAGTTTTTCAACATCGTATTATTAAGTGGTAAGGTCAATGAAAAAGAAGCAAGATCCATGGTGCTAAAGCTCTTGTTTGATTTCCTCGTGTGCCCTGCAATCATTAGACCCGAGCAGTTCGGTATCACCTCCGATGTCCAAATCAGCGAAGTAGCATTGCAGAACCTGCAACAGATTGCTTCTTGTTTGCTTTGTAGTTGTTCGACGGAAAGTGCAGAAAATGCAAGATCTTTAGACTTATTCTCAAGGATCGACCCTGTAAGTATTTACTTCAGCTTGCGGTTTAATTTTTTTCACAGATTTCTGTACTTGCCTACTTTAAAGTCTAATACCTTAGCAATACTAGTTGATCCATAAACTGTTGCACAAATTAGATAAGGTTCAATTTTATTATCGTTCTGCAAAGACAGGTCATAATAATTATGTATACATCTGAAAAAATTAATATTCTGTGGAGGAAGTTATATTAAGGTGATAAACTAAGCAGTAACATTAAGGAATTCGAAGTCTCGAACTTTTTATCCAAGAACTGCAAAACTCTGTCTAAAAATGTCAAATAGCATCTGGGACTCGGAGATTTTTAGTTGACTTGAGTTCAGGGCCCAGACTGACCCAATATCAGGAAATGCATTCAACGCTAAATGAAAAAAAAGGGGATGGCCTTAGCACTAACCCAGGGTAACATTTTAATCAAGATTTCTTTTTCTTTCATTCAAAACCATTTTCTCCAATAATTTGTTTTATTCTCTTTAGAGCATCCAATCATCAAATTGAAGAGAAAACGAATTAAAATGAATTTTTGCCTTTAGCTTTCATATCTGAATTCAAATTCCCCTCTAACCCTGGGTTATCTCAACCCAACATTGAACAACCCAGTCCAGGAAAATAATTTTAGAAATAATAACATCTTAGAACATATTAAAGAATCTCATCCACCCAGTTTGCATTTCGCGCTCACGCTCAACTCGCACTCTTCATTCGCCATTTTCAAGGCCCCCGAAAATCCAAGTTTTTATCACCTTTATATTCCCTCCTTTTTTTCGACAATTTATAGGCATTATTAAGGTCCTGTTTCCTCTGGAATTCTTTCTGTAGTTTCTGAACTATCTTTGTGATTCGCATTCGTGGAAGAAACCTCTTTCCAAAAGCACTGTCTAGTTGGTTTTCTGTCGCGGTTTGTAGAAACGTTGGCCAATATGGCGCACAGCCGTCCTGCTAGGGGCCGTCCAAGAAGGCCAGAAGTCATCAAATGCCTAAAACTCAGGGAATCCACCTACAATATGTGGATTGAACGGAAGGAGGCCCTTGGGCTACACGGAATCTCGAGTAATGATTTTGCGGAGATACTTCTTCACCAGCAACTTAAACACAAGAGCGTGATCGATCTCCTCACGCTCATCGAGATGATACCTCACCTCAAGTGCATCAAGGCAAAATATTGGCACGGACAGCCTGCGTATCTTGCACTTTTCTTGCGGCTGCAAGTATTTTTATAAGTGCAAACCTACAGCGAGTAAAGCTTAAGTTAGTCACGGCAGTAACAACAGCTAACTGAAATGACACTAATACAAAATTTTTAGTTTGAGCGGATTCTTACCACGTGATTGCTTTTGGCGTCGCTGGTACTTGGCGCAGCGACTGCGCCGGTAACGGTGGTTTCACGGCGATGAGCCCTGTTTACGGTTCTAATCGGCGATCCATACACGTTGACCTAAACTTCCTCATCAGAAAGGTCGCTTTCTGAAAAATCACGTTCACTGTCTTCTTCAATTTCCATAACAAATGTGACCTTTCATGCTTGTCTGGACCTGGCTTATCTTTGACCAAATATGGGAGCGTTATAAGCATATCCCGGATAACAACAACAACAAAGGCGCGCAATGCAAACTGGGTGGGTGAGATTCTTTAATGTCAGTCACTTGTATAAAATAGTGGCTATCTCATGGGTGACCTGAAAAACTCTTTTGTTTTACAGAAGATCTTTCTATTTTTTCACTAGGCCATCTAAGGAAGCTTTTCAAAGCAAAACTGACAAGTATCTTGCTGTTTTGTTGCAACATTTTTCTTCTGTGATCTTTTGTTTTCATAGGCATGCATTACATCATATTTAGATGCTGTTCTGGAAAGCAAAACAGAAGTTGCAGATCTTCCTGTTCAAAAGGCACTTCCTGGTCTAACCCGTAACTCAGTTCTAATCACAGAGAATGAACTCCATACCTTGGTAAGTACATATGTGCATATATTACAGAAAGTATTATATTTTTGGTGTAGTCAAAAGAGTAGGAGGGAATCCCCCTTTGTTTTGTTCTTGTCTGTATATTCCACTCTAATTAATCATATGGATAGGTTGAGTACAAGGCACCTTGAAAAAGTTATGGAACCTTGCAGTCTCATTCCTGTCCTTCCCCTGTATACACATCCGGCATCATGACATTTGGATCAATAATCTCTCATCAGCTCTGAGTCTCCCTGTGTTTTTTTCTACCAAAATTATTTAGCTTCAGACTTTACTTTATTACTAGACCAAGAGTGCACTTCCTATCAAACCACCAGTGGCTCAAAGCACATTCTATAAGTCTTAGAGCAAGAGGTAATATATAGATTTAGCCAGGGCTAAAAGTGAAGCTTCCATTAATAAATTTATAATTTAAATCAAACACTAAACTTGTCAATCCACAAATCAGTTAACTTAAGGGCACATTCATGTGACTTTTGAGGGAAAGGCTAAGTTATTTTAGAGTGAAACATCTTACATCGAGTTGATAGCCTTATATGTACACCCACAAAATGGCAAACATCTTTGATCATATTCAAGAGCCATAATGGCTGTTGATCAGAGTAGATTAAGCCTCGAAAACAAATTCTTGGAAAACAAATCAGCCCGAATTTTTTTGCGTTCAACAGGTTTACTTTACAAATTCTTGCCAACAAATCTGGGGGGTGTGTAAACCAACCTTTTGTTCTTTTTATACATCTCAGCTGAGGTGAAACAGTACTATTTATCAAACAGACCTCAGACAGAATGCGGTATTTTGCAATTTTTCAAGACAAATATTATTGCACTCAGTCAATATTCAGGACAATCAATCATGGGCTTTTAACGAAACTGTTCAAAACATTTCCAAAATCACCCATACGGCCAGCCGGTTCTCATTTCCAGTGTGAGCTGTCAATGTGGTCAAGTGTTTGAATGAACTTTAATAGAGTTAGGCTTCAACATAATAACAAATGTATTATTCTTCTTTTTTGTTATTTTATGGTTTCAGTTATAACGATGTGTAATCTTATAAAGCGTTTGATACACGCCACATTTTTGAGTAATCCTGCAAGCGATGTTCATGAACAATAAAAACAAATGGCACGGACAAGCGATTAGAATTGCAAAAGAGACTACTAACAATCAATAAAAGAAATATAATTCAGTGAAATATTTTCAGAGACAACAATTTTCAGTCATGAAGACAAGTATTAAAGTGTCTCTAAAAATCCTGAGTCTTTAAGCTTAAAGCTTAAACTTAAGTTAATTATGTTTTACTTTAAGCTGGCCTCCCTGTGTTTGTTTTTTTGAAAGATGAACTCCTCAAAGCGAGAAAATCACTCAAAGTTTTCTTTCTACAGCCAAATTTATAACTAATATTCTTCAGAACATTTTCTTTCTATTTGCAGTGAGAAAATATTATCTGAAAGCCTTTTGAAGTTCTGTAAGCTTATATCAAACCTGATACTAGGTCAGATCATTGACTCAAAGGTATAACAAAAACAAACATCAAAATATACAATAATTACTCAGGCTTACCATTCGAGATTCAGTTCCTGAAAGCTATCAAGGAAGGCCACAGTTGCTTGAGACTTTAAACCCTCTTACGCATTATGTAAGGTGAAAAACGAAAACGATGCCATTTGAAATCAGGTTACCGAATTTTGACAAGCGACGTATTTCCCAACCAAAACCCAATGAACAAACCAGCCATGAATAACAGAAGACTCTTGAAAGCAGCTGTATTTCATTTTGTACATCCAGACCAAGAAGATCAGTTAAAGACAATTTTTATTTTACAAAAAAAAGCAGTACGGGTGATGACATTCTCTAGCTTTGATCATCACTCTAGTCAACTATTCAAGTCTCTAGAGATTATTAAATTTTCTGATCTCGTTACCTTTGTTATTGCCACTTTTATGTATAAATTTCATAATCAATTGTTACCCTCTGTATTTCAGTCCTTCTTCACCAGGCTAGATACTGTCCATAGTTATCATACCAGGCTTTCTGCAAAACAGTCTTACTATCTCCCCAAAGCAAGAACAAATTATGGAAAATTTAATATTCAATTTCAAGGCCCTAAGATATGGAATGCTATTGATTATGATATAAAGCACTTGCCAATTTCATCATTCAAAATTAAACTGAAACAGAGCTTTCTCCAAAGCTACTAGTAAATTCACTTTTCTTTTTTTCACATTAAGATAATATCACTGTTTTTGCAACGCCTTACCATTATTTTTCTGATATTCTTCATTGCTCAGTTCAATTATATTTCTTTATTTAAGGTAATAGATTATGCGTGTAAATACAGCTTCTTTTCTTCTTTACTTTCTGGTATATATCATATTCTATATTATATTTTGTATGTGTGTCTGTATGTATGTGTGTGTGTCCGGCCAAAATTTGACAAATCAATTTGTAAACTGATAACCCGGCATTTTTAACCTTGTGGTTATTTCGGGTCGTCAGAACCCCTAATCTTTAGCAATATATAGATATATATATCTGCAATTAATGAATAGGGGAAATAAAGAGGATGTGTGTGTGTGACAGTTGACTGAAAACTCTGTCAGCTTCAGCTGTCAAAGTAAATAACTTTCAAGATGCTGGATAAATTTTCCGCATGAACTCACCTGTCAAATTGTGACCATCAATTAGAGCATAAAAGTTGGATGTAGAGTGTGACCAATGTGTGACAATGGTAAGAAAAGGTCTTCCCCACCTGTATTTTTAAAAAACTGGCTGAATTTTTGCATCCAAGGTCAGTTTGAAATCAAAATCTTAATAGTGCAGGGCCATAGTGACATAAATATAATAATTATATGTTGCGTTTATGTCACTATGGCTCTGCATTATTAAGATTTTGATTTCAATCAGTCAGGTGATACTGGTCAGCGGATACCCTTTTTTGACAGCTGTCAATTGATCACAACATTGATGTGCAATTAGTTTTCTCTTGGGCTCCTAGCTTTTTATTAGATTTTATTTTATTTAGATTAGCTTTTTATTAGGATTTTATATATACTATATTTTTATTGATGTAATATTTTTAATTATTTTCGATAACTTAGTAATGGCGATAATTTACTTGTAATGCGCATTTGATCATATTCACATGTATTTTGCGCAATATAAATGTTAAATTATTATTATTATTATTATTAAACTAGCTAGAAAGTGTGAGAGTAAACATTGGTTTCCCTGTGGTGTGGAGGGTCGCTCGCTCGCTCGCTCAGTGTTTGGTCACGTGATTACCAAATTTTCTGGTATGGTTATATTTACTTAGCTATGGAGCTTCACCCACGCATGGCACTTTGCGTCATGCATGGAGCTCCTCTAAAACTTTGATTGCTGGACGTGCTGCATGTGCCAGTATGAGATATATTTCTTTGTTGGTATCATTCCATTCCTCTTGTTTTATTTTTGCATAGTGTCCCTTAAGACTTTTTGTACACTCATTAAAACTAACTTATTTCAATAATAATTTATCTTTTTCTCAGACAAGCTTTTTAAGGATGGTTGAGCACGCTGAAGACCACAGAATTATCGTCAACCACAAAGAGTTGAAAGATTTACTGGTTCATTTGCCTCCCCAACCTGACATCCTTGAGGCCACGCCCCTTAAAGATCGGCACAAAGATGTGGCAAGTATTGACTCTGCACCAGAGCAAAGTCCAAAGCCACCAAAACGCCGACCTTTTAAAAAGAAGGATAAACAGTCCCGCAAGCAAAGTCTAGGTGAAGTTCAAGCAGGGGAAACAGAGGGTAAACTTGAAACAAGGCAGATGCCACAGTTTAATCCACTAGCTTCTGTGAACAGATCTGAAGAGTTCAAGAAAGAGTTTCTCAGGAGGTTACCCTTTCTGTTCCAAGAAGGGGAAGATGTCCTAGTAATTTCTCTTGGTTATTCATCCATTGATTGCCCTGGAATGCTCTCTGAAGAGAAGGTAATAATAATGATTTGGGTGTTATTAGTAAATTGAAGCAGGGTTCTCAATTGAAGTTTTTACAGCCATTGCTGTGCAACTTACAGGCATAACACATGGTCAGCTTTTCAGCCACCACATTTTTTGCATGTGGAAAGAGGACATCTGCAAGAGGCCTCGGCTCAAATGTAGAAATTCAATATGGCAGCCAATTTCAACTTTACAGAAATGCTGCAGTGCACAGCAATAAGCAATTTTGGTCAATCTGTGGTCTGCTGATGGGCTATTCATTCCGACAACTAAAACCGAAGAAAGGTACATTGCAAAAGCAACTAGCAGTCAATTTTACAAAGTCATTTAGTCAAAAAGTCATGCATTCTTTTATTTGAATTTAAAATTGATCTACTGGTCAATGTGCTTTGACAGCCGTAATGCTTACCTGTGATAGTCATGACAGGTGTTATGGGTTACGGATTCATTTAAGAACCCTTTGAAGTACAGTTACTTGAAGATTTAAAACAATGGCTATAAATAGTAAATTTTCCCTGGTAAAAGGAATCAAAAGCTGACAATAAACATTAATATTATTTATTAAATAAGAACTAGCCCTTTCACTTGTCAGAATGAATCCCACTTGATGAACAACAAATGCTATGAAGCGTCGGCTTTTGAATCGTTTCATAGTGACCAATTTATCAATTCGTAATCAACACAGTTGATAAATCAATTTTTTGCATCATTCCCCTACTGATGTAGCACCACAATTTGGTATTTAATGCTTAAATTCAAGGTAAATATGCTAGTTATTAGCCAGTTATAGTAATAAAATTTTAAAAGTTATGCTGTGCTTGTGGTTTACGGTAATTTATTTTCTGCTATGTTGCGGCAATTTGTGCTTAAGATAGTGAGTTGACACTTGATAGCTTGCTTACACTTAAGCTGCAGTAGTGCTATGGGTACATTACTGAATAACTACAACTTTTTGTTGTTCAGGTCCTTGGCATTAAAAAACCAAAGAATGAGGTAAAAACAGATGACTCATTCAGAAAGAGAAGCAGTTCAAAGTCAACCCAATTCTATAAGGAAATAAAGTCTGTGATGAGGAAGGAGAGCTTGGATTACCTTTCTGATCATGGAAGTGGTGATGGTACTGTCAATGATGATCCAGCTTCTTTGGTTTCTACTGATGTCGGTGGTAATGTACGAGAGCCTCTTCGTCCAGTGATGGTAGCAGGGGTGGACCATTTTGACTTGCTGTACAACAACGTCAAAGGTAGTTTTACAGGAGCAGATGTGCATACAGCACCAGATGTGTTAGGGACAACAAATGGCACTCATGCAGGGAGTATTGATTTGATTGATTTTGGTGCAGAAATAACACCTGCCTTCCGCAATCAGCCCGAAGGAAGCCGAGATAGTGCTATCAGTACCAGCAGTAGTACCCGTTTTAGTTCTTTCAGTAGCAATCGTAGCAGTGGGTTGGAGTTTAGCAGGGGTAGCAGCCATTTTGAAGTAGGCCATGACAATATAACAGAAGAAGATTCTGGTTTTGACCTTCTGAGTGTAGACCGCACAGATTCACCTAGTTCTGGATTTCGCCCTCGTTCCAGGGAGGTAACTGATGGAGTAAAAAGACTAAGTGCATTAAGCCGTCATGGAAGCACAAGTAGTGGAACAATCACCGGTGCTCAAGGTGAGGGATCCAATCGTGATAGTCAAGCAAGCTTCTTGAGTTTCGTCGATGATTTTCCGGCACAAAGTGGGTCTTCCAGTGCTGCTGATGAAGATCGAGAGACAACTCAGTCAGAAAAGAAATCTTCTCGTGCTGCTTCCTTTAAACGCCGTTTCAAAAGAAAGTCCAAAATTGCAAAAGGCTCCTTCAATGGCGAGGATGATTTAAGTGAGCTTAGTGGTAAGAAGGACAAAGGCTTCTTCAAAATTATGAAGAGGGGACGCTCAGAGAAGGATCAGAAAGCATCCAAGACAAGTGGTGCAAGAGTCTATGAGAAACTGTCGGAGAAAACACTTGATGGACTAGGCATTGATGTTGAAGTGAAAACTACAAAAGGTAAATATTTTAATCTTGATGCAATAAAAAAAATACTACAGTTCACTGTTGGTGACCTGTGGCTAAAGGTGTCAAAGACAACAGAAAAATAAAGTAAATTATATAAGCAATAACCTGTTTTAAGACACCAAACTTTTCCCAGCCAAACCCTGTAACTGGAACCTCTTGAGTAAATGATAATCTCTGATGAGCAACTGCATTCACTATTGGGGTAGTTTCTTTTGCAGCCACTTGAGCTGGAGTCACTCAATGCTTCCCGTTGCCATGTCTACTTTTGGGGGTGATTGTTTATAATAATTTATTTACTGTTTCGAACTTTTTCTAATCATGGTTTAATCTCTTTGTTTGCTGTGTATACTTGGCTTCTCAGGGTATCTATCAGTGTTACAGGTCAAAATTACATTCAGGTTAAAATTTTTTAACCTAGGTTGATTCTCAATTTCTTTTGTCTCCTAGCCCTAATTCATGAATAAACAGGGTTAGGAGACAAAGGAAATTGAGAATCAACCTAGGTTAAGAAATTTTGGGCTGAATATAATTTTGACCTGTAACAAATACAAAGAACTTTCAGTAACAACATGGAACTATGCATATTTGTAACTTAGAAATTGCATGGCAATAAATTCTCGTCCAAAAATAGATGCGTGTGGACCTGCTGTTGTAAGATCCCCCCATTTTGTTTGATGCTCATAAGCAACATTTCCTGTAAGTGACCACCACTAAAACTGCAATTTTGGCTGGGTACTTTAAAGTTTAACATAAAAATATTTGATACACAATGTAGAAATTCTGTTACTTTTTTAATAGACATAGAAATGATAATAGAAAAGTACACAGCAAAAAAGACAAGCAGGCCAGGACCGTCAGCTCCAGCAGCGAATGATGATGAAGAAGATGCTGGTGAGGAACAGGATGATTTCCTTGATGAAGAAGAGAGGTTTGAAAACTCAAAAAGGAAACTCAGGATTGTGCTATGCCAAGCGGACTTTCAAAATCTTCCACTGCTTCATCCTGATAACAGACTTCCAGATACAAAGTAGGTGTTCAACTTCAGACTGATATTATTATATCTTACCTTATTGTTCGGTACTTACTTTTACTTGAAATTAAATACCCGCAAATAAAGAATGTGGCTAAATATCATTTAGGCAAAGTTAAACTTGAGCGAGTTGGCCAGCAGTCTTCTCCCACTTCAGTATGTGACCTATGGGGCGGCCTGCAGGGAATTGCAGGGCTCCTTGTGTGCCCTTTTGCTAGTGTTGCTTTGCATTGTAGCTTTGCTTGCTGATCGTAGCGGATCAATTTTTTCCTTCTTGTGAATCATTCGGATTCTTGCTCCCTCTTCTCCCTCCCTGCCTGGTGGTTTGGTAAGTATTTTCTCAGGTAAGTATCTCCACTGAATTTATTCAGTGTGACGGTGCCAGTTAGTGGCCGCCGTTGGGGTGGTTCCCGCTTCCAGGGTTGCCATGGATACCTCCTCTCTGCTTATTGCATTTGCCCCCCCCCCCCCCCCACTAAGCTTTAAGGCATTTGCTCCCAAGCTCATCATTAGCGATGAGTTTAATTCTCGTGAAATTCAAACACAGGCAGGCAGGCAGGCAGGGAAACACTTGGGAGGGATAAACACTAGGTGTTCTTAATTTTTGAAAAGTGCTGCTTGAGAATAGCTTTTTAAACTTACAAAAGTAGTGTGGTTGTTATTTTTTCAAGGACACATAGCAAAAGACCAAGTCAAGAACTGATGACATTCCTTCACGTGCAGCTTGCTGAGGCTATTAATCTTCAGGACAGGTCCCTATCAGCGCAACTGCATGAGACAATAAGAAGTGTTAGGGAGCTGCCACCCCATAGGTAAAATACTTATGTTAAATTACCGTAAAATTCCGAAAATAACCCCCGGGGCTTATATTTTTCAAAGGCCCTTTTTGAGGGACTTATGTACTGAGGAAAATTTGCATTTAAAAATCGATTGGGCTAGCCCTATTCTTGGAAGGAAATTTACCGTTTTTCTTTGTTTTACTTTGTATTTGAGGGCAGTTTTCCAAGTACAAGCCCCCGGTGGGCTTATATTAATGGAGGGTTTTTTGCATTATGAGTTTGGGGGGCTTATACATGGAGGGGCTTATTTTCGGAAATTTAAGGTATGTATTTGCCAAATTTATTTTTACCTTAGTTTGTTGCTGGAATGATAAGAAGATAGCAATGTTGATAGTGAGTTTGAAACAAAAGAAAATGACATTTGCACCAGAATAAAATCTGACTGCAAGTAATCCGTTCAGTTTTACAATTCTGGTATGTCAAGTCTGAGGCTTGTTTCACACAGTACCAAAAGTCTGTGCCTGTAGGTGATCGGTTCACACAGACCCATACTAACTGTATGAAAATTTATACACCTAGCCGTTCTAAAATTGAATGCCAAAATAGAAGTCCAATTGGTAGCCAGTGCAGTCAAGAATTAGTTTGACTGGCGTGGTTTAAACAGACCTGCACAACTTTACCATCTTAATGTCTTAAACAGGGATACATTTGCATCAATGGGTGGTAACTCATCATCCAGTACTGTGTGAATGTAATTTGCATTAACAAGCCCAGTACAGAGCCAATGCTACAAGCTGTCCAAAACTAAGAACCTTCTATTGGCATGCAAAAGAAAACTGATTTTCTGATTTCACGTACCTGTATAGCAGGGTACTACGTGTAATAACTCAGATATTTTATTACGCCATGACAGATCTGCCATGCCTTAAAACAGTTCACAATGTTTCAGCATTAAGTATTCTTTTCACAGCTGTTGTAAACTGTTAGATGCTCTTGAAGAGGAGTACAAGTCAAGGTCGCCATACGTGGCATATCTAATCAATGCCCATCAAGGTTTATTAGCAACCCATTCTCACTTGGAGAGATTAGTGGATAGAGTGGAAAGGTAACAATGTCTGACTCTCTTTGCTTTGTCCAGAAAAGTGGCAAGATAACAGAACATCCCGTGTTCATATTCCAAAACTACAGTCCTCTTTATCCTTTCAAAAATCACTAGTCCTGCAACAGGGATGCCGCAAGACGTTAATAAATAAAAATTAAATTAAATTAATAACATTAAGAAAATGTCCTACAATAGAAAGAAGAGACACCTTGAGGATGAGATTTATTCTTTTGTTCTTTCTCCTACAGGGACAAAATAATTTGTCGAAATTACTTCATTATGACTTGTGTGAAGCTGTTTCTTGAGTCCAAAGAGAAGGGAGAGATCAATGCCTTCAGCTCAGATTTCCAGTCTTTACCCACACCAGATGAAAAGGTTGGCAAAGTATAATTTCATGAAGCATTTCAAACTTAATGTAAACCTGGTCTTGCTTGCCTTTTCGCAGCCAAACATGATAACTTGATGATTTCTGTTTTTTTTTTGGTTTGTGGACCAGTACTTTCAAATGGTTCCTTTTTAAGAGGATTTTGCCCACAGAATCAAAAGGAGAAACCACTATTTACCTCATAACTCAAAACTTTAATTACTGTTCAGTAGCTTGTACTTGAATGGTGGCGCTAATAAAAATATCTGCAGACGTTCACCTCAGTTTTGGGGAAAATTTTAAAAACTTAATGTGTTCGTTATTGTGAAATGCAATCAACAAACCCATTTTGTTATTTATTTTTTCAGTGTGATTTGCTTGAGGATTTCCTGGAGAAGTTAGCTGATGAAATGAGAAAGCATCCGATTTGGACAGGTACAGTGTTTTTCTATGCACATGTAGAAAGGTTACATACTCGTTCCTACAATCGGCGACAAAATTGTTGAGACAATGTACTCAAATAGGGTAACTTCAGAGAACAAAAGAATACGCACCCCTCCCTTGTCCCCTCTGTTCAAAGTTACGGTGTTTGTTGTTTTCTATAATAGCTCGAACATTGGCACAACATTGGTTGGAGTAGCCTGTGTACAGCCGCCCCTGTCCTCAAAAAAATCGGAAAGGAGCCGATTTTTTTGAGGACAGGGGCGGCTGTACACAGGCTATGGTTGGAGAGGATGGGGCAGGAAAAGCTATATTTCCTCCTTTTAAAGTCAGTAAAACGTAAAAAAGCCCAGTTTAGGGCCAAGGGTCTCAACTCATTTTGTCGCCGATTGTAGTCTCTCTTGAGGCAAATTTGATGAAGACACATTGCATCAAGGGAAGTCCTCATCCATCGCAGGGCCCTTTCCTAGGCCTTTTGATGCTTCTTCTTCCGACAACAATAATCAACCAATGAGTACGTTTCTTAGTTTCTAGTCAACCAATCAAAAACCACGACATTCATCGCGCTAAAAATAACTAGAAAACCTGAGATTTTTCCCGCGAAAAAAGCATAATTCGGTGCGCCCTATACTACTCATACAAGTTTGCAAATAGGTTAAGTAGTACTCGAGCTCTTAGGTGCTTGATGCTGCAGAAACTAAGATGCATTCCAGCTGAGCTGAGAGCCTCAGTGAGTCAAAACGCTGTGCCCTTTCACGTTATCACTATGTGTACCAGTGTTATGAAGCCTTTTTTTATGAACTTGATCGACAGGTGCGAGTGAAGAGCAGCTGCAAGACACCTTTGTGGCAACGGAACGAGCTATCATGAGCAGTATCTTCAAATTCGCATTTTACCCAAATGGTGAAGTAGACATAGAAAGAGACAGGTGAAGAATTCTGTTGTTGACGCAATAAAACAGTCTTGCCTGTTTAGAGTATCATTATGTTTTCAATCCTAAAGTGAATGATAGAGGCTAGTCTTGTCTGTGATGTAATCATTCAAATGAAACTTACGTCTTCAGCGGCAATTTCACTCAGCACTTCTTGATTGTCTAGTTCGTGGTTCTAGTTTTGGAGGCTGTAAATGAAAGCCAGTGGTGTGAACATTCAAATGAAATCTCTTTGGCAGCACTTTCATATGGCAGTATAAGTTTTCTAAATTTTACGAAATGAAATTTGGAAATTGTGTTGAACTTTGACGTAGGCGATTTTGGCATTGAAAGGCTTTAACACCAAAGAAAAGAGTGTTCGTTTCTGCACGGTCAAAGTGTCCGTTGTTTAAAAATAGGCCGCCATGCAAGAGTTAATTGTATCAGCACTCGGTACTAAATAAACGGCTGCACAAGAGAATACTAATACAGAGTAAACAGTATAATACGTTTTGTCGAAATATCCAAGTGTTTAATACACGAATAGAAAATAGCAGAAGTAATCCTTTCTCAAGCGGTATGGTAGGCTAAAACAGAGATCTTGAAGGCTAAGAGAGGTCGGTCTCATCTGTGTCTCTATTATTATTGTCGTCCATTTTTAATTATTTGTTCCTCAAATTTCAGAACATTTTATGAACACGTGACCAACCTACAGAAGAAGATTCATCTTAACCACAAGGCTGTGCGGGTGGCAAAGGTGTGTGTGACCTAGGCATGAATCGAGAACTGTAGTGTGACGGATATGTCACGAAATTTCATTTCCTTAGACACTTTAGGAGACTTTGTGGTTGGCTCCACCTAAAAATGATTCTGCCGTTGGTATGCGATTTAATGCAGCCGAAACGAAATTGTACTCATTTTAGGCATCCTACTAACTAATCGTTACAACATTTAGATATTGCAAGAGCCCCCCGCCCCCCGCCCCCACCCTCCTCAAATATAATGAAGGATGTAGATAAGATAAGATAAGATAATTTGTTCAACGTCAAATACACAGGGAGTGGTTACCCAGTCTCCCGACCCGGAGACTCATGTTAAAAGTGATTGACAGTCATCGATTGTCGGTCATCGTTGGTTTTCAAAGACATAGGAAAAAATTATACCTCTTTTATCACGTTCGTGCGATTTTAATCCAGTTGGAACTTGGGATTGTAAGTTTTTGATGGACGGATAAAAACTTTTGTATCCGGAGAAAAACCTCTCAGAGCAAGGACGAGAATTAACAAACTCAACCGAGACATTGCGTTGCTTTCGAGAAATGAGCAGAGGTCACATTAGTGGAGGTTGCTTTGTCACTACTGCGCGACCCTCGTCCCTCACTCTGCCTAAAAGCGGAATACTTTTGCCCATGCTAACAAGCAAGTCGCGCACAACTGTCTGGAAACAAGGGCCTGGCAGCCGTTTTATTTCAAAACTTATGATGTGAACTTGTCGATGTTCACATAAGTTTTGCGGGCTTTTTAGCTGTAGGATCGGGCTCGGTTCGCTTTACGGCGCCCAAACACGACACCGCGAGATATGAAAACGCCAAACTACTTCGTACAGAACAAAGGAACTTAAAGCCCCACTTGCAGCAATCAGCTGAATGTCTTGAACTCGATGGGCTGAGATTCGCGGAAACTAAGACTGAATCGCTAAACGTAAATAAATCAAAAGTTGAATGTATGAGGGAAGTGATGACCGAGACTGAATCAGTTCTTACCCGCGCCCAGACCCCTTCTCCTGGTCCGTGCAGGCAAAATGCTGCCTCGTACCAAGGCGGTTCTTGGGATTTTCGTTCGTAGTCGCAGCGCAAAGGTCTGGGCCTTCCCACGCGCCTTTGCGCTTTTTATTCTTCCCGATGCATACCTGAAATTCCCATGACCGCTTGTACCGCAACTATCACAGGAAAAATCAAGGATGTCTTGGTACGAGGCAGGGCAACATGGCTATATCTGTCGAATCCGCGATGCTAACTGTCTGAAATGCCATTGATTCTTTCTAATTCTGTGTTTGTTTTTTCTGCTGCTGTTAGACTTACCGGAAAGAGGCGCCCTGGGAATCTGCTCAGAAGGAGTTACTCAAGATTAATGCCTACAAGGTAACTACTGGTACTGAAATTTGTTTGTTATTCATGTGAAACAAACAATCGTTACCTGTCAATGGTGGGCATCCCTTTTGACTGCTGTAAATGCATTATCATTAATTTAGTATGAAATCACAAAACCAGGAGATTTTCTCAAAATGACAGAAAGAATTTTCGTTTTCTTTTGTCTTTCCTTTTAGACGCCCACTGACAAACTGAAGTGCGTCAATCGATGCTGCGCCACAATTATGAACCTCCTGTGTATGGCGAGTGAGACGAGCGTACCTGGGGCCGACGAATTCGTTCCAGCTTTGGTTTATGTAGTGATCCACGCCAATCCACCCGGGCTTCTCTCCACGGTGCAGTATATAACTAACTTTTACGAAGAACAGCTTAGTGGTGAAGAGGCCTACTATTGGATGCAGTTTTGTGCCGCCATTGCCTTCATCAAAACTTTGAGATAAAATTACAAGGATTCTTGACAAATATCGCCACTTGCGGGAAAGGTTATTAAAAGCCCGCTGGAAGGGTCGGTCGAGGTTGATTTGACCACGCCGTCGTGGATTTCGTAGGGCTTAGCCCTGTTTCAAGTCTTCTACAACGAAGATAGTGTGTTTTAATCATACACGACAAAATAACCAATGAGACAATGAAGCCAATGCGCATGATATTTCTCGAGCAATGAGGATTTGACATGATTTTAACCGTTCCTGAGGATTAAAAGTTTGAAAGCCATGGATCAAGCCATGTGGACGAAAGTCTTGTTAAGTGCGTCTTTTAAACTATATATTAATTTGTTTTGTATGAAGTGAATTTGTCAGACGTTTAATGTAATCTTCAAGATGGTGGGTCATTTTCAGATGGTCATTCAAGACCTTCTAAGTACTTAGAAGTTGAATTTAACTAAGAAACATAACTTTAGAGAATACGTTTTTTATGTTTTCTAAACGAGCTATTGTATTGTGTGCTTGTCATTTGGTTTCCGGTTTGGTGCCGGTTCGCTTGAGACTTACGTCACAAGTGACGTCACATCACAGGTTATGTCAGTAAATGCAATGGAAACGTTACCCAATCCCATTCACCATTTTTACATTTCCCATAATACACCTCGTTCACGTTGTCTTCAATTTCTCTTGGGACAACTGGAAATACCCAAGAGAAATTGGAAACAATGGTTACTACGTGCAAAATCTTGGGGGGTAAGCGAGATGTATTATGGGCAGTGTGGAAATGATGGATTATCTTTGTCAATAAAAACCGACTACGAAGTGAAACATTTCTTCGGAATGAAGTGCGGGATCTTTTTCTTGCCTGCAACAATTTTTTTAAGCCAAGGCTATCTGCCAAGTGCATTAGCAGCTCGAACTTGCAAGTTTATTTGCTTTGAATTTGAGCTGCTTTTATATCTCTGCGTATGGTATACGCTCTATTTTCTTATGGCATGAAATGAAAATTGGGCTTTGTAAAAAGGATTGAAGAATTAAGCAGCATTTTACCTTAGAATCAGATAACTTTATAGTAATAGTCGAGATAGAATAAGTCGTCAAATAGCATGTAAAAAGCAGAGAATTTGAAAGGTGTAGATAAGTGAATTGAAATACAATGTAAACTTGCGAAGATGGTTACAGAAGTGTAAAAAACTCCAAAATAAATATCGTGTTGAAAATCAAGGCGGTAAAGTTGTATGGCATAACTTATATGTGGAGAGTAAGCGATACTACAACGGCGGGGACAGTTAAAGCATCACTTAAAAATGAATTCACCTTCATCATTGAACTCTTCTCCGTTGCTTATTTTTCTGTGCTTTTCTTCGAAGCCAGAACACCACTAGAAAGTCAGCCAATGGAAGACAGCGACTCCTGCTACAAAACCAGCATACTGCAAGGGAAGACAGGCTACCGCTCAAGGAAGGCGTGGTTATTCCATATCGTGAAAGAACACAGTCTAAGACCGCGCGCGCGTAACGCTTGGTAATTATGTTTAGTTAAGGTGGTCGAGGAGCGAAGTCATACGTACATTTTCATATCATCATCGGGAAAATATTTTCCTTTCAAGATCGAAGTCATGATGATTTATAAGTCTTTACCACAACTAGTTTAACGATTTGAATACACCACGTGAGACAGAGAGTAATAACATGAAGTTAATGAAATTCAGTTTATTTCTCAATATTGTCATTGAACAAAAGTGCACTCATTCTTAAGTATTTCATTCGTTAAATTAAGTAAAACTGCTGACGCGATTTCCATCTTCTGCCTCTAAGCTCATTCTCGACAAAAACGTACCTTCACAGTACTAGCAGACAGATTTGATTAATTTGTTATCTAGTTTGGAGCAACTTGGGTATATTAAGGTGGCTCGACTGGATTTTTTTGAAGGGATGCTTCCCAAGTTTGAGCATTAACTACGCCGCCATGGGTAAAGATATGGAAAAAAGGCTACCACAACTGCATTATATAAAGATGAAAAATTCTTATGATTTGGGTTTTATTGCAATCGGAGTCGCCATGGCAACGTAACGACGCCATTACGTTCTGTACCAGGAGTTTTTTTAAGAAGTCGCTTAAGGGAGTTTGTACCTGCCATAGTTGCCTCAATTATGGCAACGTTTGAACAAATTCTATGAGAGTGTTTTCGAAATATTTTGAAACGAAGTTTTGAGCATCATAAAACAGGGAAATAACATGCTATCCACACAATTAGCTAATTTTTAAAGAAAATGATAAGCTTTGGAAACACGGCTTCATCTCATAGTGGTTTGACTCCATTGAAAACCGTGTACAAAAAAAAGAGGGGAATTGCTCTGGGCGATCGCGAGTAAGAAGAATGTTATTAACTTACATTTCACATTTTTAAAAAAACCGCTCAATAATTTTTTTTTATAAATTTGAAAATCCCGAGATCAATTGTCAATAAATATACCCTGCAAGTTTCAAGAACATTGAAAACAGGGAAGGCTTTCAAATAGGGCCTCAAATATGACCTATTTTTACCCCAGATTTTGTGTTTACAAGTGAGCGTCCTCATTATTCACTGGCATTGTTTTCAAGTTTCATATGCACGTGCACATTTAGCAAAAAGATCGAATTTGCATAAAAAAGGACCCTCGGTTAAATCTCCGGAGCCACCTTAAATGCATTTTTACATGGATAGACGAAAAAGAATTTCGTAGATTTGAAACTGGACGAAGCAATTCAGAAACTAAATAGTCTCTGACTTGAGCATATTTTTCTTTGGGTTCAGCAAACGACAATTCTTCAGATATGTTTTCTAAACTACCTTGCTTTATGTGACTAAATTGAATTTCAAACTTGCATGCCCTTCTAGGAGGAAACAATTATTGATTTCCGACATTTATACCGTACCCACTTCTCTTACGACCGATCCACTGACAGGCGCAAGAGAAAAAAAAAGAAATAAAGAATAATAACTGAGTTCCGAGGTCTAATAACCTGTTCAAAACAATACAAAGGTGCATTTAAACAAATTGAAGATAATGAACAAGAAGAAGATCGGTCCTTTCTAGTTAAGTACTGTTCCACCACTTTCCTAGCTCATACCAGCTGACAGCTGGAAAATTCCAAATTAAAAATTCAATCTACTTCACTTGGGTATATTTTTCGCGCACATACTTAATTTCAGTCCTGGGGGCGGGCGGCTGAGCGTTGAATCCATTTATTATTACTATGAAAAAATAATATTCTAAAATTTTTCATACCAAGAGAAATAAAGAGATTGCAATTGCATGCAATGGATGACTTCATTACCAACAAGAAAACAATGCTGGCCATTCATTTGAAGGCCTCAAGTACTTAAGGTTACTGATAACAGATTAGAATAGCTTTTGAATTTGCGTCATTTATATAAAGGATAATGACTGAACTTCAAGGCACGCGCTCGGTCGTTATAGGAGACAAGGAATTATCCGATTTAAGGCACCTTTCCATTATTTTAGATACTGAGCCATTATTGCTGTCTACTAAAGCGGAAAAGCAGATCATTATTTTTTAAAATTATGATCTCTTGTTCCACTTAGTTGAGTAACTCTTTATTGGAAATTTTAAATAATAAGCTTTTCAAAACGATGGAAAGACCAAAAAGCAACTGAGCATATGCTTAGTCTTAGTTTATCAGGTTTCATTTGAAAGATACAAAACAAAAAAGAGCAGGAAGAGCTCTGTGCAAGAGTGGTGAGGCTGATATTCCCCGAAATTTCGTGAATCTTTCAGAGTGAAGGGTAAGTTAAGTTAAAAAGGAGATTCGTTGACAATTTGAAGCTGATTGTTTTTAGTTTCATGATTTTTAGGAGTCTTAGGTTTGCATTTCGTAAACTTAAATGATATTATGTGAGTTACAATACAATTTATATAAGAAACGAAAACAATGTTGAAACGCCTGAATTTGTAGACCCTTTGCAAAGGTTACTGCATAAAATTTGAGCTTCTAAAAGGCAATTAATTCACCAATAGGGAATTCCGTTTAAGGACAAACTTATTACGGCCCAACTACCAACCGACCTACCTTACAACGTCATAACTCTTGTGTCAGATTGTTGATGCGCCTTTCGGATTAACCTTATTACAGATATTGCCTACTGAATTTTCAGTTGCCCTAGTATTTTTTTAACATTATTCAAGCTTCATGCTTGAATCAACTTGAAGTCAGTTTGTATGTGTACTTAGAATAGATCAATTAACAACAAAAAGGAATAATTTCCCATGAACTGCGGTAAAATCAATTTTTGTTGGCTTTTGAAAGTTAACAAGTTTTTCTTTATTTCTCCTTCTAGTCGCATAAGCTGCGTTTAAGATAATCACACGAGAAAGCACCAAAAAACTCACACAATTGCATTGCTTGTGTAACTTTCTCAGTAAGATGTACTAATTTTTTTTAATGTCAATTAAAGAAGATTTGAGACAAAGAGACGATGTAAATGGCCTCGCGTTTTGAAATACACATGCTTAAAAAAGTTATTCTGGTTGCAAATGGACAAAGAAAGTTTTTAAGAACAACGAGTTATCGCATTTGTTCTTAAAAAAAGCTTTAAGCAAAGTCTTTGTTTGCGATGGGTTAAAGCTTATTCGTTTAAACTTTTTTTAAAGTGAATTAAAAGTATACGAGCAGGCGCTTCTCTTTTTAAAGCTTGGGTAAATCTATACATTATTAAAATCCAATGTACTTAAGTCTATTTCCCCCGCATTTGTGGTGTACGAACAATGAACTAGTACTCTTGCGGTCATTGAACTACTGGTTTGGTTATTGAACTGTTGTGTTTTTATTGAACTATTTTGAAGTTATTGAAGTATTGTTGGCAAACATTCTGAAAACGTTCACCACCTCGGATTGTCCAGTTCTTGATTATCCTTTCGCGATAGCCCCGTCTTGATGGGTTGCGGCGGATGTAACATTCCACTACCAAAAATTTCTGTCTCTCTGACTTCTTCCTGTCACTTGCATCGAGTCTTTCTGTGTCTTCCTACGCCTGGCTGTAGGATGACAACCTGGGGTGACAGGCCATTTAAACCCACCCTGCTGGGCGAGGGGTTGCCTTTAGGACTGACAGTCTCATCCATGCCGTTCTCTAAGTTATATTTGTCTTTATAAAATAACTAAGATAGTACGCGCGCTCTGATTGGCCGAGAGGCGTGTTTGCATGAGAGTATGTAAACATAGTTGTGACGTCAAGATGTTTTGCTTTTCGCGCGCTAATCACGCAAGCACGAATTTGAAAAAGTTTACGAAAAACGCATCAGGTTTACTTTATTTACCCATTCCTTCGTCGGCTGAAACTTGGAAAATCGTTACAAAGAAGGTGTGTCAATTTTTTTTTCGCTTAAGCTGACATTTTAAGCGAGAAAAATCCGTATTTTGGAAAGCATCTTTTTGCAAAACAAGAACTGATTACGCGAGCAAGACTTCGTGGACAAGACTTTGCGACTGATAAGAATTTCTCTTTTAATCACTTCTATACAAAGAGGAGTTTTGCTTTTTTTCTCGGAAAAGTTATTTTATAAAAGCAATAGAAAACTTTTTTCCTGTGTTTGCATAGCCTGATATAAACACTCGAGACGTTGGGAGAATTCTCGACAGTTATGCAAACCCTCGACTTCGTCTCGGGTTTGCATAACTGTCTCGAATTCTCCTAACCCCTCTCGTGTTTATATCAGGCTATGCAAACACGGAAAACGTTTTCTACTGCTTAATTGATTCATCTCCAGAGTTGAAGAGCGAAAGAGCTACTATTTTATCCATGGAAAAATTGCAATTGGAGTTTTTTTCTCCTAGGTGGGTTGCCAGGCAAATATAAAGACTCCCGCCTGCACCGTGCCGCAGGCGGGTAGCTGAAGGGCTGCTAGCTGACAATAGTCACTAAAGACTCTTGTGGGCGGGGTCATTCACTTCCTCTTGGTAGCTCTACCCTACTCCATTCAACATTATTTAATGTTATTATCACGATTATAGTTCTTATTTTGATTATGATGATGATGCTTTTATATCATCATCATCATCATAATTCTATCTTTTTATCGTTTTTGCAGCCTAGCATATAGTCCTCACATATATAATATGGCGAACAACTCTCAAACTGGATCAAGCTCCCACGACCCCCTACGACGTTCTCGCAGTGAAATTGATTTGGAAGTGGCCTTGGCCATTCTTATTTGCTTCATCTCCTTCCTCAACAACTTTTTAGTTGTCTATGTTGTCCATAAAGACTCCAGACTCAAGAGCTTAACGAATGTATTCATCCAAAATCTGGCATTGACCGACATTTCCATGTCAACGCTGCACATGCCCTTTTGGGTAATAAGCCTGCATACAGGGACTTGGATTTTTAGCGAGAGGTGGTGTGAGATTCAAGCTGTGATTAACTGTACGTTAGGAGTTGTCTCTATCCTGAATATAGGACTTATCGCCTTTAACCGATATATCCGAGTCGTCAAACCAGCGCTGTACAGCAGACTTTTCCCGAACAAGAGAATGGCACGATTCTACTGCGCCCTAGTGTGGATAGTTTCTATGCTTCTTGCAACATCGCCATTATACGGCTGGGGCAAGATGGCCTACCATCCTCTCTTTGCTATCTGCACTTTTAATTGGACAGTAGGGGATATTACATGGGCCATAGTTACCGTAGGCGGAGTGATCAACTTAACAACAGTCTCAATCTTTTACTCCTACCACAAGATTTATAAGACTCTTAAAGAAAGCACTCAAAATCCAAATGCCCACAACATACAAGATGGAGTGGCCTCATCGCGACGTCCTGCAACTGATATCAGACTCCTAAAAACTAGTTTCACGGTCGTTTGTGTATTTCTGATAACATGGGGACCAGTGACTGCTGTAGTAAATGTTGAGATCGCTGGGAGGTTCATCCCCGGGGAGATTTTTAAGGCAGCTATTTACCTCATGTTCAATAGTAGTTTAGTAAATCCAATTATATACGGAATTATGAATCCGCAGTTCCAAGGGGCATTCAAAAGGGCTTTAATTTTTGGTCGTTATGGCAACAACCAAATAAGTCAGAGTTCTACAGGAATAGAGACAATCCTCGACCTCGATCTCTGAGGCGATAGGAAGACTCAGAATAAGCCATTTGCACGATGGCGTTATTTTACTACTAGTACTACCAGAATGCATTTCGTGTTTCCTTTCTTATTTACAATTGAAAAATCCCTGCGAGGTTTAAGTAAGAATTTTAACTCCGGCGCGAGGACCATGGTTAGGCCATGTAACCATGGTTCCACCATGGTTGAAGGGTAAACATGGTTTCCAGGCATAACGTACTATGGTCTGTACTATGTATTTTTTTTAAGTTTTTATCTGTTTTTTATTTTATGAAAATATTTCTATTGTATATGCGCAATATAAGTTTTATTTTATTATTATTATTATTATTATTATTATTATTATTATTATAATTGTTGTTGTTGTTATATTTCTGGGTAATTTTTCTTGCTGAAACCTCGAAAGACTTGGAAATAATCCTCATAACTATCGTACGGAGTTTTACGAATAGTCTTTCACGCACTAGCCTCTACTTTAGCCTTAAGACAAGTTTCGTTTATTCAAACCTCTTCAGTTTGGCTAAAACTGGTGTGGTTTTGGCCAAACTGAAGAGGTTTGAATAAACGAAACTTGTCTTAAGGCTAAAGTAGAGGCTAGTGCGTGAAAGACTATTCGTAAAACTCCGTACGATAGTTATGAGGATTGTTGTTATATTGTTTGGCAGTAATATAACCACGGTTTGACCATGGTCAACCATGAACTTTAAATTGAACCAAGACTGGCCATGGTCAACCATGGTCAGAAAGAGTTTTAACTTAGAGTTTAGAAAGTATTTTACAAGAAGGAAATGAGAGTGAGAGGGGGACTTGGTGCTCTGTATGCAAACATCGTTTCTTTAATTAAATATAGGTAAATATTGTTCTAGAACCCGGTAAAGAAGTTATATTTAATTTTACCATTCGATATTCAAGGATCACTAAAAGGTCTTGGGAATTTACCAACCAACCCCTCCCCTACCCAACGTTAAAGGCGAAATATTTTTTTATCAGGGGATAGGTAGGAGCAGGAGCCCATTTATGGTCTCCTGGTAGGACAGCATTTTCGTCGTAATAAAACCAGGACCTCACATTTAAGCTATGTTCACAATGTACCGGAAATCTTTTCGTGCCGACATGAATAGGCAACAGGTATGCATTGTAGTATGAACAGTAATTACAAGGATGAAGCATAGATGGGAGCCAAGAAGAAAAAAAAATACGTGCTTAAAATCTAGGCTTCTCAGTCGCTAAACAAAAGTATTAGAATACATTTCATGACTATTAATCGCCCGTCAGCCAAATAAGACAGGATCAATATATTTCAGGTATTAAAGTCAATTCTTTCATATTATAATTAAGGCGTTCCAAACTAAATCGTCCTTTTCCAATTTAGTAAAATTCCGCTAAAAATGGTGATATTTTCTATTTTTGAGCTTGTTTTTTTTTAAATACAAATTATGGCTTATATTCTGACGGAATAAATTCACCTTAAAATCAAACTCGCTCTCCTTGGTCAATTTTTGGCGGACTTGAAAAGGATTCCGCAGGATATATTACACATTCACTCTTTTTCTCATTAAATATCAGTTAGACTTAAGTCCGATTTTCCGACCCAAAAGTCTTATTTTTTTCCTAATTACGACTACCGTTTCTTTCATTCTACCTTATATTGATTGTGGCCGACGATGGATATTATTTCAGTCCGATTTTCGGACCTAAAATTTTTTTCCCAGTCCACTAATTTTAGGTTGTGGCCGACGATGGATGTTTTTTGAGTCCGATTTTCGGACCTAAAATTTTTTTTCCAGTCCACCAATTTTAGGTTGTGGCCGACGATGGATGTTTTTTGAGTCCGATTTTCGGACCCAAAATTATTCTTTCAGTCGACCATTTATGGGTTGTGGCCGACGATAGATGTTTTTTGAGTCCGATTTTCGGACCATAAAATTTTTCTTTGACTCTACCAATTCCTTGATCGTGGCCGACGCAACATATTTTCTGTGAGTCCAATATGTCGACCCGAAATTTTTACTTTTTTTGTGATAAGTGAAAGACGCGCGATAAATGCCGTTGACGCGAAATACCCATTTTGCTGACGGATAACACTGATTGGAATCCGTTTTGCGGAGCCAAAACATTTCAGTAATGTTTGACTTGATTTACAGTAAATGGTGATAAATTCTCCCGAGCCGTCGAGTTAGTGTATTGTTCGAGATGGAAATTCAATTGATACAATGAAGTCGAATGCGGATGCAGAAAATGGTAAACTTAAAGACTGTTTAATCAGACTAACAGTTAAACTTCAACACAATCGTGCAGAGTGTCGTTGACGCCTTAAATTTATTATCGGCATTCCTTGTTTTGTTACATACAAATGTTTCAAAGCTATACAGAACGTAACAATAAGATAATTAAACTCATTCGTTCCACACATATTTTAACTGACACAAAACTCTCTTTTAGCAACTTGCAATTCATGAGTCGCTCCTAGTAAAAGAAATCCTGGAATCCTAGGACTTGGAATCCAGAATCCGAGGCTATCTTACAAAGGTCGAGCCGCGCTCCTTAATTCCTTTGTCTCTTCAGCGACAGAAACCTTTATACGTTCAAAGTTTTCCCTATCACTTACAATTCTAACACAATTTCTGCCATTTTTGATTGCCGCTTTTAATGCTGTAATTGTATTAATGGCTAAAACAAGATCCCCCTTCGAAGAGAAATGATTAATAAGCCAATCGAACGCTTCAGTGACCTTGTCTCCGGGAACAGTGCAACGATGCTCGCAGATGATCAGGTTATCCCTGGATTCGTCATCCTGGAAATTAATTAGCCTCCTTGACAATCTCGAAGAGATTGCCCAATGGCCGATCACAAAGGCAGACACGCAGCTAGCAAGACCCAAGTTGTCTACGGAAGAGAGAAAAAAAGAGGGTCCTCGATTAACATCTATTCCATGCCTGAGTTTAACATTGGCCTGTATGTTTACTATCTATCATTGTGGATGCTGTTAATATATAAGAGATCGATAATAATGACAGATAATATAGATGATAATCATTATGATACGATGACCCACGTCTCTCTCCATTGTTATACAATGCAGTCAACTTTTCACAAGGGAAATAACTAGGCGTGATACGTGGGGCGTTGTAATGGCAAGCTAATCCACTGGGAATTGGGAGGAATGTATGATTTAAACCTGGACAGAAATAGTAAAGAAACAAACAACTGGAAGGAGACAAGATCAAGGTAATGGGGTCTTCAAAAGATGTGACACGACGGCGACGACAACAATGTAAAAAAAAAAAGCAATAGGTCAATATGCAGAACAACAACCCAGTCATGGTATTTTGATTCTTAACCGACGCTACACGCATGACTACGTCTTGATATTTTCTAATTTCACGTTTTATTGAGGCCAGTTAAAACACAACGACGATTTTTTGTTTCCTTCTTTCTTTTTTTTTTTCAACTTACAAACGATCCTTAAGAATTCGGTGCTAACATTTGAAAAATGGAGGGAGAAGAGTTAAAATATCGCGGTGAAGTTGAAAGGAACGTACTAGCTTTATCTTCAAGGGTAGACTACGAAGTGGTCCTCCATTTTTCCTCAGGGATAGTAGAACGAGCGAAACGCGAGCGCGCGTGAAAATCACCCCACGCGAATCGCCTTTTCTCGCGTGGGGTGATTTTCACGCGCGCTAGCTACTATCCCTGAGGAAAAATGGGGGACTACTCGTACTCTATTACAAGGGACGTTTTCACAATTGTTGCCATGCCGTTGCGGGGTAAACAATCACCTCTGTGAAGCGATGAACTTTTCGTGTAAACATATGCAGTTGATACGTCAAAAGCTCCTTCTTCTTTAAATGTGTTGGTGACGGACTTGATCTCCAACGGGTCGACTACTATGACGACATTGAATGAATTCAACATGGTGAAGTTGACCTTCTTAGCAGCGGAAATGGTAGCCTTTGTTCTTGCTGTTACCTAAAAGGCGACGGTAAAAAAAAAAGAATGGATTAAACTGAAGCTGCCCAAGACATGAAAATGCTCTATTTTTTCCCTTTTTCTCTTTTTTTTTTTCTTTTGTTAGTTTATTTATTTACTTATCTCTTGAGGTTGTGCTATCGGCGGCGCGGAGCGGATAGTATGCGTTGAGCTCACTAAAGTGACAAAATAATGTTCTGACAATTAATCATGCCTGGGTCGGCGTTGTGTGTCACGTATATGCAAGCTATCGGATGATAAAACGTTTCCGCAGCTGCTGAAAAGAAACATTAATTCTAATACATCCTATTTACCTCGACGCCTTGATCCGGTATTAATGATATGGTTAGCGATGCTCCAGTGAATGAACCGACAACGGCTAAAATTTCCGATGCTGTGAGTAAATTGAGCGCACTTTGTATAAGGTAGCCTTTACCATCTTTGGCAATGAAAACATCGGAAGATCTGTGGGAGGTTTCGGGTAACTCTTTGTTCAGGTAATCCTTTAGACGATGTAGGAAATTATTGAAGTCGGCAGATTCCAGGTCTGTGTCCTACATATAAGGGAAAAAAAACGGCAAACAAAGCCAAAAAAAATTATCTCCTGCTAAAAGCAACAGAGGCATGTCCGCATTTGGCGTGAAAAATGATAGACCGTACATATATTAACTCTGTGAAAGGGACTCATCCTGGGTAAATACAAATAAATAAATAGATAAATTGTGGGCAAAAAGCCCTTATACCATTTTTGGGCGTAATTTTATATCAGAAACTTGAATTCAAAACAGTGTCTATAGGATTTTTGTAGCAGGTTTGACCGACAAACTAGCCTGAGGGGAGCAGACGCTTTTTTTCTGCTCTTGTTTCACCCGCCGAAAAAAGCGTCTGCTCCCAGCAGGATACCGACAAAGGCGAGCAGACGGGTATGTTTGCCTTCTTCTGAATCATCGACGTGACAATTAATCGTCTGATGTCAATTTTCTTCAGATAAATCTACTGGCGAAACGAACACCGATTTCAAAGGGAAAAGAGTCTTCATAGATGGCCGAATATCTAACAAAGATTCCAATGGATTAGTCTCTTTGATAAAGCAAAGAGGAGCACTCGTGGAACCATTTCTGAGCAAAGGGATAGATTTGATTGTGATATCTGATAGCATTGAGACAAAAACGAAAGGCCTTTTTTCAGAAAAAAATAAGGTAAAATTGTCATTCCGTGGAGCACGTATGTATTCAGAAGCTATGAAAAGGTCCAAGGCTGATCCACTACATCTGGAAAAATTTGCACGAAAGTGGAAAATACCAGCTTTAACAGCGAGCAAGTTCAGAGCAGCAGATTCCTGTATCAATTCACTCCTTGAATTCGAAAAAACATCTTCAGTCTCCTATTGTCGAGGGAATGCGAATAGCCAAGTGAAAAAGCTGCAGCCTCATTTTATCAAAGTAGAAGATCAATCTCGAAAATATTGTCCAGAATTTGTGGAATTCGAAGAGTTTCCTTTCATCGACTTTAAATCTCCATTAGGTAGCTGCCCATTTAAGTTTAAACTAAAGAAGTCAAATGCATCCCAGGCACGAAAAAGACAGCCCCTAGAATTTTGCGAATGTTGTCAAATTCACTACAGTGATTTGGATAAGCATTTGAAAGGCAAGCAACATCAGGAATTTGCAACGAACCCGCAGAACTACGCAGGAGTGGATGAATTGATTAAGAAATTTTCAGAAAGAAAAAAAACAGGGAACTAGTTGCGTCTTAAACAAAAATTGTATAAAGTGAACTTAACTGTAAACTCCGATTTAGAATTTTGTGTTTAAACAAGAAGCTATGCTATAAAGAAGTTCAGTTCTATATGAGTTCTGGGTGTTAGACCCCGACTCGTATAACTGTAACATCTGCTTGTGACAACTGTCTGGATCACGTACTAACCAGTGGGGAATCCAGGGGAGGGGCCCGAGGAGCCTGGTCCCCCCCTTACATTTAGACCAAAATGAGGCACGAAGTGCCGAAAAAAAGTTTTTTAGGAGACCCTCCCCCCCCCTTATCTCAGAGTTTGGATGACCGACCCCCTGGTCTGGTTTCGCCACTGCTAACTCTTAAGTACAACATGTTTGCCTCTTGCACAGTTTTGTTATTTCTATTAGTTAGCATTCGCTTTTGACTTTCAAAGAATACTCTTCGAGCCAATAATAACCGACTTAACTTTATCACTTAACGGGCTTTTCAGATGAGCCAATTTTCGAGCCCCAAAATCTAAACACTCGATAATAGCTACTTTACGTTTTTCTGTCTACAGACAAAAGGAAGCCTATGTTTAGGCTACTGTCCTTTATTGCCGAACTTCTTGTTTACGTAAAACTATAGGTCAATAAGAATGTAATTATTAATAATGGACAAGCTATACAGGGGCGTAGCGTCCATATGGTGTCTATACCCATCTGAAGGGTAGACATCTCGACCTTTGTTTGTGACCACCTTGATGGCGTCACTGTTTTACCTTTTTCCGTAAATATTGCACCTTTCCGACAACACTAGAGATGTAAATTAAACAACTAATTATTTTGATCTCCTTTGTATTTATTTACTAAAAATGTCCTGCGGAAAAACGCCGGAAATGGCATTTCTGAGCCCCTAAATTTTTATTTCCTGACTCCTCAAGGAATGCGTATCAAATCAAGAAAAAAAATCCAAATCAAGCGATTCCGATTATTTATTTGTAGATAGCATCAGTAGAAAGATGAAGCAAAAAGTAAGAAGTAACAATGACATTGTTAGCCTGTTAAAAAGTAAATGCTGTGAAAAGGACTGCTTGCAAAATTTATCACTCAGTGATATAAAGACTGCAGAGGAAATGTTTAAGTCCAAGTCAAATAGCACTGAACAAAAGAACTGGATTTTGGACTTTATTCTACAACACACCTCTACCCAGGAAGATGGTACAAAAGACATATGTTTCATAATGAGAGGAAGGCGAGTATGTAGAGAAGCATGGTGTATGGTGCACGAGATTTCAATGAAGCGGTTAATGCAAATTATTAGAGACTCACAGAACAATCAAAGGATGTATACGCACGGGAACAAAGGCAAAAGGAAATTGCAAGAAAAAACAGCTGATTGTATTGCGTGGTTAAAGTTTTTCATTGCATGCATTGGAGATCAACAACCAGACAGCGACAAAATTCATCTTCCATCCCGCTTTACCAAAAAAGCTATCTACGAAAAGATGGAAGGAGAATTGCGCTTAAATGGCAAAGAAGTGGTTAGCAGGTCGCAGTGGTATAATGTTTGGGAGGATCACTTTAAGGATGTACTGATACCCAAGGTATTTCTATTCAATAGTACCACTAAGTGTTGCAGATAGTAATGTGAAACGCAGAGGCAAACTTACCCTCTATTTCTGTTGCATTTTTCCCCACTTGATCTGCACTTTGAAGGATAATTATTAAATCGAAGACAAAACAAAACGTGCTTCAGGGAGGAAAAAGAAAGCTTTCCCTTCCATACCGGGAGTTCCAAAGAAAGTGACCACGAGGACTCTCTGTATATTACCAGGAGTTATGTGCTCCTGACATGACTTAATGCAGTTAATGCATGCACATAGCCTGAACGGTTACCCAAGATGGTATCCGCGACTGCGAGTGCTTACAGTGATTATACGCTTGCAGAAATTTATTATGAATTGTGCACCAGTTAAGTTTGTCGTTGCAAACAGGATGAACATGTTTAATAATTTGTTGCATAGTTTTTACCAAAATTTACAGTAAAAAGTAGAAACATGTTTAATTTCTGCCTTTTTTGGTAAAAATGGGCATAATCTGCAAAACTAGCATAATTATTGGCATAAATTGAGAAATATTGAAGCACTGCTAGTAGCACATTATGTTACTTTTCAGAGCACAATCTAACCCACAAGCCTAATTTCTACCGGGAATTTCATTCAGTTGCTTACTGTAAACATGGCTCGTTATTCAATGCAGGAAAACGCGTTTTCAAAATGTGATGACTGCACAAGATACAAGAATGTCTTGGAGTCAACGCTGGACAAGAGGCAAAGGAAACAAACACAGGAATACCTCCAGGGTCACTTGGCCTTAGTGATGTAAGAAAATATTTGTTTTCTCTTTGAAGTTTCTCTCAGTCAGTTCGAAATTTATAAATTTCACCGTATGAAGGTGTATTTTTCATAGAGCTATGTTTCAATTATATTTTACCAAGTGCGTTCTCAGCGGGCAAAGTGGAAATGAGTCTCATTATTTACTCTGCGGGTGAAACTCAGCTTAATTAAGATATATAACCTCACGCATGAAACTCTGCTCCCCTTGTTACTCTTGGCTGATTACATGTACATCTGTCATCATTCTTTATTAGGCAGGAAAGAGCAAAGTACCATCTGCATCGAGTTAAAGCAAGGAAGCTCCCTCAACGGTACCTTACAGTTATCATTGACGCTATGGATAACAAAAAAACGCACATTCCAAGGGAGCGAAGGATGTCAAAGTCCGTGCAAGGAGTCGTAAGGCTACGTACCCATTTAGTAGGCGCCATTGCCCACTCGGGGCTAACAGATCATGGGAAGAAAACGTTTTGCTGCTTTGACTTATTTGAGTACCCTCATGACCCCAATCTTACAATCACAGTACTTATGGAAGTCTTGAAGAGCTTCAAAGATAACCTTGCGGAAGTTCTATACTTGCAGCTCGACAATTGTTGGAAAGAAAACAAAAATAAGTACGTGATGTTCTTCTTGGCCCTTTTGGTGGAGCTAATGGTTTTTGATAAGGTAACCCAGTTCTTCATTTACATCGTTTTCGATGGAATAGACCTTGCTTAATCCAGGCGCGGATCCAGGATTTTGAAATGGGGGGGTGAATTTTTGTAATAATGTAATAGAACCAAAGCCTGGTTGAGGTGTTTGAGGTCTGTGCATCAGCATGATTGAAGAGGGGCTCAGAAAAAGGGGGGGGGGGGGGTGAAAATTCACCCATTTCACCTCCCCTGGATCCGCGCCTGTAATCCCCTCTTTTCAGCCTTTTTGCCCGTCACGTAATCCTCCACAACAATGGGAAGCGCCCAACATAGCCGATAAGGAAACCGGTTGGGCATATTGCTTATGCGCAGCTTAGATTTATACCTGTCAACATAACATAGCTAGTATTTTTACTTTTTCATTGGAATTTAAAGAAACGAAACTTACTTTTTTTTTTCTTTTAGGTCCGTGGCAATTTTCTCCCTGTTGGTCACACTCATGAGGACATAGATGGCAAGTTTGGCAACTATTCACAAGTACTGAGCAGAATGGATATTTACACCTTTGAAGGTACGTGTACTAATGCGTTATAATGAATTTTAAGCCCATTACACTAGCCACACGACAGTTGTTTCGGCTTCCAAACAGTAATCTGCTTTTAGTAAGGCAACGATCTATGTAGACGTAGAGACGCAGGAACAAATGTAATTAAAATAAACTATTCTTTATACAATGTCCATTAGATCTGCTTGCAACATTACGAGGAAGCACGAGCACTCCTCATCTTGAGGCTTCTCGACTGTCAGCAGTGTTTGATGTCAAGTCATGGCTGGGTCCCCTTGGTCATGATCTACATCACCATGTAAAGCCGCATTGCTTTAAGTTTGTACGTGATCCTGAGACCCAAAAGGCGGTAATGTATTACCGAAAGCGGAGTTCAGACAACTGGATGGGACCCATCCAACTTTTAAAGGTTAGTGACAAAATTAATATTTATTGCTCTAATCATGAATTGACGTCCCTTATGCAAAGCGGATAAAATGGTTTTAAATTCTCAGACTGTTTAAGCAAATGCACGTCAATTGATTTCTGCAATTTTCTATCTGCATAGGAACTTCCAGACGGTGTACCAGACATTGTCCAACCCTCTTTGCGTTCAATTGATGTGGAAGGTATGAGGAGGGAAATTCCCAAGTTTTATAAGTTCATGCCTCCATCAGCTGTTGACCAATGGAAAGAGCGACTATTGAATTTGGATGACTGGCTGCTACGTGTGCCAGAAAGGCCTTATTGGCCATTGGAAGACCTTTTGCGAGCGACAAGACCCTCTATTCCAGAAAGTGAACAGGAAGCAGTGGCTTCTTTACAATTATTGAGAGACAAAGAACTCGCACCAATTAGAGAGGTAATTAGGAACGAAATTTTTAAAGATTCCCTTTGAAAGCCTTAAGCCTGTTTTGTAAAATTTTATCTCATATGATCTGTAGAAGGGTCTGGAATACGATATCGGCGACCACCACGCGCCAACATTATCGGGCCAAAACAAGTCATACAACTAGGTTGTATGAGGATGACGAAAAAATTGGAAAATTTATCTGTTGTGTCCACGGATCTCCTACGATGCGCCTTCGACGCAGGCAGCCTTAGATGGTTTCAAGACCATTACAGACAATATTGGAACGAGGTCGGGGTTTATTTATACACTTGATCCTCTGCATGTGCTCAGTGCCATTTCAGAGTCAAAACATTTGGCATAGTTTAGTGTCACTTTTATGGGATACTTTTCGTGCCGTTGGTTGACCACATGTCCAAATATTTATCTAAGAAGTAAGCAATGTTATCCTGGTATAAAGTCACGGATAAAAGGGCAATGAACAGTAAATTTGTTTGGAATCCTTAATAATTAAATATAAAGGAAATAAAACTATGACGAAATTCTTATTTCGAGCTAGGTCCCAAGTGTTGCATCAGTATTAAACGGTCTCGTTTTGTTTTTTTTTATAAGATCACAACTGGGCCACTCCGTAGAGGAGAAAATAGAGCTATCCAGGAGGTGGAGGATCATACAGCCGACTTGGAAGTAGGCTCTTTTATAGCCGTCAATCTTCTCGACTGGGACCAAACACCAGTCATTGGGAAGGTCACATCTATAAATGATGGCCATGTCACAATACACTACTGGAAAGGCACTTACGAGTCTAGTTGGAAGCCCGACTACTTTAGAAGGAATCGAAGAAACGTGGCGTGGACACAAGACTTGCCTAAGGAAGTTATTTTACTTTCCAGCTTCACGTTAACGCGAGACAAGTACCTCCGGCCAGAGACCGCAACTTATCTCAGAGACATCTACAGCAGGATTGACGCTGAAAAAAACTCTACTGAACAACCTAGATAATTTTTTAGGGATAAACTCGCAAGGGCGCCACGATTTTTAAAAAGTAGGATTTCTAATCAAATTCAGACATTTTATCTGCTGATTTCTGGACAATCCAAACAGTATATACATTAAGTTTCAGTATCAATGTCTAACAATTGTCAGTCCTATCAGTCCAACGAAAATGGTAAAGTCTGTGTCTCTCTGGCCTTTACGTGAGAAATACTTGTAGCAGGTCAAAAGAGCATAAAAACGTGAGCTTATCTTGTCTAACGACTAAACGCCCAAGGGGCGAGGAAAATAGGTTTTGGTAATCGTTTTTTCTTACATTTTGATTGACGCGATGGGCCTTACGCGTTTTGCCCTTTCTCGTCAGGGTCCGATATACAAGACTCAAAAGCTGTATGAATGTATGCCCTTACGCGCTTTGACTAGAACCTGACTCTGACAGTTCACGGTTAAGCGTAACACAAAATTTGTAGGTTATTTGTATGCAAGTTTAGAGAATAAATTATTGGACGTTCGGATTACAAAGTATGTGATCCCGACGTATCATTAAGAAATTTGACGCAAATGCTCCTGTTAACTTGGGTCCGATATACAAGACTCAAAGGCTGCATGCATCCGTGGTCAGCAGATATTTGCGAAGAAAAGTGGAATGTTTGACTCAAAAGACTCAAAAATTATCAAAAGGTCGGTTGGGCGGAGATAGTCGGGAGTACGAAAAATTTGGGGTCGCCAAATCGGATTCACAAAAAAATATGCAGCGTTGGCCACAATCAAGATACTCAAAGAAAAGTTTGGGTCCGAAAATCGGACTCAAAAAATATCCATCGTCGGCCACAACCCATAAATGGTAGACTGTAAGAACAATCTTGGGTCCGAAAATCGGACTCAAAAAATATCCATCGTCGGCCACAACCCATAAATGGTAGACTGTAAGAACAATCTTGGGTCCGAAAATCGGACACAAAAAATATCCAACGTCAGCCACAACCCATAAATGGTAGACTGAAAGAACAATTTTAGGTCCGAAAATCGGACCTCAAAAAAGTCCACTGTCGGCCACAACCCATAAATGGTAGACTGAAAGAAACATTTTGGGTCCGAAAATCGGACTCAAACGTTTTGAAAAGGTGTGTTGGGCTGTGATAGTCGGGGAAACATAGATTATTGGGTCTGAAAATCGGACTCAAAAGTTATCAACATTTCTGTTTGGAACTTTAAATTAAGGGTAAAATTTTGGGTGCGAAAATCGGAATCAAAAATAATAATATCAGAGCTTAGTTTCCAGGCTGTTTAGTAGCAATTTACCTAACACCAAATAATATTTCTAGGTATTACGAAGCCGAAAATTGGTCTTGTTTAGAAGATTGCTAGATCGACCAGTTGGCTTCTCGGTCAACGGAATTAAAACGCGTTCCGCGTTTTACAACGCTTTTGTATGGTATTCTTTGATTGCTGTGAAGGACTCCGAGGGTTTCGTAGCTGTTTTCTATGTATGAGATGACATTTAAACGAAGTCCGCGAAAAATTATAACAATTTAGTAGTCGAAAAAACTGTACTTTCCGCTTGTTGTAAACGAAATAGGACTGGGCCGAGTAGCTCGACAACATGTGACAAATAGGCCTTAAAAAATGTAATCGGATGAATCATTGAGCAGTTTTTTCCTTGATCTAGTTCGGAACGGTGTTTCTCGGAAAGGATATCAAGTTTAGGTGCCATCAGTCTCTTACGGAAAATTATCTGTTCTCTGTATAATAAAGAGTATGGTCATTTCTACATTTTGGTGCCGAGACCCGGGAAGAATGAGCTGAGCGGAAAGAACTGACGCGGATCGGAAACGAACAGAAGACAACAAGTTAGAACACATGTTACACGGATCATTTCACGGTGGAAAAGTTTAAAACAATGTCAGATCTCAAGAAAAAGATTTTGGAACGGTCGGGCTTTAGAGTCTACGTGCGAAAGGTTGTAAGTACAGTCAGAGAATTGCTCCAAGAAGAGGACGTGGAAAATATTCGCCCAACGCTAGAGTCTCACAAGATCAACCTCGAGAAACAGCAGAAACAGATCGAAACTCTCAACCAAGAAATCGCAGAATTAGTGGGAGCGGATGCAATTGGAAAAGAAATATTAGACCGCTGTGAATTCGAAGCTTTCCTTCAAGAAACAATTTCGCTTATTTCTTCACGGTTATCGTTTGCCAAGGAATCCAAAAATTCAGCCGAGATAACGCCGTCGTTAAATCAACAAGAAGCTCCGATTGGCGCCAAAACGAGTAGCAAGGCTAAACTTCCAAAACTCACTTTGCCAAAGTTCGCCGGCGATCCCACAGAATGGACAACATTTTGGGACAGTTTCTCATCTGCTATCCATTTAAGCGAGGAACTCAGCGAAATCGACAAATTTCAGTATTTGAAATCCTTGTTAGTGGGAACTGCGGCCGAAACTATTTCGGGTTTGCCTTTGAGCGGGTCGAGAAGGAAAAGTCTAGTACAGTATGGGAACAATTAGGAGTCTTCAAGGATGCAGATGGGGTCCTACGATGCAAGGGTCGGATCCAGAACTGTTCACTGCCATATTCAGCCAAATTTCCTGTCTTGTTACCAAGGAAACAGTACTTCACACAACTGGTGATTAGACAGTCTCGTGAGAATGTGAAACACAATGGAGTTAAAGAAACACTAACTGAAGTTCGCAGCAAGTTTTGGATAATCAAGGGAAGGCAAGCAGTCAAGGATGTTCTTTTCAAGTGTGTGATTTGCAAGAAGATACTGGGAAAAGCTTTTAGTACTCCACCTACTCCTCCGCTGCCCACCTCCAGGGTCTCGGATGACTTGGCTTTCACTAAAATCGGTGTGGACTTTGCCGGACCGCTTTATGTTAAGAATATCTATCAATCTGGTGGGGAGATGTACAAGTGCTATATTGCTCTGTTTACGTGCGCCAGCACTAGAGCTATCCACCTTGAACTTACGCCAGACCTGTCTGCGAATTCATTTATACGAGTTTTGAAGAGATTCATCGGGAGAAGAGGATTCCCAGGCCTGATAATTTCAGACAATGGAACAACGTTCAAGGATGCTAAGGTGAAGAAGTTTACCCTTGAAAGAAACATCGAATGGAAATTCAATGTGCCTACAGCAAGCTGGTGGGGTGGTTTTTTCGAAATATGCGTCAAGCTTGTAAAGAGGTGCCTCAAGAAAGTTCTGGGAAATGCAAAACTCAGCTATGAGGAACTAGAATCAGTCTTGATTGAAACTGAAAGTGTTCTAAATTCTAGACCCCTAACTTATGTCTACGAAGAGTTGTCAGAGGATCCACTCACGCCCTCTCATCTCGTAATTGGTCGAAGATTACTTGATAAGCCTATCGTATCCACAGAATCTCTGCGCACAATGGCACGACGTGAAAGATATCTGCAAACCCTCCTCACTCATTTCAAAAATCGGTGGAGAACAGAATATTTGACAGGAATTCGGGAGTACCAGAAACTCAAGGTAACAGAGCCAAAGAGAGCAATTCAAGTAGGGGACATTGTGCACATCCATGCGGATAAGACACCGAGACAACAGTGGAGGATGGGTAAAGTAGAAAAGCTTCTACGCGGAAGGGATGATGCAGTGCGTGCAGCAGAAGTGGTTACGGTGGACAATTCTCTTCGCCAGGTTCGCTTAAAGCGACCAATTCAGAAGCTCTACCCACTTGAAGTCAATGCGCGCGATGAGGATCCAGTTAGTGTAGTAGGAGCTAGTGCGCATCCCGGAAGTAGAAACATTCAGGTGGTCAGAGATGAGGATATTCCAGCAGTGACTATTGCTACTTAATCTGACTAAGTAGAGACTTTGGAGTCTTCGAACATTGAACTAAATCTTGAGTTACTAGTGTTTCTCACCTTGTGATTGACTTCGTCAATCGGGGGAGTGTGTTGTAAACGAAATAGGACTGGGCCGAGTAGCTCGACAACATGTGACAAATAGGCCTTAAAAAATGTAATCGGATGAATCAATGAGCAGTTTTTTCCTTGATCTAGTTCGGAACGGTGTTTCTCGGAAAGGATATCAAGTTTAGGTGCCATCAGTCTCTTACGGAAAATTATCTGTTCTCTGTATAATAAAGAGTATGGTCATTTCTACACCGCTACAAATATAATAAAGTAGTCAGGTTTTCAACTGTGTATTTCTTAGTTATTGGTAAAAACCCTCCATCGCCAGTATTCTGTCGGAATTTTTGCTGTATAACAGGCTTATTTGCCCTTTTTTAGCGGAATTCGCTTAATTGGAAAAGGACGATTTAGTTTGGAACGCCTTAATTAGGGGTAATCATTTGTGTTTCCTGGTTTACTCGCTATGGTATATTTTGCGTAACTGTTAGAACTCAGGACCAGAAACCCTGCAATCGCCTTGATAAGAATATTGAACACTTATTAATTGGTAACTGAACGTTTGGAATATATTTGTTATATTACTGTAAAAAGGTACATTAAAAATATTTAACTTTTACACACCAAGAGGAAGAAACTACTTGCATACGATTAAAAAATCACATTGTTACTAACAAAGCCGAAGACAAAGGAGTTTTTTAGCTTGTACGTTTTGTTTCCTTATTTCTGATCGTGTGAGGTTACCCCAAAGAACAGTTTCTTCCAAATTTAGTCCTACCCACGTGCATATGTACGCAAAATTTCTGAAAACACAAAAGGTTAAATTCCTTGAGAACATTATGTGGTCTGTTTTGGGAAAACAAAACTTACAAGCTCGGGCATTTTATTAGAAGGTAGTTGTTGACTACAAATTAAGAGCCTGTTTACATGGCGGTGGGGGACCCCAGGTAGGTGAGGTAACATGGGGCGGGTTACCCCACCTAACATGTAAACGTGTTCACATTAAAATGAGAGATTACATGGACAGGCGGGTTACCTCACCTATCTGGGGTACCCCACCTCCATGTAAACAGGCCCTAAATTGCTACCATTTATCTATCAATGAAAAATCAGTTTCTTAGAGCTAAAATACTGAAAAGCGATATTACAACCATATAATTAGTCTTCATTTGATCGCATTTATAAACGTATACAAAGCAAAACAGAGCAGGAGCCCTCTGCAAAAGAAATGAGGCAAAACTTCCCAGAAATTTGCTCAATGTTTCAGATTGACAGGTAAGGTAAGTCGAAAAGAATTTGTTATTTACCACTTCGATCGAAGCTTACCAATTTGGACCTTACGATTTTCGGTAAACTAGGCCTACAGTAAAGCTGCATTTTTTCGCAAATCTTGATAACATTACAACACAATTTTAGGCAGAAAAGTAGAAAACGCGTGAATTAATTTAATAGGTCCCTTTTGAATAAGAAAATTGGAAGGAAGGAATACCTTTTCTTTGTCTTTCAGTTTATTTGGTTTTAATTCTTAAAACTGGCTGTATCAACACAAGCGTAACTTTTTGAGAACAGTATTACACATGCACCACCAAATATAAAAGTCGTGAGAGGCACGATAGTTATAGCGTGAAATGAAAATCGCTCAATGGAGTAAACGTAAAACTGCGTTTGGATCCGGCGGGGACTTTTTAAATACATTTTTTTTAAAGTTAAAAACTTAACAAAAAAAAAGATTAATTTGTCTTTTTTACGATGAGGACCTATGATTTGGGCAGGCCAATTTGATGAGATCATCTTAAGTGCGTAAGAGCCCATGACTGTAAATATCGAGAATCGCTGGCCAGGCTAAAAAAATCGAAAATTCTGATAATCTGTCAGAAAAACCCCTTTAGGGAACTATCTTCGAAAAAAATATTTTCAACTTTCAAGAATCTATAGTTTTCGAGAAAATGAGGAAAAACGAAAATAGCGGTTTTTACCTAATTAATTATGCAAAAATTAGAGTAAAAATGACCTACTTTATTCCGTCTGTACCGAGGCAAGATTCAAAGCTATAAAACAGAAATATTTTTGTTTAAAAGAATTCTATCTTTTCTTTCTATCCATGGTACTTTTTAAACCATAAACTTGATTTTGAATTTTTTATGGTTTTTTAAACACTACCACGAAGCGCACTTTTTAAAATGGCTAAAAAATGAGCAACTTCAGAGGCAAAAAACTCACCTTGGTATGTGTGATACCTAGCCAAAATGCATACTAGGACAAAGTTCAGCTCTTATATTAACAGAATATGAAATAAAAAATCTGGGTACTCCGGATTCGCTTTCACAAAATAAAAAGTTTCGTGATCACTAGTGGAAAATGTCACAAATTTGCATAAGTCAAATTTGTAGAGAAATGTTGCGGCAGCCGGTTTTGTTTCAATTCAGGGTCAGTATGTAATGTTCGGAAACATCACGAAGTAAGAAAACGTTTTTTGATAAAGTTTATGTTACAATATCAGAGTAATTAACCGTTCAAAAAAAATAATAATAAAAAACGACCTCGAAGAAGCGTTATATGAAAGCGCTGAATTATTATGTAAACTATATCCCATGTCTCTCGTTTCTTTTCCTAACTCCTTGTATCAGCATCCATCTGTATCATCGTAAATTCGCCTCCGGTATATCTAAAATAGGTAGGGACATTTTCCTTGAAATTTTATTTTGAAGGAGGTTTTTTGCGAACGGGATACCATGGGATACACTGGGTGAGAGGAAGTCATAAACTAACAGTCAAAGTAACAATGTCACGCAAAGACGTCTCGTGCAGCTCCGCCTTCTTTTACTGATTTTTTTTCCTCCTTATGAAATTTTATGGAAACTTTGCTTTGAACAGACAATGCGTTGTTCGCAACATCATTTGTTTCTCAGTAGTTTATTTTTTTTTTTTCAGAAAGAAGGGATACTAACTTTGCATGCCTGTCAGTCACGCACTAAATGTTAGCATTTTCTTGTCAGAGATGTTGAAATTTGATTTTTTTACTGCGTATTACAAACAACAAACCGTCCCTTGGTTAATTTTTTTGCTTTTTCACAAATAGAGGTATAATCAGGCAGCTACCAAAGGCCCTAGGAAACAGCTATACGTGATCGTAGTTCATACGGTCCAGCGGTTTCTCTCCTCCGAAAGTTCATCGCGGAGTTGTACCACCTGCCAGCGCCGCGCCTTATGCCGTGTTTAGACTTGAGCGTGCTACCGAGGTATTGGAGTTAACTTACCTAGGTAAATATTTTGCGTGTGTAAACGCCAACTGATACCCTGGTAAACACCGCTCACGACAATAGAAAGTTAACTAATGCTGTGTTTAGACTTGAACGGTTTACTGAGGTACGAGAGTTTACTTACCTAGGTAAACATTTTCCGTGTGTAAACGCTAACTGATACTTTGGTAAATGCCGCAAAAGACAAAAGAAATTGGACCAAGGTAAAGGTTGTAATTACCCTCTGATCAGGCATGGTTACAGTTGGTAACCAAGGTCAAGATGACAGATATATCCGCTTGTGGCGGCGTAATATGTCACATCCCGCGGTGAGCAGATCGTGCGATTGCCACGTTTTCGGCCAAGCGTTTCTATCATGGCAGATAACAGAGAAGTCAGAGAGCGATTGGATCGATCTTCGTAAGGCGAACAATCCGTCAGGTAAAAGAAGGCATTGCATTTTTCATTTTCAGCATTATTTACAACTTTTTCCAGACAAACTTCCATCCTTTGTTGTGTAATAATGGTCGTGGTATTTTCCCACCAGGGAGGATGCTTCATATTCACAATATTTCTTCGCATACAACCACGCGTACTCTGCGTATGACCAACTGCCGGAATTTCCCCCGCAATATTATGGAATGAGGTCAGCGCCTATGCACATGATGACACCTCAATTTGCTCCTGTTAATTCACTGCAGTCGTCTAGCTCGTCTGGTATTTTTTAAAGCAATTTGGAGTAAAACCATCCGTTTTCGCCTCGACCTCTTGAGGTGTTGTAACATCGACATCTTAAGAAATCTTGAGGTTTCTGTTTGCGGCTCTTGAATTAAGAAATAAAAAGCAATTGCCACGAAAGCCACCACTTTACTTCTTGAAGCGAGCATGGTTTTATAATTTCCCGCCAGTTCGATTTCATGACGTAGATAATGCAGATAGCGGGAGTGTTATCAACTTGAGTTATTTGAGCTAGTGTAAACACTGGACGAATGTACCAAGGTCAAGTAACTTGACCTTAGTAAATTTTTACCTTGGTAAAAGCTCAAATGTAAACACGGCAAAGGTAAAAGTTCGGTTTACCCTTTGAGCAGGCATGGTTAAGGTCGGTAACCAAGGTTTGGATGACAGATACGTCCGCTTGGGGTCGCATAGAATTTCACATCCTGTGGTGTCGGGATTGCGTCAGTCTCATTCGATCACGTTTTCGAGACCAGGTTTTCGACCAGATTTCCACGTCTGGACACGTTTGGTTTCGGTCTACGAAGAAGTTATGGCAAAAAACAAAGACACAAATTATTACTTATTCGACCAACCCTAAAAAGTTCTCCTTCCACCATTCTTCAACAAAATTTCCGTTTAATAGAGTTTCGAACCAGAATTGGTTTCTCGGCCACGACCACGCACGTCTAACGCGCCTTGTCTTGCGAAGGCAATTTGTAGCAGAATTAATCGCTTTCGCCTCGACCTCTTTAGGTGCTGCAAAAGTAAGAGCTCCTGCAATCTCGATTCTGCTGGGTTTGCTGATCAAGAACAAGAAAATAAAACGCGAGGACTAGTACAAGAACCACAGCTTCTCTTTTAAACACGAGCATTTTATGCGTGGATTTAGAATTTGGCGCCAATTCGATTAGATTGTGATTGATGACAGATTTACCTTAGTTATTTGAGCCAGTATAAACACTGTACAAATGTACCAGGGTTTAGTCAGTTAATGTTCACCTTGGTAAACGCTTGAGTGTAAACACAGCATTAGTGTGTAAATCTATACGCGAAACCCATGAACCAAAACAAGTTCCAACCGACGCCACCGAAGAACTGGAAAAGGAGTCTACAGTCGAACCTCCCGAAAGCGACCACCCAAAATGCGCAGACCTAATTAATGGTCGCTAACGGGCGGTGGTCTCTTACGAGAATCGAACCACAAACCACAAACCACAGGAGGTTTCTTTGAGAAGAAAACTGGACACATCCATTTCAAGGAAGATAATTTATTGCATGCAATTTCCAAGTTACGATATGTGCATTTCCATGTTTTTGTTGTTCCTACCACAACTAATCAGAAAACTCGTCAGGTGGTCGCTTACAAAAGGTTAAAAACAATGTAAAATCGTTAAACAGTCAGTACCAATTAGTGGTCGCGGGCGCTTACAGGAGAGATTCCAACTGTAAGACTTACTGGGTGGGTTTTGGTGTTTTGGATAGGTGGTCGCACATGGAGGTTCAACTGTACTCCAACAAAATAAATCACCTTTCACGACGATGCGACCAGGATTTGTTTATGGAAGATAAGACTCCTTGTTCACCGCTTTTGAGCTACTCTAACCAACTCCCACCCATGTCGAGTGCTTGCAAAACGTAGCATCATCTTGAAAAGAGAAGTATCAGAAACGTCATTCTTGACGCCCCTGGCCTATCGCAGTATGTTCAACGAACTTATATCGACGTAAGTACCGTTTATTAACCGGGCAGTCAGGCGACGTAGAGTAAAAGCGTAACTTGACTACGTTTTTCAGTTTATAGCAGACCCGAGTTTTGTTTAAAGAAATACCTGCCTTTTGCTCAGGAGTATTAACGTCAGTACCCACAATGTCCCAGCTCGTGCCTTCACACCGGAACGTCCGATCGAATCATTGCTTAGTTGATAGTTACCCTTACCTTCCTCTTCCCGACTTATCTAGGAAGATCGAAGGGCCTCTGCTCCTGCTCGCAGGGTAGTTGATAGCGACCAAGGAGCTAAATAACAGAGCGAGGTAAGTAAGTGGCATCGGCGGTTTTATTTACGCCTAACCGTTTCCCAAAGTAAAGAAAGAAAGAACTTCAGACAAAGGGGAAGAAGAGTTATTGCGATAAAACTGCTCTTAAATTGATGTTTAGCTATGGCTTATGCGAGGGGCTGGGGACTATGTAATTGCTGAATAACATGTGCCGTTACCAAAAAAATTACGGAAAAACATTTTTTCCTTGGTTTGGAATTTTGACCATGAAAATTTTAGCTCTAGCCATTTGTGATACCAGGCAAAAAAAATCCAATATTTAGATATTTCGCTCTTAGCAGCAGGCCCTCCAATTAATGACAGTATCTAATATTACATATCCGCCGGAGCGAAACATGACAACAGCTGCTGTTTACAGATTGTCAATGTGTGAGGCGGAGGTTCTGGGCTCCCTGTGACAGTTCTTGTCAAGAAGACCCCAAATCAGTATATTTGCTGTTTTAGGTTGATTCTGTGCTATAACTTACTGCCTTTACCCAGTCAAAAAATGTTCAGTGTAAATTTACATGTGTGGTATTATCATTTTATCAGGGAGCACTAGCCAAAAATATCTTTTTGAGTGATGCATTTAAACTTGAAAAAGATAGCCCAATTTTTCCAATTTTCAGTCCATGCCCATCCTGGCCATCAGTAGCAAGAGAACGCGACAGGAAACAGTTTCAGTGCCAAAATGTCATCCTTACATAAAAAAAAAAAACTGGACCATAATTTTTGGAACTAAATTGATGCGAAATGAAGACCATATCAGCTTTTTAAAATAAACTAGCAATTAGCCTGGCATAGCCTCTTTAACTCTTTTTTGACGGCCAATTTTAGTACAAGAAAACCCCGCCTTTTGACCAAATCCTCCTTTTTTTCGCGTTTTTGCAGGAGAGCGAAGGCAAGCGCGAAGTGAGTGAGAAGCGCCAGACAAGCGCGACGGAGAAGACGCAGAAAAAACAACGGCCTGTCCACATACATTGTTTTTTTTGCATTCCGCCCCAGACATACCCCTCTCTCCTCACTCGCTTCGCGCTTGCATTTGCTCGCCTGCAAAAGCATGCACGCCTGTTATGCAGGCTAGCCAGTTAGCTTGATATGGGAATGGCTGAAAAAGAGATTTGCAACACGAGACTGCTCAATTGGACGTACACTAATTTAGAAGCTTTTTTGGCGCGTTCACAGAAGCCAAAATTTGGACATCTCTTACGAACCTATATCGATCTTTCTCTCCCGCTCTCTTTTTTTCCCTTTGCCTGTCTTCTTCTGTTGCTTCAGCACTTGATCGTCTTCCCACTGTCTTTGTTTTGCAAGGAATTTTGGCTGGCTAACTTTTCAGGAAAGGGACATTTAATTAATCTGTAGCGAATAGACGGTGAATAAAAAAATTGGAAGTAGATTTTTTTATCCCAAATGTTGCTTTTTTGTGTGTGTGACTCTCTCAAGGTACATGAAGATAGGTGAAAATTTGCTAAATGAGGTACCAGTGAAAAAATCCATCCTTAATTGTTGATTTTGATCAGTTTATAACCTTGTTGAATAAATGGAAAGCTAACTGGGTTCATGAAGGATATCCATGGTTAAGAAAAAAAAAAAAACACCAAAACGACCCCAGAGTCGGCAGTACTCCCTCCATCTGATTTACTTTTTCTATTGAGAGGACAATTGCAAGGATCCGTGAGGGTCCGTTCAATGAAGGTTTTAACTAATCAATGGCACAATTACGGGTCGGTCCACTTGGCGATCTCTGACCATCTTTGGGTGTTCGAAATCGTGTCTGGACTTAAAAGTGTTGAACGCAGGAACAGTGAAGAGGCAGAAAGAGCAGGAGGAAGAATTTCAGAAAAGAGAGAAAAGGGGGCAATGATTACTTTAATCTCGTCTTTACTTACGTTATTTTTAATATGCGAGACGTGGCAATTTCACCAAAGTATAACTTTGAAAAACTACTGAGAAAATTAACTATTTCGGATTTTTGTTGATTGAAAACTTACAGGGTATGATGTATTGCTGGTTTTCAGTGTCACGCCATTCAAAATAGATCAAAATAAAATCAAAACCGTCTAATAGATAAAGTCCAGAATCTGGGAAATGAAAGGAGGTACATACACAAAAACCCTCGCCAAGATTCAGGTCAGAGGAATTTTTCGTATACGAGATATCCGAAGAAATATTTTACCCAAATTTATAGAGATTTGTATGGAGACGCCATGCTGGTGCTCACCTGGATGAGCTCCGACATGGCGGACGGAAACCAACAGAAACATCAGTTACCGAGTTTTGCTACAAAAGCGTGAATTTATTCCTCGAGAAACTCAGAAAACATTAAAGTAATACTTTTTCTAATACATGAACTATTTAAATAGCAAAATCTTCTGAAATAAGTCATTTTTTTAACCTACATGACAGCTCTCTTGGCCGTCGTGTAAATGCCGCGTCACGCAAAAACTTAGAAATTCAAGCGTCTTCTATCACAAAACCAAGAACCCTTTTGAAGCGAAAATTTGTATGAAAATTAGTTTTCAGCTGCTCTAATGCACCGTGAAAGTAAAATCTCGGTAGGATCGATAGTTTTTTAGTTTGAATCTTAGTGACGTCATGTGAAAACCAACAATAGTGTTATTAATGGCAATCCCCCAAAATGCCTTGACGAATGAACTATCGGTACCATAAAAGCATGTGCCCACTCCAAGAAAGATGTATGACGGTGAAATTCATTCAGGTGAATAAAGTAAAGTTAAGTTATCTGACATGAATAGTATTTCTTTACACACTACTTCATAAGCTCACATTTTTTTTATCGTACCCGGTAAAAATAAAGTCTGACTGTGATGAATTTGACAACGGTCACGCAATTGCAGAATACAGTACTCCAACACCCAACAACAATTGCTGAACAACCTTAATTTTATAATGTACAATTAAGAAGAGCTAACATACAAATAACAAAACATCTAACATTAGCTATTCTCTTGGTTATGCTATTTCAAACCTCAAATATTGCGTGATGCCAACAGTATTGAAATGCGTCCTTGTGTACGATAGGAATTTGCATATGCGTTTGTATGCAAATTTGCTACAATGTGTCACCAACCTTCACAGCATCAGGAATATCAATTTTCAGATCGTTTACTTAATTTTAGCTTCATTTAAAGTCGCTTTCATCCTTTCTCCTATGTTTCGAATATACCACGTACCGAAACTACAAAGAAAAATCAGGCGGCTTATTTCTCTACAAATTTGACTTATGCAAATTTGTGACATTTTGCCACTGGTGGTCACGAAACTTTTTATTTTGCAAAGGCAAATCCGGGGTACCCAGATTTTTTATTTCATATTCTATTAATATAAGAGCTGTGCTTTGTCCTAGTATACATGTTGGCTAGGTATTACACATACCAAGGTGAGTTTTTTGCCTCTGAAGTTGCTCATTTTTTAGCCATTTTAAAAAGTGCGCTTCGTGGTAGTGTTTAAAAAACCGTAAAAAATTCCAAATCATGTTTATGATTTAAAACATACCATGGATAGCAAGAAAAGATAGAATTCTTTTAAAAGAAAACATTTCTGTTTTATAGCTTTGAATCTTGCCTCGGTACAGACGGGATAAAGTAGGTCATTTTTACTCTAATTTTTGCATAATTAATTAGGTAAAAACCGCTATTTTCGTTTTTCCTCATTTTCTCGAAAACTATAGATTCTTGAAAGTTGAAAATATTTTTTTCGAAGATAGTTCCCCAAAGGGGTTTTTCTGACAAATTATCAGAATTTTCGATTTTTTTAGCCTGGCCAGCGATTCTCGATATTTACAGTCATGGGCTCTTAAGGCGTGCACGAATTCATGGGAAGCGACGAAAGGAATGGCAAATACCTCAGTCCATCCACTCACTTCCAGAAAAACGGCAAGAACGTCATGCTAGCCCACATATAAGGCACTATTATAATAAACATACTATATGGATAAATACACCAAGTGATGACTACACTTACTTCCACTAACACTCACTTATCGTCACTTGTGCTCACAGTCCTTCACACGTACTCACTTTCCTTAACTCGTACTCACCCTCCCTCACTTGTCCTCACTTTCCTTAACTCGTACTCACCCTCCTTCACTTGTACTCACTTTCTTTCACTTCTGCTTACTTTCCTTAACTCGTACTCACCCTCCTTCAACTCACTTTCTTTCACTTGTGCTCACTTTCCTTCACTTGTACTCACTTTAATTAACTCGTACTCACCCTCCTTCACTTGTACTCACTTTCTTTCACTTGTGCTCACTTTCCTTCACACGTAGTCACTTTCCTTCACTCGTACTCACTTTCCTTAACTCGTACTCACCCTCCCTCACTTGTCCTCACTTTCCTTAACTCGTACTCACCCTCCCTCACTTGTACTCACTTTCCTTAACTTGTACTCACCCTCCCTCACTTGTACTCACTTTCCTTAACTCGTACTCACCCTCCCTCACTTGTAGTCACTTTCCTTAACTCGTACTCACCCTCCCTCACTTGTCCTCACTTTCCTTAACTCGTACTCACCCTCCCTCACTGGTACTCACTTTCCTTAACTCGTACTCACCCTCCCTCACTTGTGCTCACTTTCCTTAACTCGTACTCACCCTCCTTCTCTGTTACTGACTTTCTTTCACTTGTGCTCACTTTCCTTCACACGTACTCACTTTCCTTAACTCGTACTCACCCTCCCTCACTTGTACTCAATTTCCTTCACTCGTACTCACTTTCCTTCACTCGTACTCACCCTCCTTCACTTGTACTCACCCTCCTTCACTGGTACTCACTTACCTTCACTTGTACTCACTTTCCTTTACTCGTACTCGCTTACCTTCACTTGTATTCACTTTCCTTCAGTTGTACTCACTTTCTTTCACTCGTGCTCACTTACCTTCACTTGTACTCACTTTAATTAACTCGTACTCACCCTCCTTCACTTGTACTCACTTTCTTTCACTTGTACTCACTTTCCTTCACTTGTACTCACTTTCCTTAACTCGTACTCACCTTCATTCACTCGTACTCACCTTCATTCACTTGTACTCACTTTCTTTCACTTGTGCTCACTTTCCTTCACTTGTACTCACTTTCTTTCACTTGTGCTCACTTTCCTTAACTCGTACTCACCCTCCCTCACTTGTACTCACTTTCTTTCACTTGTGCTCACTTTCCTTAACTCGTACTCACCCTCCTTCACTTGTACTCACTTTCTTTCACTTGTGCTCACTTTCCTTCACTTGTACTCACTCTAATTAACTCGTACTCACCCTCCTTCACTTGTACTCACTTTCTTTCACTTGTGCTCACTTTCCTTCACTTGTACTCATTTTAATTAACTCGTACTCACCTCCTTCACTTGTACTCACTTTCTTTCACTTGTGCTCACTTTCCTTCACACGTACTCACTTTCCTTAACTCGTACTCACCCTCCTTCACTTGTACTCACTTTCTTTCACTTGTGCTCACTTTCCTTCACAAGTGAAGGTGAGTAGAAGTGAAAAAAGGTGAGTACAAGTGAAGGGAAGTGAGTACAAGGGAAGGAAAGTGAGTACGAGTGAAAGAAAATGAGTACAAGTGAAGGAGGGTGAGTACGAGTGAAGGAAAGTGAGTACGAGTGAAAGAAAGTGAGTACAAGTGAAGGAAAGTGAGTCCAAGTGAAGGAAAGTGACTACAAGTGAAGGAGGGTGAGTACGAGTTAAGGAAAGTGAGTAGAAGTGAAGGAGGGTGAGTACGAGTGAAGGAAAGTGAGTACGAGTTAAGGAAAGTGAGTACGTGTGAAGGAAAGTGAGCACAAGTGAAAGAAAGTGAGTACAAGTGAAGGAGGGTGAGTACGAGTTAAGGAAAGTGAGCACAAGTGAGGGAGGGTGAGTACGAGTTAATGAAAGTGAGTACGTGTGAAGGAAAGTGAGCACAAGTGAGGGAGGGTGAGTACGAGTTAAGGAAAGTGAGTACGTGTGAAGGAAAGTGAGCACAAGTAAGGGAGGGTGAGTACGAGTTAAGGAAAGTGAGTACGTCTGAAGGAAAGTGAGCACAAGTGAAGATAAGTGAGTGTTAGTGGAGGTAGGTGTAGTCATCACTTGGTGTATATATCCATATAGTATGTTTATTATAATAGTGCCTTATATGTGGGCTAGCATGACGTTCTTGACGCCTTCTCTTTCCCATGGTCTCTTACACTTCCTCACCAGTCCCTCGCGTATCGCCTGAGGAGGGGGCTGCACTTTACTCAATATTCAAGATGTTAAAAAGGAATTTTAGATTCGAATTCGAAATTTGCGATAGTCTTCTTGTATTTCGTGTAACTGAGCGACTGACCACCAAATATTCTAGACATTTTTAAAAGAAAACGTTTCATTTCTAGGCTTTAATTCTTTGTATTTATAATGCACACTTCGTATTTCACATCTCATTTTATCTTACGTGTATTATTTCTACTCTTAAATTAAAGCTAACAAATGGTAAAACAGTATGTAGATACTGAACATTTTCCAGATGCAGATAAATACAAGAAATGTTAACATTTCAAAAATTCTTATTCCTACATACATTTTCTGAGTTAAATATTTGATCGCGCGTTTCATTAATTCGCGCTCTGCCGCGAAAATCCAAATTGCCTTAAAAAAGTAGTGCGCGTGGTCTTATAGGAAGGGTGCACTAAAGCCGGTGACGCCGATCCCACTAAGCATCGCGTTGACTCGTTAATAGTTACACTCAAGTCATAGAGGAATGCGTCAATCAAGGAGGGCAAAGACTGTTGGGGAAAAAAGAGAAGCACTCCCAGAAAACCTTGCACGCACTTCTTGTAAGACAATACAAAGTGTCCACGATCAGCGATCAGCGCTTAAAGAAAACTATGTAGAGAAAAAATTCTACACATAACCAAAGGCGGCCTAGATAAAAGGATTGCACGACGGGTGAATAGTATTTATACTACAAATATCATTCATTGCAGATTTGAAATCGCCTGGCGAATTTTACAATTGTTTTAGTAAGGACGAAACACATTCATAAAAATATGTGGAGTTTCTGACCCGTAGAATCCCAGATAAATAAACATAACTTTACAACATACTGCATGGTGAGGTTAAATATCATCCACTACTGATAAGAGATCGCTTGGCGAATTTTACAATTGTTAGAAAAGGAGTGAAGGAATTCATTATACTAGGTGGAGAGGTTGCCACATAGATTTCAAGACAAATACCGTAAGACTTTGAAAATAAGACCGGGTCTTATATTTTTCAAAGGCCCTTTTTGAGGGGCTTATGTTCGGAGGGGCTTATCTACGGAGGGAAATTTGCGTTTCAAAATCGATTAGGCTAGCCTTATAGTTGAAAGCAAATTTACCGTTTTTGCTTTATTTTACTTTGTATTTGACGGCGATTTTCCAATTACAAGCCCCCAGGAGGGCTTATTTTGGAGGGGCTTTTACATAGAGGGGCCTATTTTCGGAATTTTACGGTAATAGAAAAGCTTTAAAAGTATAACACCGGGTGCTCAGACCGCCGCAACGGCTGTCGTGACAAGCACCTAATTTCTCTTTGAAATAACACTATCCAATCAAACGTAAAGGTCATGAGAAAATAAAAAATAATCAACAAGTGAAAAAGACCTTGAATGTTCAGTAAATTCGCCTTATCAGTGCCAAGGGGAAGTGTAAGGAATAGAGTATGGAGTATATGGAAACTGATATCAGGGTGGAGTAGGGTTTAAGTTACGTTTTGATCAGTGCATATCGACATGTGGCCGACCGAATTCATCCAAACTTGAATAATTGACAGGGTTGAAAGTCTAGAAGTTGTAAAAAATTTTAAATAAACCGATAGTTAAAATATTCATGAGGTGATTTTTCATCGGAAGTACATTTGGTTGACAATGAAAATTCTGTTAGGGCAGACATCCACATGTCCTTTTCACAGAGGTCCTTTCTTCTGAATGCTGCTCTTTAGCAAAGTTAATAAACACCTGTTTGAGATATAAACAAAAAATGTCACCAATATTGTTCAGTAAATATACTTTGACGACGACAATGGTTTAACATTTCTTCAAAGTCAGAGCAGCCATAAACAACATAATAAAAAGCACTAAAGGAAAGTACTGCTCCGTATAATTCATTTGAATGGTCACACTTTAGGATTATCCACAGACTCCAAAGTTAGAACCACCTTGTACAGCATAATAAACAGTACCACAGGAAAGTACTTCTCAGTAGCCTTTATTTGAATGGTCACACAATAGGATTTCTTCCACAGACTCCAAAGTTAGAACAACCTTGTACAGCATAATAAACAGCACCACAGGAAAGTACTGCTCAGTATCTTTCATTTGAAGGGCCACGCGTTGGGTGGTGAGAGACTTAGAAGTTCTAAGTACATCATCCATGGACCATTTACCTGTTCCAGCGTGGTTTGACTGACACTATAGTCAATAATATTCAGAGCAGCTCTGTTTCTCTCCAACTGCCCAAAGATGTATGACCAACTTAATCCCTCAGTCTCCACTTGGAAGTGAAGAACACCCTGGAAAAGCAACCAAAAAGAGTGAGAATCGGTCTTTCATTAGTGTTCAGTTCCTGAAGTACTGTATTGAGAACTAACTTCCTATCAATTCCGATAAGATTACGCATAAAGAAAAACGACCTTATCGATTCACACTATACTACTAAGGTTACAAAACGAGGGACGTAGCAGCTGCGGGTTTCTATATATAATTTATTGCAGGCATTAACAGGAGCTCGGAGCCATAATCTCCAGGTTGCTATTACGCATGCACCGCACGTATATAGCCAGCTTTGTTTGGACTTCCACCACTAAGAATGAATGGAATGCACAGAACGCACTCTGACCTGACGCGCACTTGGACCTTCTATGGGGCGCTTTTCATTTGTCAGAACTGATCGACCACAACATTCCCGTCGTAATTTGAATTTTCTCTTTAATCAACACTATCCAGCCAGATCAGATAAACTGTACGTAGCTGGCATGAAGGAGATGGTTTCCTGGCAAAAACCTCTTGGAAATAGCCAATTTCATCGTCAAAATGACTGGTCCAGCCATGGTCCAGCCGGTCAGTTCTGACGTTTGGAAAGCACCCTTTGTCTCTTAATCTTATCAAACGTGTTTTGACCATCTGTCGCGTGAATCTTGCTTATACAAAGCACAACGTTGGAGCCAAAGCGTTTTGACCTTCGATCGATGTCGCCCGCACTCCGTAACGTTTGGTAACTACTTTTCCTACATACAAAGACAAAGGGGGAACTCACATTATGGCTTTCCAGAAGTCTTGCTCCAGGGAAAGTTTGAGCGACAAAGTTCTGCGCGTTGGTAACAGCCTCCATTAGTCCCCTGTCATAGATAACGCCGCTAAAGGTCTGGAGAGAAGGCTGATAGGTAGGAGCTGGGACCGACGGTTGAATGTCATGGCTACTGATACCTGATGGGGTACCATTGGTGGCAACTGAAAAACAGAAAGCAATGTTTGATACAGTAAAAACTCACCACATTGAAATTGCTTCACTGTCATATTAACAACAATAAAAACGGCAGGTATTTACCCGGGGGGACTTCCATACAAAAGTGACAAGGATGCTCTTCATTTCGCTAAGGGGTGCAAATTGCAGATTTTGGTCTCGACTAGCGCCATTGGGACGGGAAGTCACTATATTTGCCCATTCAGGTATCGCTTAGGGCTGTGCATAAAGATATTTACAAAAATGCCGTGACAATGACTTCACAGAAATCTAACTTTTAGAAACGAACAAAACATCCCTGGCATTTATTTATTAAAATCTTTAACTCTCAGGGGTCATTTAGGGGTCAGTTTAAGCTTGAGCCACACCCACATTGGTCTCCCTTGGGGGTTTAATTTTAATTTTCCGATGAGTATCCCCGACACTTTATAAGGGAGTCCCCTAGGGTATTCATTTAGCAGGAGAGCTGTAACTCCCAATTCGCCACTTAAGAATCTAGAAGGAAACTGGGACGAGTTAACTTTCGCAAAGACTACTGGGACTGTTACTAGGAACAGGGAAAAAAATCAGCCAATAGCTGACCGGCGCGTCACCAGTAACGATCCCAGAAACAATTGCGATTTCGGCTCCAGTTCTCTTCTCTTTCCTAAAGTGGCCAATAAGAAACTTAACCTCACCTTCCTGACGAGATTTGTCGGGCTCGTTGACTTCCGGTAGTTCAGAAGTAGCTACTGGATTGCTGTAAACCATAGAGATAGGAGGAGGCTGACCAATGGGAACTGCTTCTGGATGGAAACCATTTGCTATTGGTTGAGCATTTGCGGGCATAGAACTTGTAACTTTGATCATTAGAGTGTATCCTGTGCCAAACCTGGGAGGAAAAAGAAAAGCATTATTTACTTGAGTCATTTTAAAGTCCGGTGGTCTTGAGGTTGTGGAGAGACTTGGTCAGTATTGTGTGGAATTGGGAACAACTAAGGTTTCTGGGAAACTCCCCACCTACCCCTCCCCTAACCCAACATTTTGCCCTACGTGAGAAGAAAGTGTTAATGTTGACTTAAGCGAAGGGTAGGTGGGCAGTTTCCCAGAAACCGTAATTGATCCCGGAATTGTACTCTGGGACTGTTTTAAGCTTAAGGAATGAAGAGCTAAATTTCAACATATTAAAATTCATTCTCCAAAGTAAACTTATTTTTATAACATGGATACGAACGCAAATTTAAAATAGTTTTCAGTCAAGGATTAGGAAAAATTTACCTGCTCTTTAGATGCTGAGTGGAGCCAAGACATTTAAACTTTCCATTCACCATGATCGCCAGTCTTGTACACAGCGCCTCACATTCTTCCATGCTGAAATGAATAAATGAATAAACCAATAAACGAATAAATGAATAAATGACATCGGGCGAGAAAATTAAAATGATTTTATTGTATAATAAACCTCCTACAAGGAAAACGCAGCCTACCTATGGGATGTGAGCACAATGGATCGACCTCCTTTCATCACTGTCATCAACGAATCCCACAGGAAACGCCGAGCAACAGGGTCCATACCTGTGGTGGGCTCATCCTGAGATATCAAAAACGTCCCTTAGTTCAACATACATATTCTTCTTATACCGGGGAAACATTTACAACATTATGATTGTACCTCATAGGCAGAGTTTAAGTAGCAACAAGTGACTGATTTTATGAGGGACTAGTCATGCTGTGGTTTGTTATGTAGCTCAACAAAGACGTTAGTAGATTCAATATGAAAACACAGGAGCGGTCAACTTTCTTGGGTAACAATACATTGTTTCCTTTGACGTTATGGTTTTTGCCATGTTGGCCGCTCAGTGACCTTTGGCGGGAAAAGTTTCGTTGTTGGATACCATGTGAGCTCGAAGTAGCCAATGAAAGCGTGCGCTGTTGGGGAAGATCCAGGAACACGTTTGGCGGGAAACAGCCCTGTCTTGTTAAATGTCACGCGATATCGCAGTAGCCAAAGAGCTTATTTTTCGGGTCGATTTGTTTAAATTTAACACTGAAAACAATTAGGTCTTGACTCACCAAAAACACAATGGGCGGGTTTCCAACCAGGGCTATTGCAGTGCTGAGCTTTCGTTTGTTTCCTCCGCTATAACATGAAATTAAAAACCGTACTGACTACAATAACAAAAGTTTTTCCAAACTTAGACGACGACTAGCCTTAACGAACAAAAAGAAAAACTGAATTGAAAGCAAGGAAGCTCTAGTTCATCCGTTTGAGCCTAGTGAACTATGGGGAATTAAACAAACTAGAAGCCTTTCATTTAACGCGATGGAAATGCCTGCCTCATTCCTTCCCAAACTACAGTATGCTAGAGAATGCCTTACACAAATTACGGACGATTGCCTAATTTACACTAGAAACGATTGATTTGCCTGAGAAATAATTCCCATAGGTTTGAGTCCGAGGACATATCTTTGAAGTTTTCCAATTAAAAAAGAAGGCGATAATGTTAGTTACCTGTAATCTCCACATAGCTTGTCAGCCCATTTAGTCAAATTCAGGTGCTGAATTGTACTCGACACCAAGTCTTTGATTTTCGCAGGCTGCACTCCACGGAGATTCGCGTACATTGTAAGCATTTCTCGACCCGTCAGTCGTTCAATCAGAGCGTCGAACTAAAAACAGAAATAATAGGTTAATTAATTACTGGCAGATTAATAGCAATAGATTGGAACCTAAATAATACGGGCTTATCTCGTACACAGAAGAAACCGGGCCAACAGGCGGAGGTGTCTGTATTATAGAGGCAGATTATGTATTAAGTTTGGCACCATCGGGAATGAGAGGACTCTTTAAAAAGGGTGCCAGTTAGACGAGGTTGGACTGTATACCGCGGGAAAGTCACACAAGAACCAAAGAAGCCACACCCTACCCTCTCAAGGTGATAAGAGCCCAGTTGCCGCCCTTTAGTTCGTTTCCCACTATTACCACTATCACTATCTGCTGGGTAAGTTTTAGGGCAGATGATTGCGTTGTCCAATGGCGAGAGATTGTGTCCATTGTAACAACCTTTGGAACGTTTGGGGCAAGAAAGTTCACATAAGAAAGCCGTGAAAGGAGATACAATTTAAAAAACTATTAAGGCAAGAAACTTACTTGAGGGCAATAACCAATCCTTTGTTGAACCTAAAGTTAAACAAAACAAATTCGTGAGGAAAACGATTGACATATTTATCGTGCCAAGAACATGGGTAGAAAAGAGGTCCGACTGACCAAACAAGCCAAAAAATCAAGCGAAAGCGATAGTTAAGCCAGAAAGGTTTCAACTACATTCTGACAAATACCATTTTGTTTATTTTAAAGTTACCACTACAGTTCGTGTCCCAACTAAGGAGTCTTGGAGCTTAGGACGGTTCAACATTCGATGAATGATCAGATCCATATTTATTGATAGGTTTATGAAAACTTTGCCTGCTATTTCTTGTCACAAAAACAATAAACTTCAGCTGCTGCCTTTCCACTTGCTTGGTCAACGGCAGTCCTCTTTGTTCTCTCTGTCTCTCTGTTGTATGAATATTCGACTGGTTAAGGACTACATGGGATTTCGTATCCTGTGAGCAGGCTCATTAATGCGAGTTCCGGGAAATTTTTTTGAGCTTGCTCGCAGGCTAGGAATTTCGAAACAAGACCTCCTGAAATAGACGTGGTACAATCTCAGTCGTGCGAATTGTACAAATGGTTTCTTTTTACACACCTCTCTTAAATTTGTCCGGATGTCGTATCCATCCAGGAGGGCTGTCCCTTCAGTAATGCTCAAATCTCCGGTCAACATGCTGAATGTTGTTGTCTTTCCCGCTCCTAAAAATAAAGGAAAGTTCACTTTTTAGTACGGGACCCGAAATTCTCAAAAGTCTTGCAATTCAAATCAATTTCGAGGGGTAAATAAGTACAAAAATGCAACCGCATCTTACCATTTATTCCTAGCAGGCCAAAGCATTCTCCACGAGGAATTCCCAGACACAAATGATCTACAGCAGTGACTCGCGTACCTCCATACACCTGAACATAGCATCAATTATTAATGCATCAAAGGGTGATCTTCAATTGACTGTCAAAAGTATCTTCGTGTTTGCTTGGGTTCTGTTATGCTATGCGATTGGTTAAAAAACTCCCAATCTTTTTAAAACCAGTCAGAAAAACCAAACAAATAGCGACCTGACCACACGCGTTTTCCCGCCCAAAAAACGAACCAACAGCTACCTGACCACATGCGTTTTCCCGCGCTTTCTCGGCATTCCGAATCCGATTGGTTAATTTGTCTGACAGGAGTTACTGCGATTGGCCAAAGTAATAATGATAATGCTTCGGTTTTTGTATTCAGACATCAAACCGCCCCAAAACTTAGAGACAATCTTCGGAGACTATTATTGATTGCCACGAGACAACCGAATGTATTTCGGACGTTTAATCGGGTCATTCATGGAAGTTTTTTTTAAGAACACGGTATTATCGTAAAAATTGTCGCAAAGGGAGTGCTCCCTAAGTTGTGTTCTTATTGGTCAATTTGCTATGATTTAAGTATAAGCGACGAATAGCGTTGCAGTGTACCCTCACCTTCGTCAAATCTCTCAAGACAACCGCCTCCTTTTGACAACCTTCTGGCGTCATGTTGTTAATACGCGTGCGCTCACTGCTGACATCCCCATCCTGAAGACCAATGACATTGATGAATGAATTATTTATTTTAATTTATTGAAATCCAGGAATAGCACACAGAACCAGGGACCGGGGTTAGCTAGTGGTGAGAGCTCTCGCCTCCCTCCAATGTGGCTTGGGTTCGAATCTAATACGCAACACCATATATGGGTTGAGTTTGTTAGTGGTTCTCGCTCTTCAAGGAAGGTCACAAGTTTTGGGACGCTACGCGTGTATTTGTAACCTGTGGCTTTCTCCTCTCCCATACAGATAAATAATAACCGATCAAAATCCCAATTTGTGGTTGATATCACATGATTTTGAGGTAACGGAGAAAGTACCTATTGTCACACACATGATTTTACAGTACAAATGAAGATTGTAGCTTGCGTCAAAACGGGGTGGATTTGTGAGACAGAAAAAAGCCGCCATTTTCGATTTCTATCTCCATAACAAAATTAGGAAGTGATCTGTAAAAGGATTTTACTTTCATGTTTTTCCACACAAACCTCGTTTCGTTGCTGATTTGACTGGAACTCTCCACTTGGCGTTTTCAACCTGCCCCCAAGGAAGAACTTCACCTAATATACAAAACAATGAAAGGTGATGCTTACAACTACAGTAACAACAACAAGACCAACGACATTTTCAAGCATGAGATGCATACACCTTATTCGATGGTTTAGCATATAATACGTGCGGATATTTTGCGAGTTGCGTAGTATTTTTCCAAGCCCCGCAGGGGCGAGGAAAAATACGAGCAATGAGCAAAATGTCCGCTCGTATTATATGCTAAACCATCGAATAAGAGGTTTATTATTCCACTTCAATAAAAAATTGTTATTTTACAATTGGCTTCTATTTTTTGGTAAAAGTATTCAGAAACATCCTGATTCCGTCTGTGAGAATGACGTTAACAATGAGCAAAATGTTCGCACGTATTATATGCCAAACCATTGAATGAGAGGTTAATTATTTCAATGTAAAAGAAAAATGTTATGTTGGCTTCTATTTTCTAGTAAGAGTATCCAAAACACCTGATTCTGTCAGCCATAGTTGCTCCTTTTGCATCCGCCGGTATTCGCCCTGTTGTAAACCGGTTAAACTAGGACACTACAGTGTATTACGGCCTCGTATTTTGCGCGTTCTCTTGACCTTATTTGGTAAAATGACAAAATAGTGGAATAATAAAGTGTTTTATCACCAGATGACAAACCTCGAGGTGTTTCATCTGGTGAACAAACACTGTGTCGAATGCTTCATATTACTTCTCAAACAAAATGATTTTAGAGGAGGAAATTAAGGATGCAAAAATGAGCAGTTTTTCATCTGATTTCCAAACACTCTAAAATCATTAATTTCCTTTGTATTTTCTTTATGAATTATTAATGCATTCGAGAAGACATTTTAAAAACGTTTTGTCAATTAATATTGTGTTGGTAATATATTAAACTATGAACGGGGAAAGTAACGACTTTCGCTTTAACGAACTTTCCTTAGCTTCTATAAAATTTCTCTCGTTTGACCAAGCTGAATAAAAAGACGACCTGTAAAACTGCACTTGTATGATAGCGTCATTTTAAGACTAAAACTACTACCAGAATCCATTTCGTTTTTCCATTCATGTGTACATTTGCTAATCCCAAGGAGGTTTAAAAAACAAAAGCCCTAATTTGCACTAGAAAGTAAAACCCTGAAGGATTCTCACTATGTCCAGTTATGCACGCAACGGCGAAAATGGTGAAAAATCCCCAGAGGGCAGGCGATATCCAGAATCGCCACTTTCAAAAGGGTCCCTTCGCCATCTCTTTTAAAACTTTGTTAACAATTGGCGATTGTTCGCCATTTTCGCCAAAATTGGTCTCCTTTTCATTTATCGCCAGTGCGTGCATTTCTCTACATATCTCAGGATTCTGGCCGTATTAGTAAAATGACGTCATCATGCACATGGCCTGTTGGATGCTATTCTTACCTCAATCAAAAGAACCAGAATAAACAGCAGGACTGACTCAATGAAAAGATACAGCACCATCTGACCGATACCAGGTCGGTCTCAGTCCAAGCCATGATCAGTGTACTTTATATTTGACACTTCGCATCGGAGACTGGCCCTAGTGAAAAGAACATAGGATTTTGTTATTAACCTGTGGCCTCATCCCCAGGGCAATTCGCGTTATGTGAGTGAGTGGAGGAGGCGTGGAACCGACCGTGATGTTCTCGGGGGAATTCTACCAATAACCATTGCGGGTGACGTCATATCCAAAAAACCGGGGATGACTGGGAGCTAAATTGGTTTGGTTTTACAACCATGGAAAACAGGAAGACTCGTGCTACAACTAAGATCAAGACATAGAATACGTATACTGTATATACTGTAAGTAACTTACACGGGTGATTCATTGCAGACTTTTCGGAATCCATAGTTACTGTTCAGATCCACAAAGGCGTATGCAAGCCTGTAAACAACAACATATGATAAACCCTTCAAACCCTTACATCAAATTGAAAACCTCATTTGTCGCCCCCATATATTTTCTGTAGAAGTAGTTGGGTTGGAAGAATTTGTTCAAGTATCAATTAAATTCAACTTCTGTGATGATGTCCTCAATTCTCATTACCGCTCTGTTCAGGAGAAATTAAATTTGATGCTGATTACTTTTAGTGCGTAAAGGATTAAGAAATTGTATTCTTGAAAACGAGTGAAATGGCTCCTCAACTGTTTTTGCAAAAAAACAACAACAAAAAACAGTAGTTTCTCTAGCAACCTTTGCGGCCATTACAGATGTGGTATGGAATCCCTAATGAAAGGGTTTCCAAGTCTCCACTACAATAGTGGGTAGGGTGGGGAGGGTAGAGAGGGAGGGTGTGTGTAAATGAGAGTGTTGTAGGAAACTACTGTTTTTGTTTTGTTTTGTTTTTTTGCAAAAACAGAAATGACTGCTCAACAAAGCACAGAGAAAAACGTACGTGTAAGTGGGGACAAGCATGAAGATGTAATGCAAAACGTCCGCTTCGTCCTTGAGATCTACCGTTGGCAGTTGTAAGACGAACACTGTGATCAACATTGCCTGTGGAAATAAAAAAAAAACCAGAAGTTGTCAACTTATACAACAAAGGCAGTCTGTCACTGTAGTTTAATTTTAGCTAATTTCTGTGATCATTTTAGTTTTGGCTTATGTTGACAATTGCGTGATTTAGACCTCTTCATTTTGAACCCTTCGTTAATATCTGATCAGTTTGAACCTGTCACTCCAAGAGTGAAAAATGGTGTCTCAAGTGGTTACTCTAACTTACGGGTTGTGGACAAAAACCTATGATGTGACCATTCCAATAAAACCTCTTTGGTAGTACTTTCACAGGGTGATATATTTTATTCAGGGTTTACAAAGAGGAAATTTGGAAGTTTTATCGCATTTTGACTTAGACCAATTTTGAGCGTCAAAGGGCTAAAACGGTTACTCACCAGGCTGAGTATGGAGAGCACGAACACAGTCAGTACATAGCCAACCAACGGGGAGGTAAATATGAAGGATAGGCAGTAGACAAATGGCAACACACACAGCCCAAAGAGTATCTAAGGACGACAACAAAAACATATTCAGTAGAGAACTTTAATGAAGTGTAATGGAGTGTGGCGTAGCGTGGCGTGTCGTGGCGTAGCGTGACATGATGTGGTGTGTGTGACATGACGCGCCAAAGGGTGGTGTGCTGTTGTAGAGTATAGTAAATTGCTGTGTTTGGTGGCGTGGCGTGGTGTAATGTAGGGTGACATGACAAGGTGTGGTGTGGTGTGACGTGCTGCACTGAAAGTACTCTAACGACTCCTGAGTTCAAACCACTGACAGTATGATGTGGTTAGTTTGGTGTTGTGTGGCACGGTGTGGCGTGACGAAGTGTAGAGAAATATGGCGTGACAAGGTGCTTTGTGGTGTGACGTGCGCACTGAAAGTACTGACATGGCTCCACGGTTCAAACCATTACAGTACGATGTAGTGTGGTGTTGTGTAGTATGGTGTGGCGTGACGTAGTCTTGTGTAACGTTGAGTGACAAGATAGGGAGGGCTGAGACTTGTCACTGTGTGATGTGATACAGTGTGGTATGGCGGTATCGTGTAGTTTGGTATGGTGTGACGTTAGATGGCGTGACATGGTGTAGAGTACTGTGACCTTACCCCTGTGGTGTGGTGCGGTGTGGTATGCACTTGTGTGGTATAGTGTAACGACGTGCGCTGAGGTTCAGTAAAATACAGCGCGGTCATAGTATGGTGTAGAGCAGTGTAGATGGGTTTAGGGTAAGTAGGGTTTAGTAGTGTATTGCGTTGTCGTGTAACACAGAGAAAAGCAATAGGGCCATTTATACGAGAAAAAATAAGACGCGTCTTACATAAGACGTGAACTTTCCGTATAAACGGCACATTTCGTCTAAAATAAGACGCGACTTAGCTAAGACGCATCTTATTTGAGAACAGCCCTTAACACCTGTTCTTAGATAAGACGCGTCTTAGCTAAGACGAAAAAACTTCGTATAAATGACCTTCGCGTCTTACATAAGACGCGAACGCATAGTACGCATGCGTTAATTTTTGGCGGGAAAATTTGGATTGCCGTTGGATTGCCGTTGCTACGGGCAACATTCACATGAAAACGAGTCAAGAACAGAAATGAGACGCGAACCATTTATACGAGCTGTTCTCGTCTTAGATAAGACATGCTCGTATAAATGGTCCAGTTCGCGTCTTATTTAAGACGCGTCTTATTTTTTCTCGTATAAATGGCCCTAATGTGGCGTAAAGTAGTGATGTTTTGGGTGGTGTAGCGCACTGCTATATTTCAATACTGTAGTCGTATTGTGTTTGTACTCACAAGCATAAGAAAGACAATTCCCAACTCATC
>JBBMOI010000003.1:8927500-9015000 GCA_038088405.1 Porites divaricata
AGTGTTCTGTGAAATAAAACAAACTTTTAATTTTAGGCTCACTTTTAAAACCAGCCTGTGAACACACATCCTTCTCATCGCCCCCTGCCCGTGATATCCAAAATGAACTCTCTGAGTGGAGAGCATTGTCAAATATTTCAGTCGTTTGGCGTAAAATGGAAATTTTTTTAACCGTTAGTCGTAAACAAGGGCAACCGTACTTTCCTTTTTTCCCCTAAATTTGTCAATATCCCTTGTTAGGACTTCGCGTGAATTGTTTTGCGGTTGATGGCCCTATATCTGAGCCTTTGTTTTCCAGTCTGAAAACGTTTTTAGAAAGATAAAGTGATAAAACCGTTTTAAGTATTACTAGGTGTCGGGCATCGGAGAGTCAGGCGCGTGAAACCGCGCAGCCGATACTTCAGTTTCATCAAACGAACGAATTCCTCGTCAAATCAAGCGGATTCCAGTTGAGATTTTTCCTGTAATGGAGAAGATCAGTAGCAAACCGTTGAGAAAAGACAAAACTAAGAAAACTGAACAACAATCCTGCATCCTTCTTTAATTTTTTTTTTTTAAATCTGAAAAACTATGGCATTGATAGTCGTTCTGACGCTAATGTTTTATGTTTTTTGTATACTCTGTACTTAAGCATGTAATTAGTAATCTAGCTTAAGGCTTCCTTTTCATATTTGCTCACAATTTAATTAAAAACTTTTGTTCAGTTTGTTTAATGTTATGTAATGAGAGTGACTAAACAAACGAATAAAATAAAAAAAAGATAAAAAAATATGATAAAAAAAAATGATAAAAAAAATACTGCCTAGAGCTACATTGGGTACCTTCAAGGTTTCTTGTTTTACATCAGAGCTTACGTTCCTGTAGTCTGCAAAGAATGCTTTGGTGAAAACGTCATCAATACTCAAATTGGAGAGCTTCAGGACACGTGGCTGATCATTCGTTCGCGTGGGAATAGATGTGATAAGTAACAAGCCACACAAGACCATGAGAAGAGGGAGAACGAGTTGAGTAATGATGGCCTTCTTATCGCGCTTGGAATTCAGGAACCTTTTCAAAAACATGGCTTTGTACTGCTGCCATTTCAAACTAAAGCCTGTTTGTAGCCCTAGGAGAAAGAAAAAAAGAATACCGGTAAATCAGAAACCATGACTCAACGACTTAACTATCAGAATTTCACTAACGCCACGTATGTGTTTGCCTTAGTATGTAAGGGGTCCAAAAAGAGGATAAAACACTCTAAGTATTAAATATGCAGTCTCTAGAAACACTGTAAACGGTGCTAAAACCACTTGCAACTGATTCTAGCAAAGCTTCCATCTTACTGCAGTTTAAAGCATTCGTTTTGCCTCTGGGGTATGACTACAGAGCGTTTATTTTTAGTACAAAAACGTTTGTAAGACTGCATCATGTCTCTCCGATGTTGCTCACAGTAGACTATTTTTTAGACATTAGAGGTGAGCAAAATAGATCTTTTCAGCTCATATGTCTTGTTTTCCTAATTCAGACCACGTGATGTTCTCCAGGGAATTTGCCTTTTCTCTTTTCATAGATTATGCATACATATGCACCTGGATGCACGTGCATAAGGACGCATTTGAAACAAACAGTTCTCTGGGGAACCATCACGTGGTCCATTGGAAACAGCTTAGTACTTGGTATTAAGTTCCTCTAGACAATAAGCAATGTTTCCTACAAGGCTGCAGATTTTAATGTTTTTGCGACAGGCTTTCAGATACCCTGGGTGTCAGGGGTTTTTTCCTAACCAAATTCCTGATAATTCTGATGAAGCTTTGTCAAAACGTGAGCACGGTTTATTTTATCCTAGGTATTTCGACGACGGAAATCTGGAGCCAAGGTAGGCTTCAGCAGAAATATCCCTACTCAAACTTCATGAAAACAAGCAACCTCAGAACATGGGGCGATAAAGCCCTGGGGACGAGATTGGAAAACACGCCGAATACTTTACCTCCTCCTTGGGGATCTTCGACTTCAGCAATGTTTACAATTTGTTGAGCTTCTTGCCCAGCGATATCGTGATCATGGGCTCTAGAAGTACAATAGTTAACCAGTGAGTTTACCGCAGCAAAACGTTAATGTGTGACAAACGTGACAGGGCTATTACGTACGTGTTTTGTCATGATCTTCACCTAAAATTGACGATTAAAAAATCGTGCGTGTAAAGGAAGGTTAAATTTGGCGGAACGTTTTCTCAAACAATTTTTGTCACGCTTAACACATAAGGTTTGTCGTCTTCTTTCTTCTCCCTTCTTGTTGCCCAAGTTCACAGATAACAAAACAGAGCGCGATCAGTTGCGTAATGAGCTCAAAACGAAAATTCAAATTTTATTTTTAGTTCGATATTTCAAGTAAAAGAAAACTGGGTTCAAAAAAGAAGTGATAGGAAGTTAAACCACGTCACTTACAAATCATCTACAGTTTTCTCGGATCCTTCTCCGACCTTCATGAAAACTTCTTCCAATGTTGTAACCGACACTCCAAAGCTGGCAATTCCATATTCTTCCATCTTATCTGGAGGGGAAAATGACGCAACAAAAAATTCTTGTAGGAGCTCTTGCAGGGGTCTCTTGCGGTTGGTCAGTTTTAAGGGAATTTAATTCTTTTTTCTTTTTTTGAAAGTTACATACAATATAGTAAAATGCAATTTACTTGTGTGTTGACAGCTCTGGTTCTTACTGATATTAAAGACTTTCAGATTCGGCGACGAAATTTAACTAAACGTTTTTCGCGAATCCTAAAAAAAGACGCTCCAGCAAGTTTCATTTCTACCTTTCTTAACCAAAAAAGTTGACATGGTTTTTTTTTTATTAAAGAAGGTTAAGCCTTCTCTGTTGATAACCTGTTTCCGTCACTACGACATTCTCACTAAAACCCGTAATAGACAGACGACGGTTATCGCTTTTCCCCGCTAAAATGACGCTGTTTCACCCGTGCGCACTACTTAACATTGAGAAAATCTCGTTCTCTTAGTAGTCTTCGTCGATGTTTCCAGCACTACCATACACCGATAATTGAGGTTGACGTCTGTTTGGATATTGAATATTTTTGTTCAGAGGCCTGGTAGCATTTAGAAACAAGTGGGATAATTACCCTGCTAGCAGAACCTTCTTTGCGGCATGCTTTTTACCTTGTATCAGTCTTTCACGTGGCACTCATTTGCATCACTTGGCTTGTTTACTTTCGCACATATTGCGTGCCTATTGCAACTTTAAAACGTATGATGCGTTATAAAGGTTTTAAGAAATAATTATATATCTACCAAAAAAAGAGGGAAAAATTACCGAAGTTTCAGTTCAAAATTCCTATGTTACAATAAAATGTTAAAACCATCAAAATACTCGTGAAATCAAGAAATTTCTGTGACAATGTTTGCCTTAGTTTCTGTTTAAAATCCCTATGATTCTTACTTAATTTGAGATCTTTATCTAGCTTGTTCCACAAATTGACAACCTTTACTGGAATGAATCCGCTGACCAGCAGATGTTTTAAATAAAGAGGTATTTAATTGTTGTGAATTATGTGTTACGCGGCCAGAGACATGTCCCCTGGTAACTAGCTTGGATGTAAGGTAATCTGTAAGCTCGCTGTTTCAGTGATCACGGTCTTGCCACTGGGTTGAGTAAAAAACTGGGACGGGGACATTAGGACGCGTGTGTGGGGACTTGTGACTCAGGGACGTGAGACGAGGGACTTGGGAACATCAAGAATGGGACACGGGGACGTTTTGGATGGGGACGTGAGGCATCAAATACAGGGATGCGAGGATGTCAAATACAGGGACATGGGGGGTGTGAATGATTATTGCAAAAGTCGGAAGAAAATGAGATATCAGTCACTTCCCTCGAGAATACGTTTTGGCGAACGCAACCCACCCTACCCTCCTTATGAAGCAAAGACTCAGTGAAGACCCCCTGCATTGAAGAAAGTGAAACTGCTGTCCTGGTATTCTAGTTGCTGATGGAATATTGGAGCCCTAAACAGGGTAAGGTGGGTTATGGTCACCAAAATGTATATAGAATAACAGCGTTCGATTACAAACAAATAAAAAAGGAAACTAACTTAAGTGGCATAAGTGAGCTTTGAAACTGGAAGTGCTAGCTCCGAAAGGGTGTTTCTAAAACGAAGACCTAAGACCTAAGACCCCATGGACTAAACAAAGACCCCTTAGACTAAAACAAAGACCCCTTGGACTAAAACAAAGACCCCATGGACTGAAACAAAGACCCTTTGGACTAAAACGAAGACCCCATGGACTAAAATGACTGATGCTATCCACTGAGGACAATGCCAGATGTGCCTTTTTTTGCCTCGTCTTTTTCCTTCCTTTTCTTTTATTATTATTATTATTTTTTTCATCACAGTTATCATAAAACAACTGTTTAAGCCGGTTTTGTTTCATTTACATGTATATCCCTGTCATACGCTGTTACCATATTCTGTGCTCCATTGTTAAAAAATGACTCATCTTTACAGCTTAACCCTTTAAGTCCCAAAGGCAACCAACATCAAATTTCTCCTGACAATATCCATATGTTGCCAAGACATTAGGTTAAGAGAATTAATAATATGAGAAGATGCTTTGATCATTTATCAAATTCTCTCAACTAATTCTTTAAGGCAATGTATGGAGATCAGTTTGGAGAATTTTTATGTGGACATTGGGACTTCAAGGGTTAAACAGTTATTTTATGATAACTGTGATAAAAGAAAATTATAATAATAATAAAAGAAAAAGAAGGAAAAAGACAAGGAAGAAAAACGTTTGTCTGACAAGTCTCTAATCTGGAAACTTTATTCCAACTTCACGGTTTAACTACAAGACCACGAAGGCTCTCTCACCTTAACTCTGCAAAAAGCTTTGATTTAAATAAAACTGACATAATCATCATTGTAAACACTTCCAGAGTGGTTTAAAACATGCAAAATATGTTCAAAGAAACCTGAAGGAAACTAAGGTAAGTGATAGACTTGAATATCACAACTAAATACTGCAGAGGAAATTCCACAACATTCCCAGATCACCGTAACAAATTACGGAAGAGAGCATTGCCCTCAGCAGTTACATTATTTTAGCATCAGTCGTTTTAGTCCATGGGGTCTTTGTTTTATTCTGAGGGGTCTTCATTTTAGTCCATGGGGTCTTTGTTTTAGTCCAAGGGGTCTTCGTTTTAGTCCATGGGGTCTTCGCTTTAGTCCAAGGGGTCAATGTTTTAGTCCGAGGTGTCTTCGTTTTAGTCCAAGGGGTCTTCGTTTTAGTCCATGGGGTCTTTGTTTTAGTCCAAGGGGTCTTCGTTTTAGTCCAAGGGGTCTTTGTTTTAGTCCAAGGGGTCTTTGTTTCAGTCCAAGGGGTCTTAGGTCTTCGTTTTTGGGTACCGGTATTCATTTTAGAAACACCCAGCTCTGAAACCCATTGCCTGTACCACTACACCACGGAGGATTCAACTATTGTAACAAAATTTTATTTTGTTTCACATACATGTATTTCTAACAGCAAATGCTTGCTAACAGTGCTTAACCCTAATAACGATAGTCAGTGCGCTTAACTCCTATATTAGGAATATTTTCTGTAAACATAATAAGGTGTCCAATATGGTTCTGGACAATCGAATCTACAGTACAGGCCACGGGCATTGCAGCACTTACACGCGCATAAATTACGTGCAATATGACGGATTTCCACGAAAAATCCACACAAAAAACTCACGTGTAAATTTTTACACGAGCTCTTACACGCAGACTTTTTACACGCAAATTTGAGTGTATTTTTACGGTGATTGATTTTGTGTATAAAAATACACACAAGTTGCGTGTATTTCTTTACAACAGCAAATGTAGCTGTTGATATAAATGGTAGTTAAAAATTACGTTTACTTAAAATCTTGCCTACCTCCATTACAAATCATCTCCGATGTATCAAGCACCGAACGTTCTATTGCACTATTTAATCAGCCATTGTGTACGGTTCCAAACCACACTGTTGAACGTCAATGACTATTATCACATTTAAAAGAGATTCTTCCAGCCTTCTAAAAGACTTTCTAGCTCCAAAACAACAAATAATTAACCAAATTCAGCAAAAGTCAGTCAGCCGCCATGCTTTTTCTAACCTCGTCCCCAGGGCCCTCGCCTACTCGAAAGCAGGAGAGAACCCTGGTAACGAGGGTGCCCTTGCAGATTCCGCAAACAAAGAAATGTGTTTGATGTCGTTTTTGGAGAGGTGACATTAGACCACAACTTTTCGATATGGCGGCTGTTATCTTGGATTTTTACCAAAAAATATTAAGCCTATGATTCTTTAACAACGTTTTCTTTTTTCTTTTTTTTTCTTTTTTTTTTTGTTTTTCCTTTTTGCTCCAAATAGACCGCGGACTATCCTTGGCCGGAAAAATTTCTTTTTGCAACCTTGGGTTATTTTATCGAAGGTTTACCCTGAACCGTGCCAAAGTTCTGATCAAAAGCAGAATAATGGCAACTTCATCAACTTCTCCATGCATAGTTTCTGACGAAGAAGTAGCTAAATTAAGTGATGAGGAACAAAAAGCTAAAAAGTGGCTACAAATACAGAATGACCAGTTTTGAAAGGTAACAAAAACAAAAAAGGAATTTCTTGAATCCAGTTTACGTAAACAAAGGATTCTTTCAGGGGCGGATCCAGAATATTCAGAAAGTGGAGGGGGGAGGGGGCAGGACAATTGGTAACTATACAAAAACTATTTATTTTACAGAGAATAATAGTGACATTTCACTGAAAAAAGGGGTGGCCACAGTCCCTAAATCCACCCATGTGTTTCAGTTTATCCTCTCCTAAAACTAGAATTAGACTTTTGATTAGACTACTTCTTCTCGTTTCTAAGAGTCAAGATTAATATTGTTGGTTTTCACATGACGTCACTAAAATTCAAACTAAAAAAGCTATCCATCCTACCGAGATTTTACTTTCACGATGCATTAGAGCAGCTGAAAAACTAATTGTTAAACAAATTTTCGTTTCACAAGGGTTCTTGGTTTTGTGATAGAGTACGCTTGAATTTCTAAGCTTTTGCGTGACGCGGCATTTACATGACGGCCAAGAGAGCTGTCATGTAGGTTAAAAATTGAAAATGATTTATTTCAGGAAATTTTGCCATCTAAACAGTTCATGTACTGGAAAAAGTATTGTTTTAATGTTTATGAGTTTCTCGAAGAATAAATTCACACTTTTGTAGCAAAACTCGGTAAAGATGTTTCTGTTGGTTTCCGTCCGCCATGTTGGAGCTCATCCAGGTGAGCACCAGCATGGCGTCTCCATACAAATCTCTATAAATTTGAGTAAAACATTTCTTCGGATATCTCGTATACGAAATATTCCCCTGGCCTGAATCTTGGCGAGGGTCTTTGCATATGTACCTCATTTCATTTCCCAGATTCTGGATTTTATCTATTGAATGGTTTTGATTTTTATTTTCATCTATTTTGAATGGCGTGACACTGAAAATCAGCAATTCAACTCTGCGCAACGTGCGTAGAACTCCTGAACTACTGTTGACTGAGAAAATTCGACAAATTGTTGTTTATTAATTATCTGACAATGCAAAACAATAGCTCTAACTGAAAGTGTTCTTCTGTTGTTCTCCAGCTACTGAACGGCTAAACGCGGGGGTTACTTTTAAAAGGTTAAAACTTTAAGAAACCTTCTGTACGAATTATAGGGAGTATTCCCTATAACAAGGAGACGCTCCGCAAACATAAAACAGCTTTTCGGACCGGAAAAGGTATCGAGGCTTTCGAGAAACAGGCCCCAGTACAGGTCAGTCCTTGCTCAAGCCTTGGGAAAACCTGTCGCGGAGGCAGAAGATATCAGAATGCATTATGGGAAATTAGGGTTTCACATTTTGTTTCTGCTTTCCAGGTTGTTGATTCTGTTTTCTATATTTGTGATTTTTTTCTGTCAATTCTGATCTGTCATAATTTCTGCGGTTTTAGTTTTTTTTTTTTTTTTTTTTTCATGTGTGTGTGTTTCCTTTTTGGAGGATGTATTTCAGTCGGTTTCGGGAATTGTGTTCCTGTTTTACTGGTTAATTGTGTTTCTTTTTTCTTTTCGCTCATGGGTTCCAATTTTGGCTTGTGTGTTTCCCTTTTAGGTTTGAGGTTTTCTGTTTCTCTGTTTTGTTTCCATCGGTCACAGTATAAATTAAATCGCTGTTCAGTGGCATCTAAATCAAACCACTAAAGACAACTTACCCTGCTAGCAGAGGCTTTTCCCTTGTGTTTCTCAGCGTTGTACTGCCATTCTCTTCGCGGTTTTGGTTGCTCGCGTTTTGTTTTGGTTGTTTCTGTGCCGAGGAAAAGACCTCTGCCGACAGCCGCTTGCGATTCCTGTTGACAGCGAAACAAAGTATGTTTGTTCGATAATTTGTACGGTGTCTCGGACTCGTCGTTTAGCTATGACAGGTGTTTCAAGTTAAACTTTTAAAGTTTGTTTAAATCACCCTTCCTTGTCACTTCTTACACTGATGATTTCATTTGATATCTTCAGACATTTTTTTTTCTGAGATATAAAATTGTCCCTCTTTCAGGAAGAGATAAATTATATATTCCAATCATCAGCGGTACGAACATTTATCCAATTTCAAGGTTCCTAAACTTACTGCTGTTTTCTTTGGTCTCCTTTCATCAAGAATTGGTACGTTTTTGAAAAATAAATAGTTATTTGATTGACTGACATCGCATTTCTCCTTCCAGTAAGGGGCGTTCCCACCACAACTATGTAGATTCACCATGGCCGGGTGCGTAAATTTGGGGACCGGGCAGCCAACCTCGGTTGATTATCTGGAGACATTTTAACTCATTTGAATTGCACCTGATTTCAGGGAGAGCTGAATTATTTCAAGCGGATCATTGTGTCCAAGGTTCGAGACATACGAGCTGTTTCCCTTCATCATCTGCAACTGGTACGTTTTAAATAAACATAACTTTAGCCGTTTGCAATATCAATGCATAGTTAGGTCCCTCCAGCGTAGAGGCAACCGAGGCAGTTGCCGTGAATATAATTTTGAAGTTTCTTGTTTATCTTGCAAAAAACATTTCGCTAAGACGATATATTCTGAAGAAAACAAAGTTAGATTTCTTTTTTATATTTCCTCGGAAAGGATATTTGTCTGGCTGGGGACTGGGGACTATGCATGGGTTAAGTACTCATATTCATATAGCTTTAACTAAAGCATTTTAGAGAAAGATCGGTCCATGTCAAATATCCCTTACAACAAAAAGGGTATAGATAATACGTATTGGTCTCTACGACAGGAAATCTAGGGAAAATCTCATACTATTGTTTATAAAGTTAAGTTTGTCTCTAACAAGATAATACACATTTAAGTTACCTGTCATCTGAAACTCGTTTCAGATAGAGCGGAGAGCGGGAGCCAGAGCTGATCTTTGAGAGGTTTGTGGTGATTAAAGTTAATTGATTTGTCTATTCTGTACATATTGGCATTAGTTTATATTTCATTTCATAGCAGTTATGTTGTTTGTTTTGTAATGTCCCTTTTTAAGACCACAGCCCTTCCTGTATATAATTGCCAGCGACGGTTAGCTTGCTGAAGGTCATTATGTACCCTGATTCTCAAACCGTATGAGCTTGCTTGCTCTTCCTTCCCCCCACCCCTCCCTCCTTTCCCCCTTCCTTCACTTCCCCCGAATCGTTTATATTTATTCTGGAAAGTTTATCAATGTATTGTTAATTGCAGAACATAACTGTAGCCATTTATAATATTTCGGAGAACATGTCTCCAATCATCAGACAATGTGTTAATAGCAAACTGCTAAGCATTATTTGTATAGAAATTGAAAATAGGCTACCAGATAATCGAATTCGATGATCACCTTCACCAGAGATTTTTGTTTTCATTAATTCTTTTTGGGCCCATTTCTATACCAGCGCCAACGATCAAATTGAGAAGAAGTTTCATGCTTTTTGTTTTTACTCTTGGTTCAATGTACAGTCATTAGGCACTTAATTAAAGCAGGCTCTGAATATAATTTGGTAGGCGGACACATCGTATCTTGCTTGTAACCTGAATTTTATAAGATTGTACATTAAAGCCATGTCCATGCGATCAAGTCCGTTATTAGGTCTGTAAACGCGTACGCGTGATCACAGCTGCCCATATGCGAACAATATTTATCATTTATCCGTTGACTGTTTAATTGACCATTTAATTGTAATCACGCGTGGGCAAGCAAACCTGGACTAATTTCACTTTATAACCCGAGTATCAATCTCCTCTCAGTCCCCTAGTCGCTTTAAGGAATAACTAACACTTAAACTATTCATTTAGAAGCAAAAATTATCTATTCAAATTTTTGCTGAACAATTCATCTTTTGTTATCTTCAGATTGATTCTCCGAAGCGAAGAAAAGGGAGAAGAAAAGGGGGACCTTGCCAACAAGATTGTAAGTTCCTGACTTTTTAAAAAATATTTTATCTAAAGTTGCGTTGGAGCTGGTTCTGTTAAAACGGTCACCACATTCTCTTAAAGTGATCTTCTCTCTGTTAAAGAAACTGACGATGATGAAATGATGAAACTGATCCTGAAAAATAATAAAAACAGTTTTTCTCAAAATTTGCAGAAATGGAAAGCAATAAAATGATCGAACAGTTCGTATACACAAAAAAATTGCAATCAATTAACTTGCAACTTCAACACTAGTGACAGCCACTAATTGTTTGTCAGGAAAACTTTGCACAGTAGTGTATATACTAGGATAAGAAACATAAGTTATTTTTCATGTTACAGTTACATTTAAAACATGAAATGTATTTGTACAGTAATGCGTTACAGGCTAGAAGTATGTCTACGCACTCAGTTATTAGCGGAGCCCACGCTGGTGCGAAGCATGCGCGAGCGAAGCCAAATACCTAAGGAAATTTGGTAATCTATCCACCCTCGAAATTTTGGTAATCACGTTACCGAACGCCAGTCCGTCCGCACCACAAGAAAACTAATGTGTAATGTCAAACTTTCCACCTAGTGTGGGAACCTGTAACCTGTGTTTCACTTGACAATAGACATACATACTATACAGATTTAGCCAGGGCTAAAAGCGAAGCTCCCGTTAATAAATTTATTATTTAAATCAAAAAGTAAACTTGTAATCCACAAACCGGTTAACTTTAGGGCAGATCCATATGACTTTTGAGATAAAAGCTAAGTAATTTTAGGGAAAAAATAGTTTGAAAACAGTCCAAAAGTGAAACAAATCTTAAATCTAGTTGATAGTCTTATTTGTACACCCCAAAAATGGCAATCATGACCCTTTGATCACTTTAGATTAAGTTTGGAAAACAAATTCTTCCCAAACAAAATAACCCAGTCACCCACCTACACCACCTTTATTTTATAAGGTTAATTTGACAGCCCCGGAATGTTATTTCAAAGGTCAGTTATAAGACACGATATCCAATTTACACCGTTCCTCTGTCTAAAAGGGAGACCAGAATTAAAAATCAGGCCGGAATTTTTGTGTTCGACAAGTTTACTTTACAAAATCTTGCCGACAAATCTGATGGCGTGTAAACCAGCCTTTTATACTTTTTATACATCACATCTGAGGTAAACAGTACTATCAGGCTTTCTTTGTTTATCGTACAGACTTCGGACAGAATTGGTTTTGTTGTCGTTTTTTCACAATTTTGCAAGACAAATTGCATTCATTCAATATTCACGACGATCGAAGCATGCGCTAACCCTTGCAAGGCAAATTATAGAAGTGAACACATTATAAAACGTTTTAATAAAGAGAATGCCAGGATGTCGGGACTATTTAGTCAGATCAATCTGCTCCTATGTATTATGCAGGGTAACGATGGGCTTTTAACGAAAACGTTAAAAAAAGCCTAGTATTTTTATTCAGCTTCACGATCAAAATTCACCCATATGGGCAGCCGGTTCTGACTTTTGACAAGCTCTAAATTTGCAGTGCGAGCTGTTGTTGTTTAAATGAACAGTAAATAGAGTTACGCTTCAATATAATAAAGAATTTATTATGTTTAATTTTTTATGGTTTTATTATGTGTAATCATTAAAAGCGTTTGATACGCGCGGCATTTTGAGTACTCCTGCATGCGATGTTCATGTACGAACATGACAGGACGCACAGGGCCTCGACTGTAAGTACCGCAAAGGAATCCTTAGAACATTGTATTAGCATTCCTAACATACCTTCACCTACGTTGCGCTGACTTTTCTTCCCCAAGAGACCAGTGAGGCGTCATAATCTGTTATTATGTCAAGGATGATGTCAATACATTGAAAACAAACTAGACAATTCTGGTCGGAAAACGTGACATAATTACTTTCTATTTTTTGAATAAAAGAAGACGTAAGTAAATAGAAGAAAGCCCCGACTGAATATGATCCTGAAAAACTTTTAGTATATATATGTTTTCAAACGCGACACTCAAACAACGAAAAATCTTCGTGCGAAGACCCAGCAATAATTTGACGAATCAGGCATTCAATAAACATCAAGTAAAATCATAGTGAAAATAAAGGCTGAGTTTAGCAGTCTTTCTGAAACAAAACATGTTTGATAGGTGAGATGGTCACGGAGATGAAGAAAACGGCATCAAAGTAGAAAAATCTGGCAGGCTGTTTGAATCGGCGTAATGAGTATTTTCTTTAATAAGATAGACCGTAGTAGACCGCTAAAAGCAAGCAGAATATAATTAAGACATACTTCAATACGCGATGCAAGGTAAATATATTTCGAAATCCGTAATTATTTTATTGCGCGCTGTTACGTATTGTCTAACTGCCCGTCTGCCAACTTCCGGCTCCCCGTCGTGATCCCTCGAAAAACACTAAAAAAATAAGCTAAGGGGGGTATTGAAACTGTAATAAACTGCTATCGTTAACATGTTATTCTTTCTCTTCGCTATCAATTGGTCTATTATTAGTTATAGTCTAATTACCGTTAATTAACTGTATTTGTGCACTTTTCAGGAGCTCCCAACCCTTTGCGAAGGGTTACCGATACATAAGACACTAAACACAACCTACTTTTGAACATGGAAATTCCGCAATGAGTTAAGAGGACATACCACTTTAATCATTTCTTTTTATACGGAAAAAGTGCGGGACTCTATTGCGATTCTTAAATAAGCACCTATTTTATTCTTCCATGAAAATCGCACGAGTGTATTGATACATTAATTCGTGAAAAAATTATCACCTTTGTGTCGAATGGCAAATGACTCTTTAGTGTTCAAGACAACTCCAATATACCGGTAAGTTGGCGATAAGAGAAGTGCAAGGAATGAATGAGTAGAATATTAAGTAACATCGAACTGTAAGGGACGCGCCGTCCGCCAGTTCGAAAAAGAAGTTACTTTTAGACTAGAAACAGGAGTAGAAAATGTTACATCAAACTGTATGGGACGCGCCGTCCGCCAGTTCGAGAAAGAAGTTACTTTTAGACTAAGAAAAAGAGAAGAATACGTTACATCGAACTGCATGGGACGCGCCGTCCGCCAGTTCAAAAAGGAATAAGTTGAGATAAGCTAACATCCTGACTAGAAAATTTTCAAGTAAAATGTATGATGTGCCTTTCCTAGTTTCGCACTGACAGTTTTGAGGTTTGAAAGAAATGATAATTTAAAAGTTTGTGATCACCTCGCGCTTCAGAAATAAAAGGCTACACTCGCCTGCGCCCAAAATCTAGCTTTTTGTCCTTTGAAAATTAACTCATGTTTGGACACTAGGCAGGTTCAAAATTAAAAGAGTATTTTTGTTAGGATCGAAAGATTCTAGATGACTAGATTTCCGCACAAAATACACGAGCAAAGGAGGACTCGAACATGTTGTGATCTAGCACCTCTCTTATAGTTAAACATTCTTTACGTTTGTGTTAACATTCTATAGCTTTAGTCAAGCTTTCTCACTTAAGAGGTTAATAACATAGAACCTTAAGTATGCTAATCAGCTCTAGAGCATCTGTTGTGTTAAGCTGCGTTATGTCTGGCAGCTCAAAGTTCAAGAGAATCGTCGAAGCCAAGCAAATGAACCATTGAACAAGGCAACGTCCTTAAATGGTTTTAGATAAATAACTCACCCTTTTCAAAGCGAAGAGAACTTAATCGAATGTTACCGACATGCGAAAAAGCGAATTTATGGAGTTATTCCGTGGTTTAAGGTATGTACTGAGCCCAAGCTAGCGCCATATCATAATTTAGTCATAGCGATATAAATTTCCCTACGAGTGTTTTCGCCGCGAAACTAATTAAAACTTTCAATTCTTACCTCAGACATGTCGGTTTTTTACCTTCATTTCGCTGGGTAAGAATGAGAAAAATCCAGCATCCTTCCTTGATATTAGGCCGCATCAAGTCCTTGGCGGAATCCATGTATTAATGTTGCGAAAATAACATCCACCACGCATTCTGATCTATTCTCACTACGTCCAAATATAAGCAATTCCCGAGGAAAAGAAACGACGAGGAGGTGAAATGCTAGATCCTTGCCACGGCAATATTTTCTAGCTACAACGCCGACGTTTCCAGAAAGTGCGAGGAACCGAGTGGTTTCAGGGACTTTAAGGACGGTGCCCACTAATGGGAAGTATTTTTTCCCAGATAATGACTATGTGAGACAAGTAGATCAAAAAGAAAACTGGGGGTAACCACGCATTTTTCAGGGATAACTACGCTTCAATATGGAGAAAAACGCTGAATAGGCATTTTTTAGAAAAAAGATAAAAAGTTATTTTTTTCCCCAAATTTCAGAGTGTACACGTGAACTGGCACAAATGCAATATTAATTGTAACAAGGTTTCAATATAAGCAGCAAACGATAACATAACAACCTCTCTTTATACGTCTTTTTTGGAAATATCAGCACACCTGGGAAGTTATCAGCAGTTACCCCTCTCCACGCGTTTGCCTTAAAAATAGTGTAAACAACATTTCCCCCGAACCAAAAATTGATCGTTTGCTGAGTAGGCTTATTACTTTCATTTGTTGAGATAAAAAGTAGAGGTTACCATGCGTTTTTAGAAGTTAAATTGGTTGGTTTCGACCTTAACTTAATCGCTTTGGGGGTTATTTACAATTTTTCCCATCCCCTCCCCGGTCAGTTTCACTATTGCTTCACTCCACGCAGAGTACTCTGGGATATCCACAACAGTCAGAGAGAACAACAATCCACGGAGGAGAGCAAAAACAGAAAGTGAAGCAGGACATTTCATGGACTCTAAGGAAAACAAAGTATACTATTTCATTCAACTGGAGCTTCTCCATCTCAAAAATTGAACAAAAATTTTTGGAGAAGAGCAATCTCCAAAGTATTAAAGATTACTTCCAGCGCACATAGAGTAGTATGGCGAGCTCAAGATCCAATTCCAAGGCTAGTGCTGTAAACAAACTACTGTACTGTACTGTACCGTACAGGGACTCTTAGACAGGTACTCCTTTAATCGTTTGCTTACCTGTACATGTCCTCAAGATGTTTTGAACTGTAGATGTAATATGGATTGTAAACCTTCTATCGTTTTTTATCATTTTACTGGATACCTCGATCGAACATGTTGTTAAACTTGCGTACATTCAATGAGCTTATATCTGTGTTTTTTAATGCGCTCTCTCTTTCGGGCTTTGCCACAAATGTCATATGATTTGCATAGACTCAAGTTCCATACATGAACTCTCTTTTAAAAAAGCTGAATACTGCGAAAGTAGTTGTACCGAATGCGTTTATGTACCCTCATAAATAAACTGGGCTATAAGGATCATTTTACATATTTCGTTTTGACTTTTTTTTTACTGTAGCATTCGGTGTCATGATCATTCACTATGTTTCGTTCCTAATTGTTGATTTTAGACTTAACAGTGTCTGTTAAACCTAAGAAAGTCTTAGAATGGAAATACTTTATTTTATCTTCCATCTTTAGTTTGTAAACAGCCAAATGGCAGCTATGTCTAAATGTCCAGATTATGTGTGGCCTGAAACTGAACCTTAAGAAAATTAATACTATCTACACGACAAGCTGCCCAATGAGTCAATTATTTCAATGCTTTGTAATGCCAAAATGCTTAAAGGACAATGATAATAGAAAAAAGCATGACAATTTTGTACGGTTTTTTCCACGATAAAAGCGTTTCCTTTGCTGTTCGCAACTGTTTGTGAAGCTGCGATCTCAGCAATCCAAGCAATCTTGTGATAGTTGTTTTTCTTGTTTGTTCAACAAAAAAAGCCTCGGACTCTCAATAACAGGGACATCTGTATGTACTCGAACGCTTTAAATCCATTTTCTTGGGAATAATTAAATAAATCTTACAAAATTAAAGAAATATTCGGGAAAGTGTTTATAGCCGATTAGCCGATAAAACGTGAAGGACGCGAGTGAAAGGTAAGCTTGCAGTTTCTCGATTAAGCTGAGGATTTGGAGCTATTTTCCATCTGATTTACTGATCCTTGCCTATTAAGGGATTTTTTACTACCCAAGCTCCAAGTGTAACATCTTGAAGCAATAACTTTGATGTGTTAGAATTGACTGTTGTTTGACTATAAAATATTCGGTCAGATCGATCATACGGCAGAAATAGCAACATGCGCTTCGGTTTTTAAAGAACTGACAAGGTAAATAGAAATTATTTTTCGTCTGTTCAAAAACGACGCATCTTTTCCACAAGAAATAAGTAAAACCTCCCATACTTACAAGAGACAAAACCACTGCGCGTGTCCTGCGTGTTGCGCATTTCTTTCGCGTCGCGCGCTACAACCTTGGCATGCGCAGAAAATGTGCGCAGTAACAATAGTGGGCAACGTCACTAAAAGCGCGCAAACAAATTTATTCTGGCGCAAAATGAAGATTATCTTGCAATGTACGCCATGACCCAGAAATGTTGGCACTTTCGAGGAGCGTCACATTTTTAATGGGATTAGCTGCCCACAACTGAAGATTATACTCTGCGTGGTACTATACTTCCAGTAAAAACCCTCAGCACAGTGATTAAAATTGCGAAAGAGACTACAAACAATCAAGACAAGAAATATATTTCGGTGAAACATTTTCAAAGACAAAGACAACAATTGTTATTCACGAAGTCAAGTATTGAGAGTGAAGTGTTTCTGAAAACCCTGACGGTCATGTAAAAAACCTTGTAGATATAAACCGGCTTTCCAGTGTTTGCTACTTTTTCAAGATGAACTCGAGGCAAAAATATCGCTCAAAGCTTTCCTTTTTTACAACCAAACTTGTAACTAAATATTCTTCAGAACGTTTTCTCTCTCTTTGGGGTCAGAAAATGTCTAAAGGCTTTTAAAGTTCTGTATATCAAACCTGGCATGATACTAGGTCAGATCATGTCTCAAATCTTAAAAACTTGCCACAAAAACTATGCTGGAGTTATCAGGAAAAAAAACATCAAATGCAATAATTACTCAGGCTTACCAGTCGAGATGCAGCTCCTAAAAGCCATCAAGTAAGGCCAGAATCGCTTCAGACTTTTCAACCCTCTTACGCATACAGAAAGGCGAAGTAAAGGCTCATTTTTGAAAACCATGCCATCAGAAAATGGAAAACATTTCCGATGACTTGAAAAAGCGGCGCATTTCTCAGCCAAAAGAATCATGATAGCAGCTGTCTTTCATATTGTACAAGAATAAGATGACACAAACTGTCAGTTTCAGCTATCAGTAAACAAGTTTCCAGATAATGCATAAATTTTCCGCGCGAGCTAACCTGTCAAAATTTGAGCAGTCAGAGCATGAAAACGGGACGAAGAGCGTGGACCATGGTGAGAAAAGCCAAAAGCAACTGCCTTCCCGCTTGTAAAAATTGGCTGAATTTTCGCGTCCGGAGTAAATCAAAACTTTAATAGAACGACCCATAAACACAACTTTTTCCCCGTGTATTTAAAAAACCTGAACTTCAGCCTGCTATCATTTAAAAACTAGTAACTTGTCAGCGGATAACCTAAAAAAATACGCACACAAGATGAGTGGACACCTGAGCCTGCGATACGGTCATGTGATACTGGTCAGCAGGTACCCTGTTGTGACAGCTGTCAATTGGCCACAACATGAACGTGCAATGTCACGCTGCAGGCTCCCATACTAGCTAGAAAGTGTGAAATTTAACATTGGTTGCCCCGTGGTGCGGACGGACGGTCGGACGGTAGGGCGTACGATCACGTGACTACCATTTTTTTAGCCATGGACCTCTGCCCGCCCGCGTGAAGCTCCTCTATTATGGTCAATTGAGAGCTCTCAAATAGGGTATGCGCTGACCAGAGTCACATGACCATATCGCTGGCCCGGGTGTTAACTTATTGAGGCCACGTGTTTTTTGAAGTTTTTCGCTGACCAGTTTTTAACTTTTAATTGATCGCAGGTTCAAGTTTTTGTTTTTCACTCCTATGGTTCTCCTAACAGTAGCTTCGATTTTAGTTCGGGCTAATTCTAATATATTAAGTGAAAAGACTTGATTAACAAGAAAATGAGGTTAAGTTAAAAATCGTGGTATTCCAGAGGAATACTTTTACGGCACATTCTTATGTTTTTGAGTTGGCATTGTTTGAATGTCCTGGCCCCTACTTTCGGAAATTAGCTGTTACTTACGTTTTCTTTGTATGGATGAGTCTATATGAATTGTTTGTTTGCTCATTCTAACTTTTTGGCTGGTTCGGCTTCAACTAAGCTCAATACTAAATGAAGAGGCTATTATTATTATTATGAAAGACTTTACTATTTACAAAAGCAGACAGAAAAACTACAAAGGCTAAGGCTACGAATAAAATGTACAATAAGGTAATAAAAATCAATGACAATAATTTAAAGTGAAAATGAATATTCATGCAGTCAAAATCTAAAATAAAAAATATTCTTATCTACCTAGAATTGATCTCTGTGAATTAGTTAATGAAGCTAAACAAAGACTGTCAATGCAGTAGCTTGCAGTGTGAACCTTTTTACTATAAATTGTGCTGAGCTTAATAATCACTAACATTGCAGGAGCGTAGGTCCATATACGCACATACGCCCGTGCGTACAGGTTAAATTAGGAAAAAAGACTTTTTTAAATTTCCTGAAAGCATTTTTATCATTTAATCGCATGACTTATATGGGTGTCTTTGATGGAGTATTTCCTTTATCTTTTTCTTATTCCATAAAAGGACAGCAAGAAGCGTTTTAGTTGGATGAAAAACAAAGAAAAATGTACCCTTCCCTGCCCCCTACTGCATTTTTCTTGGTACTTATTTACTCAAAATTTCCTGCAGGAAACGCAGAAAATGGCATTTCCGAAACCTTCAATTTAAAAACATTCTAAGAAACATGCGCCCAGACTCCCTATTTTGGAGTGTTTTCCGCGCTCTAAGTTTTCTTCCTGTGCGTACACCTTCAAAATCTCTCGCTACGCCCTTTCATGCCCCGAAAACGATTTACTGAAGATGATCCAACGGTCGCAAAGATAGTGAACAATTCATTGTTAATTTAACATTTTAAAGTCACTGGTAGTGCATGTGGCCCTGAAAAAAAGGGTTGAAATTGAGCATTTGATCTATTTTGTCTGAAACATCGAACCACAGGTCTCAGATTTAAAACTCGTTTTATTCAACTACCTGTTGATACAGGGGCACCAAACGACTGTTTTCCGTAAAATATCTGTTCGGAGAAGCAAATATTGCCTAGAATTTTCTTTTGCTTGAGGACGGCTAAAAATGTCTAAATGAACGTCCTGTTTATGTTCAATATTCGAAGTTTATCTAATAAATTTCCTACGATTAGTTTAATTTTTTCATATTTCACTACCCAGGTTACACTATTTTTCTTAGAAAAAGAAAGCCTAAAATTGTCGGATTCTTAAACGTTAAATTGCTCCTAAAATTTTCGGGAAAATAAGACTGAAGTCCTTGTAATTTCGAAAAGACTTACGGTTCCCCTAGGATGACCAAACAGATTAAAATTCTGTAGTGCCGCTTAGAATGCATTTCTAGACATCTAAAAGTACTCTGGATAGACTAAAAAGTGTTTTCAACGTATTTTGGAGGAAACCGTCGTTGGGTGCCCCCGTTGACAGACGGCAGTACGGTACTCGTGACTTGTATTTAGTGATGTTATCCTGGTAACTTCGAGATCTTTGCTGCATGTTCAGTTAAAGAAAACAATGTACCGTGTTATGTACAGGGGAAGTGGAGGAGGGGGAAAGAGCTGCTCACTGTAAGTTTCCTTAAGGTGGCTTGATGGGGTTTTTCAGCATTAAGAGTGTGTCCATGAGAGAACCAGGCAGGGGGTGATAATGCTCAAATCACGGATTTCGCTCAAACTTGGCACAATTGATGGTTTTGGTGAGATATTAACCTCGACAAAAAATAAGGTCGCAATATTGAATTCCCTGGGATTTACAGGGACCCCCCTAAAAATCACAAAATCTACTCATTTTTGCATAATTAATTAGCTAACTTTGGTTTGGCTGTTCAACAAGTAGAAAAGACAAATTCAAACCTAATCAACTTTATCATCTTCTATGTTTATCAGACTTAATCCTCAGTAATTTATTTTTACTCTCTAATTCGATCTCTTCCTATTATTTAGCCTAAAGTAAGGTCATCTTCTCACTGTTTTGACCAAACCCTAAATTTAAGGTATTTTAGTCACCAACATCTCCCATGAGCAACAACCTATGCACTTAATTCTCACATATTCTTTGAAAGACATCTTTAAGGTTATCAAATCAATCCTAAAATATTTGGGCAATCTCATACTTTATCAATAATGACGTAATATGTACATTTGACTTGACGCTTATTTGTCATTTGACCAAAATTGGAAGAAACGTAGCATTCGTTTTTTTAAACAAAAATAGCACAAAGTTGGCGAGAAGTCACAAATCAGATGCCCATTATCGATACTAATAGCGGAATTGTTAGAAAGTGTCACCTGAGGCATGTTTTCTGTGTTATTTATGGACGTTTTGATGGATATTTTCTGGAACGCTTGAGTAAACACAAGGAGCAAAAGATTTGGTTCAAAACTTCGATCGTTCCAACTTGTAGGTGCTACAAGACCCAAAAACGATAAAAGATAGTGAATAAATGTTACATACACGTCTCTCAGATGCTTTAGTCCAGATGGGCTGCTTCAGTTTCGTCTGGTCCTCTGCGGCGTTACTCTGCGTTACTTTGTGACGAGGTAATGAAACATCTTGAAAAGCTTCGGCTTTTCACCGAACATTCGAAGTCTTTAACATTAGTTGTAGTCAGAGGGAACAAAATGATTCTCCAAGGACAAGAAGGATTACTGACAATCCGTCTAAAATATGGAAAACAACCACCTGCTCGAACACCCTCCATCTTTGTGACTTTAGACTCTGCCTAAATAATGGAATCTGTTACGCTGGACTACCGGACTACGGAATGCGGAATACACTATCTATTGTTTGTACGCGCCAATATCCTGTTATAACTGGTGTGTTAAAAATAGGTTGTGAAAGTCGTGTTACTTGAAATTTTGAGTTTATTCTATGTTGACGTTAATTACCACGATAATAATCGTCCATAATAGCCCTTTCTATAGTCAGACCGTGCCATGCAATTTTCGACAATTAATGACTTGCCATTGGGCATACTTACTTACTTACTTCTATTTTAATCCTCGTAGTCTTACAACTATACAGGATGGCATCTGTATCTGGGTAAATTATTGACTGCAAAAACATAATAATAACTGTTTAAAAGTGTTGAGGAAAAACTTCTGAGGAATACAAAAGACCCAAAAGGGGGCACTAATACATTGCAAAAAAAGTCGGCTAGACTTCTTTAGCTAGTCAAGGAAGGTGTAAATTAAGAACAGTTTTTTGAACACAGACTAATACATAATATTCACTTAATTCTCATTTAAGCTGTCATTTGCGGATTCATACAGTATAGAAGTTCTCTTAACGGACACTCTCGTATATAGCGAATAGCTCTACTTATGACCACCATCACAAAACCTCGTTTCAACTCCCACACAGACTCTGGATTTTTACATTCCCGTAGGCGGCCGCGGATACTCAAGGTTTACCGGTGAATTAGATGTTAGCTTTGATTTAATGAGCTCTCGTAAACAGACACCCGGAAGAGAATCTTATCAGCCTCTGAATGTTGTGCTTTTTTTTTTATATATTATGTCCACAGTCATATCGCTGTTTGTCACTGTTATGAATCATTCTTATATATCCGTTTCAGAGTTACCGTTTTTTTCACATACACGTCCGGGTACACTTGGAAATACAAACTGAATTGTATGCCTTTACCTTATTGTATGCCTTTACCGAATTTCAATAATGCAATGGTCTGATCTCTGCGTTCCCTGTATGTCCTGCCGCGCTCCTCGGAGTATCAGAGTAACTTCAGAAACAAAATAGATTTGTCTATAGTATATTGTAACTTAAAAATTGCATCAGTACATTCACTCCAAAAAGTAGATGTTTCCGCACTTTTCCTCGTTAGAGACCTCCTGCAGTTCGACTCTCATAAAACCCTAATTTTCCAAGAGCAACCCCACGGGCATTATTTACTGGGTGTCTTCCGACCACGCACGGACCGGAACATCAAATGTCTGTAACTTAATTGTTGTGTCTGTCCAGAATTCAACATCTGCCTGCCTCAGCACGGCACACTAACCTGGGCACTAAACTGGTTTTGGTGCCCCAAGAGTACGCAAAAAGGCCCTTCCGACGATGTCTAGGATGAGAAAATTGACCTTACCTGGGTAGGGTGAGAAATTTGAAATCTAAGTATCACAGTTGAAGTAGCTCTTGAGGGAATGTGGGAAGGGTGTTAAACATATGGAAGCGGCTGTTTGAGAAAAAGATCTAACTCAATGTGAAAGTGTGGAGTATTTTGAATCTACTTGGGAACATTACTGCCATAGTTAGGCTTTATAAGACCCCCAAAAGACCATGCTAGGTAAAAAATTCAGTGTTTATGACAGTCAAATCTGGTGCCAGCAGGGTAGGGGATTTGCACGCAATTTGGCCACTCGCCTGGGGAGTGGGGGCTCCAGTATGAAAACAAAATGGAATTCTTGTCGCAAGCTAATCTGGACGTGTCTCACGCTTTATTTGTCCCTTTGAGCTGGTCTGCACCAAGATCCGGCTTCACTTCGCTGCTATTTGACGTGCAACTAAAATAGACAAAAATATTTCTTTCCAAAACACGAAAGCAAAGCGACTTCTATCTCCGAGTTTGAAAAGAAATGGGATCATTTATAATCACGGTCTGAATAGAGTTGCCAATAGATTTGGAATTCTAAAATTTTTATTAGCATACAATAACAATAAAATTATCGCAGAGAATGTCGGAAAGTCATATTTTTCACATTTGTTCACTGGAATCTGGCTCCTGGGTCCTGGGTCCTGGCTCCCGATACCATGTTTCCGTATGGTGGCCAACCGCTGCTTAAAAATGCGGGCTCCAGTTAACGTCAAAGATGGCGGACGTTTCGTTGTTGTCTGTAACATGTGAATTGAGCTACAAGAGTGGCAGAAATAATTCTTTCCATGGATTACAAATCGGCTTTCTACTTTTCGTATTGTTTTTTCCTAAAACAACTTGATTTGGATTTTTGTGCGTAAACTGATGGCTAAGGAATTTTAGTCGTACAGCGAGTCACGACGCTGAACTACGCTGAACTGGGCATCGAAGGTGGCATGGGGAACAAATCCAAGTGGGCACAAACTAGCAGTTGAGACATCCAAGAGATACGTATATGGATTTTATTGACCGTTTATATTGTTTTTAGGGCGAAATTATTAAAGTAAGTAAAACTGTGAATTAAATCTTTGTATGTTGTTTTTCCTTGAAAAGATCGCGTATATAGCTATCAAAAATCATCGTTAGAGTTTCTTGCACAATAATTTCAACAATTTTACCCTTATTAATGTTAAATCATTGTCTGATGAGTTTTTTGTTCGATTTCTCCTCATTTAGAGGCAAACGCACGAATATTGTGAGGGCCTGAATTTTGATGAAATATGCAAAAGTCGTTCAGTCACATGAACAGCTTATGTCAACACATGGAAGAAAGTGAATTGCCCAAACTTTTTATGATCTTATTCTGAACTTAAGTGATGGCTTTAACTACTCATGCAAAAGTTATAAAGATAAGCTGTTGCTCATCAGAGATATCGGGGAATAAAATACCCTAATTTTACGACTTACTCAAAACTTGGAAATGATGACCCAACTTAAGGGGACTAAGAGGGGGGAAATCGAATCGGCGACTTTAAAAAGTTTATTGTGCTTAAAGTCTTATGAACTCAGATCATCTCTCTGTGCATTTAAGTTCCAGGTGGCTTTTCTGTTTGTTGCACTGGCATCGCAAAGTTATCTAATTAATTATGCATAAAATGGACAAAATGGCGATTTTTACAGGGGATGCCCGGATCTCCCAGGGAATTTAATAGTTTGACCTGAAGTTCTGTCACATAAGTTAACTCCTGGTACCTAACATTTGTGCCGAGTTTGATCGAAATCGGTGATTTGAGCATTATCACCCCCTGCCTGGTTCTGCCTGGTTTTCTCATGGACACACTCTTAATACCTCCCGGCCATGTTTGAGCATTAGCTAGTACGTCACAATTGACAAAAACTGTATCAGATAAAGATAAAAATTTCTTATGATCAGCCGGGTTGCATTGACATCGGAGTAGTCATAGCAATAACTACATTAACTACAATTACTACAGCCAGTACAGCAACTGTACTAGAATAAATACACAACTGCTATCGTACCTGGGGCATCATCGACATGTAAGGCCATGTATGTCTCAGGACATAATACGTAAGGCTTACATGAAGCACTTACCAACGTTTCGACCAAAATAGTTTAAATCAAGACCTTTCAATAGCTTCTTCGATGCTTTTAACGTTTGAGTGCAATCTATGAGAGCGTTTCGAAGATATTTTGGGATGACGTTTTTGTGGTTAGAAATTCAGTATTCAGTATTCAATATTCGGCCTTTATCTTTAGAAAACGAAGCGATTTTGAAATGCAATTCTGGGTCATAGTACTTTCATTCACTTTTAAACGTGTTTCTAAAGATCGTGGGGTAGGTTTCAGCCCTTCGCAAGAAAAAGGGATGTGATAATACACTGAGGTGCTCTTGCTGAAACCGCTTGATAAATGTTTTTAAAACTTTGAGATTATCGAGATTAACCGACATTTTATATGACCTTTGAGTTTCAATATTTTTGATAACTTGTAAGGTAATAACATAAGCGCTAATTTTGTCTTTACGAGAGCCTCTCATTATTCCGGGGTATTGTCTCCGAGTTTCATATTTTTGGTGCAAAACAGATTTCTGCATATTTCAAAACAATAGATCGTTCACTCACGTGCCAAGTGGTTATAAAAATTTCTAAGATAAACAAAAACTTTCTCGTAAGAAAAGAGTTCAATCCTTACGGGACAATTTTGGTACACTGACATTGCTCCCGTTTCTCACCTTTAATTGGCCATTGTTTTGTTAAAAAAATCGTTCGCAAGCCTATCAGTAAGATTAAAATATGTGGGTTATAGTGCAGAAGGATTTGAAATTTTTTGCCTGTCCAATCCAGAAAACTAATTTCAGTTTAACATGTATTAGAAAGCACTTTTCTGCATTTTCTTCACATCAACTCGCATACCTCTAAAGAAAACAGAAATAAAGTAGCAGAGAGGAAAGAATGATAACTATATATTTTCCTTTTCTAGGTATATTACCATCAACAAACAGCCACATTTTTCATACAAGAACTGCTAAATGACACAAAGGGATAGAATAGAGTACCACGAGCAACAACTGAGCATTGCAATAGACGTCGGCGACAGGGCCGGACAAGGACGTGCCTATGGCAATCTCGGCATTGCTTATCGATCCCTTGGCCAATTCCAACAAGCAATAGAGTACCACAAGCAACACCTGAGCATTGCAACAGAAGAAGGCGACAGGGCCGGACAAGGAGGTGCCTATGGCAATCTCGGCAATGCTTATTACAGCCTTGGCCAATTCCAACAAGCAATAGAGTACCACAAGCAAGACCTGAGCATTGCAATAGAAGTCGGCGACAGGGCCGGACAAGGACGTGCCTATGGCAATCTCGGCATTGCTTATCGATCCCTTGGCCAATTCCAACAAGCAATAGAGTACCACAAGCAACACCTGAGCATTGCAACAGAAGAAGGCGACAGGGCCGGACAAGGAGGTGCCTATGGCAATCTCGGCAATGCTTATTACAGCCTTGGCCAATTCCAACAAGCAATAGAGTACCACAAGCAAGACCTGAGCATTGCAATAGAAGTCGGCGACAGGGCCGGACAAGGACGTGCCTATGGCAATCTCGGCATTGCTTATGACAGCCTTGGTCAATTCCAACAAGCAATAGAGTACCACAAGCAACACCTGAGCATTTCAATAGAAGTCGGGGACAGGGCCGGACAAGGAGGTGCCTATGGCAATCTCGGCATTGCTTATCACAGCCTTGGCCAATTCCAACAAGCAATAGAGTACCACAAGCAAGACCTGAGCATTGCAATAGAAGTCGGCGACAGGGCCGGACAAGGACGTGCCTATGGCAATCTCGGCATTGCTTATGACAGCCTTGGTCAATTCCAACAAGCAATAGAGTACCACAAGCAACACCTGAGCATTTCAATAGAAGTCGGGGACAGGGCCGGACAAGGAGGTGCCTATGGCAATCTCGGCATTGCTTATCACAGCCTTGGCCAATTCCAACAAGCAATAGAGTACCACAAGCAAGACCTGAGCATTGCAATAGAAGTCGGCGACAGGGCCGGACAAGGACGTGCCTATGGCAATCTTGGCATTGCTTATGACAGCCTTGGTCAATTCCAACAAGCAATAGAGTACCACAAGCAACACCTGAGCATTGCAATAGAAGTCGGGGACAGGGCCGGACAAGGAGGTGCCTATGGCAATCTCGGCAATGCTTATGACAGCCTTGGTCAATTCCAACAAGCAATAGAGTACCAAAAGCAACACCTGAGCATTGCAATAGAAGTCGGCGACAGGGCCGGGCAAGGACGTGCCTATGGCAATCTCGGCCGTGCTTATTTATCCCTCGAGGACTTCGAACAATCAATGAAGCATCACAAGCAACATTTTAGCATTGCAATAGAAGTCGGCGCCAGGGCTGAAGAAGGAATGGGCTATTGCCATCTCGGCTCAGTTTATAAATCCCTCGGTGACTTACAAAGAGCAATAGAGCATTATAGGCAAGGCCTAAGTATTGCTAAGGAAGTGGGCGACAGGTCCGGAGAGGGATATGCCTATGGCGCTCTCGGCTGTGCTTATTTATCCCTTGAACAATTTCAACAAGCAATCGAGTACCACAAGCAACAGCTGAAAACTGCTAAGGAAGTGGGTGACATGTTCCTAGAAGGAAGGGCCTTTCAGTACTTGGGTACAGCTCTTATGTTTTCAGGCGCTTTTGATGAGGCTGTAAGTAATTTCAAATTTAGCGTAAAAACGTTTAATACTATTAGGGGAAGTCTCATTTCGGAAGATGCATGTAAAATAAGTTTTCGTAAGGGTTTCGAATGCAGCTATCGTCATTTATGTCGAATTCTCATAGGGCTTCAAAAGACAGATGAGGCTTTGTACGCGGCCGAACGAGGACGAGCAGGGGCTTTGCTAGATGCCTTGAAAATAACGTATGGCTTTACATCCCTTTCGCCCATCTCAAATGAAACTGAGGAAAATTTTGCATACATTTCAAGGAACATAGCTGTTTTGACAATGTTTATTGCATTGGACGAAGAAACAATAAGCTTGTGGGTACTGGGAAAGAAAACCAACGCTATTTTTAGGCAAGCGGTACTAAAAAGTGGAGGTGCACACGAAGATCCCTTTGATGAACTTTTGAAAGATTCTTTGAATAAAATTGGGGCTGGCAGAGATGTTAGATGCGAGAATCGGTCACTTGTTGTTTTAAGCGATAAGTCAACTTCCAGGACTAAAGAAGATGGTAAAATATCGATTCCATCGCTAAAGAATATCGACTGGTTACAGCCATTGCATGATATAGTTTTTGGTCCCATTGAAGACTTACTTGATGGTGATGAACTGATTGTAGTCCCTGATGGTGCTTTGTGTTTAGCTCCTTGGACAGCCCTAAGTGAAACTTTAAGGATCCGTATTATTCCCTCACTGACAAGTTTTAAAGCAATAAGAGATTCTTCAAGTGAATACCACCGCAAAACTGGCACCCTGCTTGTTGGAGATCCATGTCTGAGGAAAGTTACAGATAAATGGGATCAACCCATTTATGAGCAGCTGAAGTTCGCAAAAAAAGAAGTGGAAATGATTGGAAAACTTCTTAACAGCCAACCACTCACGGGAGAAGCTGCAACCAAGGAAGAGGTGCTTCGGAGAATACATTCAGTCGCTTTGATTCACATTGCAGCACACGGAGGAAAGGAAACTGGTAAAATTGCTTTGGCTCCGAACCCCGAGTGGCAATCCAAGGATCTTATTCCTACGGAAGAGGACTACATGTTGAAAATGTCTGATTTACAAGCCATCAAGCTGAGAGCGAGGCTAGTGGTTCTCAGTTGCTGCCATAGTGGTCAAGGAGAGGTCTCGTCTGAGGGTGTGGTCGGTATGGCAAGGGCTTTCTTGTTTGCTGGTGCTCGTTCTGTGCTGGCATCACTCTGGGCAATTGATGATGAAGCCACAATGGTGTTTATGGAATGTTTCTACCAAAACCTGAGAGTTGGAGAAAGTGCCAATACTGCTCTGCAGAAGGCCATGAAATGCCTTCGAGATTCGAAGGACTTTTCCGCCCCAAAGTACTGGGCTCCATTTGTGCTGATTGGCGATGACGTCACGATTGAATTTGATGTAAACCGTTGAGAAAGCTGTAAGTACAGACTTTTCTTTTGTTTAGATTACTTAGGGTCCTAATGTATTAAATAAGGTTTAAGGTTTTATTGTCTTCAAATTAAAATGTAAAGGAATTGACAAAGTTAAATACAAATAAGCACTAAAAGCAAGACAGTGTGAATAATATTGATATAAACATTACATGGATGGTCCGTTGATTTTGCAATCATTCTGGATTTACGTAATCAGATTTCATTTCTGTTATACAAAATTGTTTAAAAACGTTTGTTGAACACTTTAGAAATCTTTCAATAATCATATAATTAAGTGCAAAATCAGCATTCACTCTAAATGGCTGTTGCCGTGACATACTGGCTATTGATTATGCTTTGAGAATTCTTAGTTTTTGCCTCAACATTTTAATTTGAACTAACATTAAGTCATCATTTTACCCGATTCAAAAGAGAAATGTCATATTTGTCAAAAAGAGTTAAAACCTTTATTTTATGATTTGTTATGAGCAGTAAAGCAAGTTAAATAGGCAGAAAATAGACCAAAAAATGTTTCCAAAAACCCGTTTTTGTGTATAAACCATATAGCTAGATAATACAAGTAGCTCCAATATTCTCTCTTGTTGTAAAGTACTGAAAGGTTTTGAGCTCCTGTCCATGCAACTTTGATTTTACATTTGCTCATCCTTGCTATCCTGTAATCTAAAGCTTTTTATCTTAAAACCTCTATAGAACGAGTAGTATTGAGGCCGTGATTTCGCTCTTCAAGCGTATTGATTAATCAAATGTAACTTTATTTACAGGGGCAGTGCTGATCGCTTTGAGATTTCAAAGAAAGAGTACTGCTGAATCAAAGGAACACTGTAAATCAAAGTCTATTTTACCTTAGGAAAAAAGGTTTCGTGTAACTGTAGAAAGTGAATATTGTACTATTTTACTCCGTTAAACTATTGCAGCGAAGCAGCATTAACTGATAGAGAAATTTTGCTTCCTTTCAGTGATGATTTTGAAATACGTTCTCAAATGGTACTTTCACTTACGCAAGTGTTCCCCCGGTAATCATTGCGTTAGAACAAATCTATAGGGCATAAAATATCTACTGTTTTGGACCGTTGATTTTGCTATATATTCTTATACTTTACATATTGTTAAAAGTATTTTGTGCAAAATTTTTTCAGCGTTAACTATTTAGAGTTTACCCTGAAAGTGTTAAAATCAGTTTCCTAAATGATTTTTTTATACCGTAGCTTGTTGTGCTTAGTGTAAATTTTTGTTTGCATAACAACTAAGAAAATTGGCACATTAACGGAAAATTTACTTCGTACAGACAAATGAATATGCGTTTTTGTCAAAGAATAATGCATTCATGAACTTCAAGGGCTAAATTTTGGCCTAGTGGATGACGCTGGATGGAAGGCCAGAACGCGTCATAAAAGAAGCGTCTCTAAACTAAAGCGCATCGCAACAGATCAGTCAGGGGCACCCATCGACCTTTTTCTTGGAAATATCTTTTCGGAGCTCTCTAGTATGCCTAAAATTTTTATAGCGATGCGAATTATTCATTTATATTGCTTTTAAAACACTCCAGAAAGCCTATAAAGAGGCATTTCAGAGCTGATTTTCGTGATAAAGCTGTCGTTAGGTGCGCCTGATTAGTAAGTGAGTAAATACTAGTTAAAAACTGTAACTTATTATTCCTTGAGTGACATAAAAGTTATAAAAGGGCCCTGAAGGGTTAAAATAGGAATTGGGATTTCACTCTTTTTGGAGTGGAAAAACGGGGATTTATTGCACTGGAAAAGGCATGAACAGTTTTGAAAATGGCAGTGTGGCTTCTCTTCTTTAGAGGACTTGGACTCAAATATTTGACCCAATGTTTCACAAATAAGCCTACTTTTGGAAATGGAGAAATCCAATCATGCATCAGTAAACCAAAGTATAGCAATGCATGAATGAAGTCCTGTCCGCTTCCTTATTCAGTGGTTTGTTGTCGCTGAAATGACTGCCCATTTGAGAAAGATCATAAGGGGGTGTAATTTAAAAAATGTTTCCCGCACTTTGCACAATTAAGGTCATCGAAATGTTTGAGTTCAGCAAACAATGCGGTACTGATCCAAATCTTTAACTGGTTTCGACTGAAACGTGACAACTACTACTGACGCGGCGAAGTAGAGATAGTGCGTGAGTCGGATGAAGATGATGAAAGTGAGATTGAGAAAGTATTTTAATATGGTTATGCCAACAAGGGTTGGAAGAGAAAGATTATTCACTTGTCCAGTAGAATAAGAGACTTTTTTTACCAGATGAGCTGATGCATGTACTTGTATTCAGACGGTGTCAATCAGTGCAGCTTTTCATTTATCATGTGCATGTCATCAGTTTGCAAAACAACCACTGGGAATGGGATTTGGACCAAACTTAGGTCGGGAACTGCGATTTTGTATACCGCCCTTCAGGACCCTCTTATAATATTGTTGTTATTTTATATAAGTACCCGAACTGTGGTTCAGATAGTTCAATTGCTCAATAACAGTGATACGCTATTTTAATTTTTTGTAAAAGTATGCCTGTACAGTGATCAAGCAGATCACTCCCAGAGCACTTGTTCAGCATCATTCTGTGGTTAGCCGCTAAGAAATTACATGTACCTAAATCTTTTAAGCTAAGATTTCTCTAGCGCGAGTCTGACGCATTTTAGCTACTTGAAGGTGGAGTGTTTTCTAGGCCAATGACGTATAGCATGGCCATGGTTATTTCAAGAAGTGCTCCGCATTCATTTGGTAGATTTACATTATTATGTCGACTTGATTACATCAACTGCTTTTAGCTAATCTTTGCACGTTGCGTGGTACAGTGTTTAGTTTCTGATGTAACTTTCAGCCTTGTTATGTTGTATTAAATATAAAGAAAAAGAAACTGAAGTTTTACTGTGATTGTTGATGTCCATGATGTCAAAAAGCTTTCTGAAAAAACTCTTCCCCTTGAACACTGACCTCCGAGGTCAATATTTGATTAGAAAACCACAAGCCACTTCTTCCTGTCCCTTCGTTGAGGCTTTAACAATTTCCGATGCTGCAAGTTTTTTTTAACTGGTCATCCCCCGCCCATCCTCGGCCTAGGTTACAACTGTTTTTCTTATGATCTGGTAAATAAAAGAATTCTCGAATCTGATTAATTTTTATCACCCTTCGTTTTTTGCGTATAAAGAACCAAAACTGTATGATTTGACCTTTCCGATTACAGACATAAGATGTTTTGGTTCCAAGGGGCAGAATAACCGCCGGCTCTCTTCTTCTTTAATTAGATGAGCGCAGTGACTGTTACTTTGTTTGAGTCACTTTCAGCTTCAAAAAGGTGTACTATTGGGCCATTTCGTGGCTCAATAGTGTGTGTCTGTGTTTTTAGTGTTGGATGTTTCATCAGTTGACTGCCTGATACACACAACATATATCTAGTGCTCCCATACTAGGCCTATGTCACGGCGTTTTTACGGACCAGTTTATTTTTAGACACATTTTAGGGCACTTTTTCCCGCGAAAAGAGAATCTCCACCATCACTATGAGCGCATTTGAAGTATAAGAAATCAAAAAGAAAAACTAAACGTCCTTAAAAGACAAAAAATATCATTTTTAGGTCTAAAGGTTTTGCTGACTGGTTTGTGAAATTTAAAAGATATTCCAAATTGGCGCTAAAACCCGTTCTAAAAATAACCTGGTCTGTGAAAACGCCGTGGCACGAGTGAATGGGAGTTGCTCGCTCCGGTTTGTGGGCTCCTGACCAGCCTCTGAATTATTGTGTCCAAGAGCTTTACAGTGGCTTCGATCAATAGTAGACGCACGTGGCCTACATGTATATCAATTGCTGCGACAACAATGAAGGAGAATAAAAGAAACAAATGAACCACTTTTTAAGGAAATTCCCCCCCCCCCCCCCCCAAAAAAAAAAACAATCAGAAGAATAAAAACAAAACACAAAAGAAACGAAAAAACTAAGACATAGGAACTCAAAGGTAAAGAACATAATGCTTCTGTTATTAATCAAGACAAAAAAAACTTCTGTTTGTTTGCTTGTTTTTGTTTACTTTTACGCGTGGAGCCATGATGAAGCCTTGGAACCAGATAAGAGAAGAGCGACCCTATCAAGAGCGTGATAGTAGCTCAAAGTCTGACTTCAATACGCAGGCAAATCAACGCAAACGTAAGGCTATATATTGTGAACTAAACGCGCATTGAACCCTCGGGCGTACACGCAAAGTCATACCTCCACCTTGGTACAAGGGGTAGGGTAGGGGGAGGGGTTGATAGAACCTCTCCCCTGCTCTGTAATATAAAGTGGCAAATCCTTCATGAATAAGATAAAGAAAAGAAGACCCAAAATAGATCCTTGTGGTACTCCATGGTTTACACACGCAAAAGAGGATTCCTTGCCATCAATACAGACCAGCTGACGTCAACCAGAGAGATAAGACTGACACCAATTATATGCTCTGTTGGTAAAGCCATAAGCCTCTAATTTCAGTAATAATAAATTGTGGTCGACCCTGTCGAACGCTCTACAGTAGTCAACAAGTAGTACTCCACTCACTTGGTTGTTGTCCAAATTTAGTAAGAGCTCATCAACTTTCATTTTTAAACAGAGCAGTCTCAGAACCATGGTGCTTACGAAAGCCGGACTATCTAAATAAATCAAGCAACCTCCCATTTTTTCTAGGGAAAAAGGTAGTAAATCAAGTTGTTCACTTGAAGAAGTCATACAAAGCTGTGAACGTAACGTTCAATAATTTTCAATAGATATGACTGTAAGGACAGAAATTGGACGAAAATTAGATGGGTAGCTTGCATCACCTTTTTTGAACAAAGGGTTAGCTTAAGCGGTTTTCCGACGTTGAGGAAAAGTTCCAGTTGAAAATGAGTAGTTTATCTTCCTTCCGATACTCGGAGTGATAACTGGTGCAGTCAAAGGAAGTAAACGTGCATTAATCCCGTCAATACCAACAGGGCCCAGTTGTTCGAAGGCCGATTAGCGCTTAACCCGGGGTTAAATTTAACCCGAGTTTCTTTTTCTAGTGTTCAAAAGCTTTTTCTCGGATAATTTTTTTCAGTTATTTTTAGAGCTTCCAATCATAAACTTCTAGATAAAGAGAATTAAAACTGAAAAGCTTTTTAAGCTTTCAAATCTGAATTCAAATCTCGCACTAATCCTAGGTTATCTTAACCCAGCTTCGAACAACTCGGCCCAGATTTATTAGGACTAACTCCCGATCTTCAGAATATAATGCTAATAACTTGAGTAACAGTAATATCCCGAAGAGTGAAAACAACACCACGATCTTTTCGGGAGTTGACAAAATTAGTCAATCTGGACAAGTCATTATTTAAATCGATCTGGTAACTTTTCCCTAAGTTTATCGGCGATTTTTGAGAAATGAGTGTTAAATTGCTCGAAAGTTCACTAGGGTCGTCAATCACTTTAGCGTCCACTTCAAGGTTTCTAACACAGGAATTCTTAGCTGATAATTCTTAGCTGATATCCTTCTAGATAGGTTTGACTAAATTTAAAATATACTCTAAGATGAGAGGAAGAAGGTTGGAGCCTGCTCGCTAAGTTTATAGCCGGGATAAAGGCAAGGACTCAGTGGCGAAAAAAGCCATCCATATTGAAATGTAAAATTTCTAGATTAAGGAAAACCTACAAGCAGACATACTATTTGAAGACATATAATTGCTGAAGCTTTTTATTCATGAAATCTGACACACAATGGAAGAAGTATAGTCATGTAACCTTCTGATTTATGCTACACAGTATATAGATTATCACCGTTTTTTTGGTGAAAGAATAAAAATACAACTATATCCTTTATAGTCTTGCCATATACGTGGCAGTATAATTATCAACGGCAAACAAAGGTTACTTTCGAATTCCAATTTTTATGAATTTGAGTTAAGATAAATGCGAGTGGAACACTGTCATCGCTAATTAAACTTAGACACTTAACAACACAGTACGTTTTCGAAGTTTTGAACTCAAGGACAGTCTAGATAGATCAATAAGTCTTTATGTTACGTCAGTATTAGACTACTTTTTGAAGGCACCAGCGAAAGGATCTGAACATTTCCCAAACAAGCAGTAGAGAGAACAGCAATCCATTAACGAATCGCATGGTTGACCCATTGGGGTACATCCCTGCTGCCACGACTTCAGCAAAAAAGGAACGGCGATCTTGAACTCAACCTGTTTTTCAATTGTTTCTCTGCGACGAATGAAGCGAGCGGAAACCAGAACGAGGCAAATAGACATCAAGGACATGGCGAATACGAACTTCATGTCTTTTGGCTGAGAAAAAAATGTTGTGCGAATACAATTCAATATTGTATCAGGATTCACCAGAAAGTGGTCTTTTTTAAGAAGAGATCGAACAATTCACTCTACTTATTGCTGTTATTAGCTGCCCTCCAAGCAGAGATTTCTCTCCTGCATGCCTTTTAACGTCCACGAAGTCGTTCACGTCGTTTGTCGGTCGCGTAGTTGGTTTGTGGCCGATTGACCTGCAAGCATCCAAACCTCTTATTAGTCGTTATAACCTGCACTATCTGTTGTTTTCAGGGATAGGGGCATTGTTATGTCACCATCCTTATTGTTTTCCCAGCCAATCACAAACCTTGTTTGAAATAGGTGCAGTTCGGCCCGTCAACGTTTGTGACAGACAAGCGACGCGAACGACTTCGTAAACGTTAAAAAAGCCATGCATGAGAGAAACCTCTCAGGGGTACCCAACGACTGTTTTCTTTAAAATATCTGTTCGGAAATTAAAGCAAACATGGCCTGAAATTCTCCATTGGCTGAGGACGGCAAAAATGTTTAGAAGCTCTTTCAATTCATGTACAGTTTTCTTATCTAATAAATTTCCTACGATTTTCTGAGCTTACAGGTTTTTCTCATTTCACTCCCCATGTTAGCCTATTTTTCGTAAAAAAAGAAAAAAGAAAAGAAAACCTATAAATGTTTTCTCATTAAAAAAATGTAATGGAGAGAGGAAAATAGAAAAGTGCTCACTTTAGTAAAAGGTTAAATTGGATCTAAAATTTTCGGGAAAATAATACTGAAGGCCTTGTAATTTCGAAAAGACTCAAGCTCCCCTAGGATGACCGAACAGATACAAATCTTATAGCGCCGCCTTAAATTGGCCTGGATAGGCTAAAAAGTATTTTCAATGTATTTAGGAGAGGTGGAAATCGTTGTTGGGTGTCCCTGACCTCTGCTCGCAGGGTAATAATTACAATTGTAGCTGCCTTTTGAATTCTTATCTGTAGGGTGATTGGATATGCTAGTTGTGCGCTATCCTCTGTGAGTGCTATTGAAAGTAGCCGAATTTTATTCTTGGCGAATTGTTCAGATTGTTTGTATCCCTCTTTGTGAATGTTTGTAATATTTTCAACTGGTTATACAAATTAGATAATACTAAAAGAATCTGATTGAAGAGACGCACGACAACTGAGTGTCACAAGATCGGTGTAAACAGTCGCGCTGTAACAGCAAAGGACACTTTCAATAGACCTGTTTCGAATTTATGAGGTGGCTCCCAACTTCGTTTCCAGGATTCTCTACTACCCGTCCCCCATGGTTCTTGCTCTAGAAGATGAATAGGAGAGAACCATGAGAACGAGGTTGCTTGGCTCCGAGGCTGCGTGAGCAGTTCAGGGCGGAAAAACGTAATGAGCATGCGTGAAGTTGTTGCCTAGTTTGAAAAAATGGCCGGATTTCAAATGTTTTTTTTGCCTAAAAATAAAATGTTTCCAGTCATAACCTGGAAAGAACAAGCAATTTGTCTTCAAAAGTTGCAAGCTGTGGTTAAAACCTTCTCATTACTTAATCTTCTGGAAGAATACCTCATAGTAAAACGGACTTTACTGACGACATTAATTTCCTTGCGTTGTACTGGAAATGTGCTAGAGTAGGTCCGATTTTTTTCAAGATGCATTCACAAAATGTGTTCATATAAGGAAGTTCCTGGATATATAAGGTCCGGAGCTCCACTGTGGACACAAAAACACTGTTTTTGATATATCTTTGGACAGTGATCAGTTGCAAGCTTCGCAGCCAAGCTATGATTCACCATTTAGCCATTTTTAATAACTGGTCCATGCGAGGGTCTTCATTCAAGCATATTAAACTCACCAAAAGATTAGAAAATACAGAAAACTGCTCAAAAGGGTTTGTGTTGCTCGCTCCAGTCAAATCCAGCTCCAGCAATTGTTTACGGGCAAAGAAACAATTGTTTTGAAGTCACTGCCGGCAGTTGTCGTTCTCTACCTCACAGCTGGTGAAAAGGAAAATTTGCGTACAGAAAGAAAACAAAACTATTTAATAAAAAAAATGAAAAAAAAATTGAAACCTCGGACTATTATTACTTGAGCAACAGAAAAAGGATCGAAGTACTCTTTTCTTCTCGAGTAAGCTTGCTAGCCTTCTATTTCCTAGAAAGTTTTAAGGACACAAGTTTGTTCACTCGCATGCGTTAGCAATATGGTTCTTTGACTGAAGACAGGGATAAAGCTGGTTCTGCAACGTGAAGGTAAATTAAAAAATCTGGGCTTGTAAAAAAAGTAACCGTAATAACTGAATACAAGCAAGTTTTAATTCAGCCCGGGGATAGAAGGCGAAGCACTGGACAAAAAATCAACTCACAACTCGAGTGCACAATTATCAGAAAAATACTCACCTCTTTGAAAATGTTCAAAACGTTTATTCCACCTCAGACTGACGCAATGATCCGTTCTTCCTTTAACATTGGTTGTTCTGAATCCAAAGTAATTTTCAAGTGACGAAAAAACAATAACAATAACAAAAGACGAATAAAAAGGCTTTACAGACCTCTACAAGGAGCAAACATTCGCACCTCGTGTATTTCACAAACAAACACAGTCGAAGCAGACATTCAACACACAGAAAAGCCCTCCGTAAGCCTGCGATAGGGGATGCGCAGAAGCTTGCGCAGAACGTTTTTCCGCCCTGAACGTGACCAGACGCCTTTTTCTGCTTTAGGTTTCGTCACTTTAGTTTCACACGCTTAGAAAACTGTTTTCTCGGTGTGTAAAGCAAAGCAGAAAAAGGCCTCTGCTTTCGACAGGCTAGTTCGCCATCAGAAATTACTTAAGGTAAAGGGCAACAAATCGATTGCATCGACTTCTTATTTTAAGCTGGTGATAATGATCCAGGGGAGGGGGAGGGAAAGCAATCATAGACTGACGTCACTGAGGCTAAATTGTTGCCTCTTGATACCGGCCGTTAACAAACCTTTTATGCCATACCATCATCAAATGCGTCTGTCACTTGAAGCACTTTGTACTAGAGCGCTTAATGTCCGTGCGATAAAAAGAATCAGTTGCTGGTGTCCAAGTTCAATGTTTGGTAGGTAGTAGCGGAGAGGGGGGAGGGGTGTGTGGGGATTAATCAAACAGTCACCTCTATATATGTTCTACCCCTACAGTAGCTAAAATCCCCTAGAAATTAGCTTTAACCAATTACTAATTAGCAGCTAATGTATATTTCCACCCTGTAGTCGGTATTCACGACATGAGGCTCTTAAAAAAAAAAAACTTATGACGATTCTGTTTAGGATCATCGAATATACTCTCTAAATTATCTCATGACCTTTCCATGATAAGCAGTGATACTCTGAGAAATTAGACGTTGTTTGCTATGATTAGACCTAGTCACTAACTGAAGAACTGCTGCAATAAATAAGGAAGCTTTACCATTAAATAGTAGATTTAAAAAACTGAAACCAAATAAATGTCAGAGGGATAATAAGGGTAAAGAAGGTACATATGCTTCAGTTTTAAAACGCTGACAGTAAAGCAAAAAATTCTTAACTTCACTGAAAAGTGAAAGGTGATTAGGTGCATTTCTCATACATACCTGTTACTTTTCCTTTTTTATACTACTACATGAGAAATTTCTTCAATTTGATTGGCTCAGAGCAGCTGTGTTTCAGCTTACTTGAAATACCTACATGTGAAAATTACAAACCTTTTGTGGGGAGTAGTATAAACAAATAATAGCATGATTTGTACGTGATATTTGACATAAATACCACTCGTGATATTTCAAAATTGTCTCAAATTACGTACAACAATTTCGAAATATCACTCGTGGTATTTATGCCAAATATCACTACAAATCATGCTATTATCTGTACAAATTCCACGTCGGAAAAAATTGAAGGGAACGCAACATTCTGTTGTTACTTGCTGAAGAGTTCGTGTTTAGTCAATAAACTGTCGGGTCGAAAGCTCACAACGTGAAAAAGGCACAATCCTAAGGTCACACACGCTTTATCATATCTCACAAAAGAAACCTGAAAATCTGATGACATTATCATATGGCTGCTTTCGCAAGTGGGTAAGCTGAAGTAAATACTGTTTTCTGATTTGCCGTAGTGGTCCTGGAGTAACGTATTTATTGACCTCGAGATTCAGTCCATAAAAAAAAAAAAAACGCACAAACAAACACACTCGCCCAACTTTTGCATAGCCTTTTTTAAAATTTCTCCTGGGTATTACAGTCGTTGCAAGAAAACTTGAAGACATTGCTTAAGCTATTTTGTTTGGGGGAGGAGAGGACAAACAAGTAGTATTAGGGGAGATGTGAAAACGATACAAAAGCGCCTTGCAGAGGTGCGCTTTTCGGCACTATTAAAGGCGTTTTAACTCCACGCGTTCTTTTTGGACATTTTTCTTTTCCTTGTGTGCCCATTTTGGTCTGAAGTCGGGTATGATTTCGAGGGAACTACAGGAGTGTATGAACGTATTTATGGTTTCAATTCCAAATGAGTAAGAACGAATTCGAAATGAATTTTAAGAAATCGTTTTTGTTGCTGTTTTGATCGAAGTAATGGTGACATAAATTCTTAGAGGTCGGGTCTGAAAAAGGGTATGCATTTTAGAGGTCAGATCTTAAAACGGGTCTGAAAAATGACATTTTTAGGGCTGATATAGGGTTAGGATTTGGAGAATGGGGCGGCACACCCCATCAAGAATTCCCAGGAGTACCTCCCGGGGGTCAGTGTTTTAAACTTTTTGTTCTACGAATCCTACGATGCAACGCACCCTTTTTAGTGCCAGGCTTTTCAGGAAAAAACCAACTTCGTCTCGGTGTCTTTTGGAAAGCTAGAAGACACTGGGGACGAGGGTGGGTAGAGGAAATGGGACGAGTTTACCCGTCTAGTGTGAATTCTAGACGAATTATTCGCCTTCAAAATCCGTTTAAAAAGACGGATAAAGTAAGACGAATTATCCGCCCAAATTGAACGGCCGTTTTCTCACTTGAGATGGATTATTCATCTGAGACGGATAATCCATCTTCAAAATCCGTCAAAATTGATGGAAAAACAGATGGATAGAGTCAGGCGGATTGTCCATCCAAAATAAAGACCGTTCCATTTTGAAATTAAGACGTATTATCTGTCTGATGCGAATTATCCAACGGATAATACGTCTCAGACGGATTATCCGACTCTAGTGTGAATACGTTTATCGTCCAGTTTTCACGTCTAGACGGATAATCCGTCTCAAGTGTGAAAACGGCAATTGTCATTCAACACAGCACTGAACGAGTTCCACGTGTTAGCTCAAAAAGGGCAATTTCTCAACATTCATTTGCCACTAATTTCATATTGTACTTTGAGGAAAAAAGTACCTTTTAATACCGTAATACCTTTTAACACGAAGATAAATTAGTGGCGTGTGGGATGTAGTAAGGTTAAGTAAGACTACTGAGCTGAATTTCAGTCAAATTGAAATTATGAATAGAGACCTTAAGATCGAGGTTTGGCCATCTTACTTCAAACGGCAAACTATTTTAGCTCCGAAATTGTCTTCAAAAATACGTTCCTATGAAAACGAATTGAATGATTAATAAGCGAAAGCAGAGTTCTAAAAAGTAGTATTTCCTCTCAAATGCGGGATTGGTATGTTCTGGGGTGCAAAAATCCTCACGGTAAATCACTTACTTCAAGAGCGTACTCAAGCTGTACAAATGTGAATCTCAAACCCAAATTCTGACAACAGGGCACTGGTCACGTGAATTCTTTATGTTCGCCGTCCGTTAGCGGGCAATGCCGAAAAACTTCGATCTTAGGGTCTCCAATATAAAAGCGCAATGTCATGCAATTTTAGACAATTTTTTGCAACAACCAAGAGATCAAGTATCCTCTTCAACCTCAGATATGAGGTGGACGGTCACGACTGAAGAAGATGGAGTAAACTTGAAAAACGTAGGCTCCACTTTTGGTTTGGTTTCGGGAGATAATCCGGCATGAAAGAGAGAGAAAGAGAATCAGAGCACACTATCAATTTTACGCTAAGTTCTCAAAGTAAATTTCAAAAGCACGTATAATGATAAACTTTTAGAAGGGGTGTGAAAAAATAGATAGCAAAGTGAAAAATTTTTACAATCTGTAAAGAAATGGAGTTTCCTCTTAGCCTTCAGAGGTACAGTATTTCAGTCAGTATACGTTTTACAAGGAAAGCCGCAAACTTAAATGATCACGAAGTCCAGGTTTTAAAGCATGGCGCAATATAGCGAAGCACCTTCCATAACGGGCTTTCCTCGTTTAAGAAATAATCGGTATCACAAAATCATGTTTGTAAGTTCTTTAAGGTTTTGACAGTAAGCAACCGCGGTATGTTTACAGTGGTGTCAACCTCCAGCATGATTACTTTAAGTTCCATTCTGTTCATCGGCGCGTTCGTTTGCTGGTTCTTACATCTTCAGGGGAGATCGCAGCAGCTCGCCGCGTTCGCGGAGAAATTGTGTTTCCCGAAGCGTTGCTCGTACCATTTACGACCGGAGTCGATAAGGTCGGAGAAGCGGTAGCTGCGGCCGCAGCTCGTGCGCTGGAGCGACGCGAGGTAGCTGTTCTGGTAGGTGGAGTGTTGATTTCTGTCAGCAGCATAGTGGCCGGACTGGGAGGCATATTGTACTGGGTCGGAGTCATGCCCAAACGCTCCTCAATCATGCGTAACTGGGTTTCAGCCTCCCTGCATTCCCGGTGTTTAATTTTCATCTCCTCCGTTTGTCCGTGCTGTAGCTGTAGCTGTTAGAGAAAGGAGATAGAGAAACAGTTCCCTTCAAATGCTCGAATAACAAATTTGAAAATCAGCTAACCGTTGCCAACGATTTGTTTTGAAAATAAACTCGCGAGCTCAACAGAAAAGTAGTGAAAGCGGATTCAAATCCTCAAGTTCTGGGGTCGCGTTCACCTATACGATATGAACGAAAGCGGCCTCAACCCTCTAAGCCCCAATTAATATACACATACAAATTCTCCAAAGTGATGTCCATACATTTCCTTTAAGAATTAGTTGAGAGATTTAATAAACGATCAAGGCATTTTCTTTGGCGATCATTTTATGAATTCTCATAACCTCATCTCTTGACAGTGTATGGATATTGTAAGGAGAAAATTAAAGTTGATCACTTTTGGGACTTGAAGGGTTAAAACAAGACTCGACGCGATTCAGGCAGAGCTTCCTCTCTCATCCGCACTCAAGAAAATTAGACTGAGAGCAGGGTGGATTTGTGTACGAAAGGAAAAAAAATAATAAAGGCACCAATATGATGCGCTTCTTTAATATAATAATATATAGATTTAGCCAGGGCTAAAAGCGAAGCTCTCGATAAGATTTATAGTTTGTTCAAACAAAATATAAAATCGTGTAATGCTAAGCGGCGAAGGCATGCAACGCCGGAAAACGGTGAAAAACAACAATAGGTCTAATTAGCAAAATCAACTTTGCACGTGCAGCACACTCTTTTAGTGGTGTGGTTATTGAACTAACAAAACGGCAGAGCTTCCTCTTCTCATCCGCACTCAAGAAAAGAAGACTGAGAGCATGTTGGATTTGTGTACGAAAGGAAAAAAAAAAAAATTAAGGTACCAATGCGATGCGCTTCTTTAATATAATAATAATAATAATAATAATGGAAACTTTATTTGTGTTTTTGAATGTACAATTGTAAATCTCACTACGTATAGGCAATTTACAAATGCTGCTTGAGATTGAATTATTAAAAAGAAAAAGAGAAAAAAAAAATCCAAATTGCATTAAGTCTGGGCTATCCCAGTTCCTGTTTCTACAACAAAAGATGTAATATGTTGCTCTAATGGCTATATTTATCATTTTCTTGATTAAATAACTTTGCTGCTTTTTGTCAATGCCAATGTCATTCATCATGTCTAAGAACGTGGAGCATTCATCGGAGAAAACGCCAAGGGAACTAATAATAATAATAATAATAATAATAATAAGGAGTATATGAAGCGAATCGGAAGTACGTGAAGTTGGAAGTTATCCAGAAAACAGCATTGTTGGGGACAGCAAAGATACTAAGGAAAGTACTGTCCCTGTAAGAAGAAGGAAAAGAGAGACCTGGGACCCGTGGTGACATGTTGTAACCCGCCCCTAAGGGCTATAAACCGGGCTGGGGCCCGTTTCTCGAAAGTCCCGGTAACTTTTCGGGCCCGAAATCAAATATTCAAATCGAAATGTAAAGAATAAAAGCGCCGGTCCTGGCTGGCAAACTACTCCATTTTGTTTCACTAACTGCATGATAGTTTCATCATGTTAGATGCAAAACTATTTAAACCTCTATCTTCCATTTAAACAACAACAGCTTTACGGGCCCGTTAATTATCGGGGCTTTCGAGAAACAGACCCCTGAACATCTTGCCTGAGTCTACAAGGAATGGACATAATACTAATATATATATAATGGTAACAGGACTGAGTGGAGTCCAATTCGGTCGGTAATCATACGAGTGATTAACAAAATCGGACGACCGTGTAGCGGGAGTCCGATTTGTTTAATCACGAGTGTGATTAGAGACCGAATTGGACGACACGAGGTTCTGTTACCAATTAATCATAACTTTAACAAAATTTGGGAAAAAAGGCTCTTTTTTTAAATCAACACACAAGAAATTCCAATTTTTTTTTGCTAGCAGTGAAAAAAAATGAAAATTTGCAATGAAAATTTGCAAGCTACAACTTTTGGCTCTTAAAAACTTTTTTACGTCCCCTTTAAAAATTTTGCAAGGCATAGGTTTCCTTAAAAAATTCGGAAGAGTTGTCCAGTCACTAATGTACCTATAGTAAGTTGTTCTTTTCTCCATACCGTTTTCGGGTTTGCAATTTTAGGTAAGTAAATGTTTCTTGTGTTAAGCTTACCGAAAGTTCTTCCTTGGTTTGTGTGTGTTTAATAACCGCCTGTTTAAAAGCTTGTAGTTGTTCTGACAACATAATGAATAAAGAAAAACATTAGCAATAATGTTGGAGTTATACACTGGCGGTAAAAAAAGGGGAAGAGCTTTATTTGTCACTCACCAATCTGCGTTGTCAGTGAATGGAACGTCAGCGGAAGAGGCGCAGCGAACACTGCGCCGCGCATTCTCTCAAGGGGAGGAGCTTTGTTCTGCAGTCCGCCGAATTTACCTTTGCAAGATAGAAAAAGTATCGATATTAAAATTCTCACTAGAAGAAACAGTATCACGGGGATTGATGCCCCCCTTTAATCCCTAAAATTAATACACACATTCTCCCCAACGTTCTTAACGCATATCCTACTTGCAAGGAGAATTAACTTCGTAATCAAGTCCCTTTTCACTTGCTGACCATGTGCTTTTTCTCCCGGTATTTATGTTTGACTGAACAGTGTAAGAATATGGAGAAATTCTACCTCACCATTGCGTCGTTCCAAGATAACGTGAGACTGCGCGACCTGCCAGCTCAGCTTGTTATCGATATTCATGTTTGACTGAACAGTGTACGAATAAGGAGAAATCTTAAATACTAGTCATTTAAAGGTTAATGAGCAAAATAACTTACCGTTACTTCTGATGCGATCTCCACCTCTTGTAAGAATCGTAGGACAATGAGTGTGCTTTACAACCTACATCATAACAATACACAACAGAGCTTAAGCAAAGACGTTTCTGGACGAAGCAAATCAACCGGAAGTGAGACCTTTTCCCTTTTAATATACCTTGACGCAGCAGGGGTCTCTTTTGCATGAACATGCGCGACCGCTGACTTGACAAAGAGCACGCGACCAGTGACAGCGACCGTGGTGCATAGTCGTAGGAGCCAAATTGTTCACTTCGAAAGCTTGCTTGACATTGAAATGGTAGCACGAACTTAGGAAAGACCTTCGTTGTACAAGATAAGTAAAGATCTGGTGATTTAAAGTGGAGACTGATGCGCTGAACGAGGTGAAAGAGCAAGTTTCTCAAGGATGTCTGACACGAACATGGCTGCTTGTTATTGTTTGGCCCTCGACACATGTCTTGATTCCCGGTCAAGAACCGCAAAGTTTGCCATAGAATGCATTGCTGATGCGTAGTTATTGAGCAAAATGTTCTTTATTTAGTGTTTGTCTATAAATCAGATGTAAATTAGTTTCTCGATACCGTAGAGGATTTCTGTCAATAATTTGTTCATAGCTGATTTAGCCATATTTCGGGAGGGATTAATAACGATCAGCGGGCGACTACTACGCCGTTATCAGTTGGAATAGAAAGTTGTTCCCTTAAGTATTTTAGCTATACAAAGTTTGTTTATCGGAAAATTGTAGAACGTCTTGTTTTTGCGTAGACTAACATTGCAACGCATTATTAACAGGAAAATTCATTTAGCCAGAACTTAAGTGCTGTAAAATTTTTGAACTTTTGGTCGGCATCACATGTTTACTGTACTTCTTGGGAAACCTAACCGTTTGTTTCATCGAAATCGGTCACAAGATTCGACTTTAATTTCGGTCCTATTGAATAAAGTTTTGACTGTGTCTCATTGATATTCATTTTTTTTATTTTTCGAGACATACAGAGTGACTACCACCAACATCTCACCAGGTGACTAATCTGCTGTTAATTTTGTAGCTTCTAAGTGCTGGGAAAATTGTAGAACATATATTAATTCACTGCTGAACACCGGCTTTTGCGCACTTCGAGCCCGCTCGCTGAAATTTGCTGTTTTTTTAAATTTCTGTTCCTTTCTCATTTCAAAACGAAGAATATTGAAAGTGTTTCCTTGCATCAACAAACGTTTCGTTTGATGAGGTTAGCGCAATCCTACAGGCACTACATATACGCGCAATGTTGTCCAGGTCAAGTGGGGAGGTGAAATTTGATGGTAGCTCGTGTACGTTAAAGCCGGTCTACTTCGCTTTTGTTAAGACCATGTTACAGTTTTTTTGCAAACTACACATTTTGTTACATCACGAGCACATTCGCCAAGACCAACGAGAAAAATAATCGCGACGATGGCTTTGAGACGCGCCATTTTGATGAAGGCAGACCCTGTGGTGAGCCTCCATGCACATCGCTTGTTCAGCGGTCGCGCATGCTCATGCAGAGAAGACTCTCGTTCCTTGACGCTACCAAATGTGTTTTGCTAAGTATCTTTACTTTTACTGAGACGAATTGCCGGAACATTTGGGAAAAATTGCTGCCCAGTAATGCAATGACGGCCACTTCTGGTTGGCATGCGTCGCTCAGGGGTAAATCAGTAGTTTTCTTTATTGCATTGCAGTCGTCTGTTGGTTGCTTTATCTCAAAGCCACAGCCTTACATTCCTGTAATTTTGGAATTAGGTTAAAGGCTCAAAAAAACCGCGCCAGAATTAGCTTCATTGATGGAGAGCTGATAGTCGTTCAAACGTTGGAGAGCGCTATCTACAGGACAGATCTCTGTCCAGCGGATAGGTAAGAGATAAGGGAAACCAATTGAGTTATCCACTGGCTAGTATCCACATTTTGAAACAATGGTGCCTGGACTGGATTCCACCTTCTACGAGTCTAATTCTAAGGGCCTTAAAATGACCGAGCCATTGTCCAGCTGAAAACTTGTTAGCCTAACAGTTTTCAAAGTTCATTTTTGTTGCATTTAGCGTTTGATATAATGCTTGAAAGACGTTTATTTGAAGAGGAGCTGTGATTTTGTCGTTTGCAAGAAAATTTCCTCGCTTACGTTAAGTTCCATAGCGCACAAGGAAGCGTTTTTGGCAATATTAACAACCCGAAATAGCCAGCCGTGACACAGCATTGCCAACAATGTTGCAACCATTTGAATCAATATCGCAACAACCTGGCAAGACTGTGTTGCGCTAACAATCGTTACTGCAAAATGTCCCGAGTAACATCACCTTTAAATGCATTAACAACATGTCAAGTGTATTCACCTGTTCTCTGTATTTATTTGCACAGTCCAGGTCATCTAGGATCAGTGTATCACCCAGTAACATACCGAACACTGCAATGAGACAAGCAATGAATCAAACACGAGCAAAAAGTTGGAGGAGGGGGGGGGGGGGGCGTAATCAAGAATTTTTACACGGGGAGGCTCCGCCCCGAGGTCCAACCCCTACCATTTTTCACGAAAACCTCAGCGAAAAAGGTAGCCCTTTCGTATGCCTTCTATTGACAAATGGTACCCCTTTCGCATACCTTGCTTAGACCTTTGCATCCCTTTTAACCGCTGTAAATGCATTGTCCTTTAAAAAGGAATCAGTCAAAAAAATAGAACGTTTCCCAACGTTATAAAGCCATAAAATTCATCTGCTCGGCCCTTTGGGTCCTTCCACAGACCCAAATGACAGATTTCCCTACCCTTTCATATACTTCAGCGAGCAAAATCCCTACCCTTTTATAAACCTGAAGCCTGAAAAAGATACCCCTTTCGGGCGGAGCCTCCTCGTATAGGCCATTATAGGGAGTACCCCCTCGGGCAGAAAACGAGAAGTGAGTTGAAAAATATGAGACATAGTGACGTCAAGGTTATTTGGATTCCAGATGAAAAACTCTTTTGAGTTTTTGATTTAGGTTTTGCAATTCATGGTAGCAAATTTGTTTGTTTTTTCGATACATATTTATCATTGCGTTTGAGGGAGATTTTTGAAAGTCACGAAGAACTTTGTATTCCCCGGACAGCAGAGAAGTTTCTTGTGAAATTTCTGATGACAGTGACTCGTGGCTTAGGTATGTTACCGACATCAAAGCACCTCACCCCACGCGAGGGAAAAAAAAAACCACTGATACTCAACAAGCATTGGTAGATGTTCACGGAGCATAGGAGTGGTAACGTAAACCCATAACAAAGTATCTTGACAAAGTTATTTCTACCTCTGAGAGTGAAATCACTGGAACTGTCAACAAAGGGGAAGTGGATGATGTGCATTAAGGGGGTACTGCTTCCTGGGATGAGCGTATTCTTACTCTATACTAGCCAATGTTTAGCAGCCTGTTTGGACAAACTGACGTCCGGCTAAGTTGGGGAAGGGGGGAGAATGTTACCGATTCTTGCCGTTTACGCTAGCTTGTTGCAACTAATAATGCAGCTCCACCAATGGGTATCTCTTTGACAACGGGTAACCGAAACGTCACCTTCCTAAACAGAAACTTCATTTCTATTCAAGGTCCCTTAGCACTGCTTGCTTTCAAGCATGGCTGTTTACCTGCAAATTACATTGGCCTTAGAGAGGTTCTCCATTCAAGAACTTATCGAAGTGAGCCAATCTGCTCGCCACTCGCGCGTGGGATTCCGCCGGCGCCTCTCGAACGTTGGCCCAACAGTTGTTTTTAAACTAGTGAACATAGAGCAGGCTAATGGTTATCTAATGGTCTATTGTCGCACAGGCCCTACAAAAAGTACTCTTACATACACATTGGTATTACCTAGCTTGCAATTTTCCGCCTCTGCTGGGAACATCAACATATCTCTTGCGTACACAGGGTTACCAGACGGATTGTAACTGCTCTGACCTCGTATATGTGGAAGAGCTCTAAAATTAACAGTCAATATTAATGCCCTACTCATTGCTAAGCTACGCTACAGACTTAAAATTCTGAAGCGACTGGAAAATTCTCGAGCGTGCTCACTAGCATATTCACAGGCCACTGCTGACATGTCTGTGAGCATTGCTAACTTTTTCTAATGCACTTGTGGTTAATAGACTAATTTTCACAAATTCAGGAAAGAAAAATCACGCATAGGGTCCTACCGAAATAGATTCAAAAGATAGATCTTCATTATATGACGTCACAACTGACTACGCGAATGAATGAGAGTTTTAGCTGAAGATAGAAGTGTAGTTCATTTTAATGCAGCAGAGTAACTCATAAAACTGGACACTCCCTCAATTTTCTGTAGGTTAAAAATCGACTTACCGTAAATCCTCTGTGAAGACCCCCCGGGTGGGGGGCTTATTAATTTCAAACCCATTTGAGGAGGGAGGGGTTTAATAGAGAGGAGGGGGGGGTATCTAATTTAGAAGAAACGATGGTATCAGTTCTCCATAAAGAACTATAGAATAGAAAGCGGAAAAGCTCAAGTACAAGACGTTTGAGGTCATGCAGCCGAGGATCAGTCTATGTTCCCGTCTATATTAGTGAGCTCACTAAAACTTTATAACAGTGTAACATAGCTATTTATCTATTTAGTTCTCGTACCATAGCTAAATGAGTATTTACCACGTACTTAATGTTATGCGTTCTTATTAAAAAATAACTAACGTATTTGTGGCTATTCTTCCCGCAGCTGCATCTAGTTTACGGTCATTGAACTAATGTGTGGTTATTGAACTAACAAAAAGAAAAACTGAGCTATTGAATCCACATACTGGGCTATTCTGATATATGGCGACCATGGCTGAGTTGCTCGAAGCATGGTTAGCGTTAACCATTGGTTAAGCAGTATCAAAACCAATACGTTGTCATGGTATTAAACGCTGGTTAACGCTAACCATGCTTCGAGCAACTGGGCCCATGTCTTTCCCTTAAACTGCCCGCTGTGCGCCAGATCTGTCAGCTTTGTTTACTGTAGGTCATTGCACTTGTGCGACAGGCATCCTATTGGTTGCTTGTAAAATCAGATGGGGATGTTTATGGGCGGGGTATCATGGTTGTAAAACCCCGTCATAACTCATTATCATTGTTATTTAAATCATTGTTTGTGTGTCTGTATGTCACCTTCATGACATTTATTTATTTATTTATGTATTTTTTGGCTTAGTCCATAATGAAAATGGTTAACTAAAATAATGCTGTACATTTTTTAAAGACATAATACTTTAAGTAATTTAATACTATATCTTCTTTGGAATAAGAAAACCGAACTAGTAAGAAAAAGACCTCACTTGGACACCAGGATTACTGTGACGTAACTCCTTCAAGTTGCGCGCGAAAGTTCAATAACTAACTATAACTAACGTATTTGTGGCTATTCTTCCCGCAGCTGCGTCTAGTTTACGGTCATTGAACTAATGTGTGGTCATTGAACTACTGTATAAAATTGTTAAGCAGGTTTGGGTTTGAACACTCCTGAGAGACACAGCGTCTATGATAACTGGGTTTAATTTAGTCTATACCTATTCCATTCTGGTAAACTACGTCTGAAGATGGAATCCAAGGGTAGCACTTGTTGCTGGCCATTAGAGTCGCGATACACTTGTTTTGCCTGAAAATAAGCAGTCACCCGTGTTATTCAAAAAATGACATAAAACTGGAAAAATGTTACTTTTTATGTTAGAGAGCTACAAAAGGACTCGTGTGAAGGTTATGGAAGTGAGACGGTGATAATTACTACTGTGAAATAAGCAGAAGAGGAAGTTAAAGTTTTGTGCCAAAATATTAGTCGTTGACATTGCCCATTGATGCAAAACATTCGCTCATGAAATCAGTGCGCTTCCGACCAGTAAGGCTGAGAACAAACAAGCAGTGATTAACTCTTTCACTTCAAGAGCTATGGTGTGACCATTCAAATCAAACGGATATTTAACAATACTATTTCATGGTACAAGATAACTTTTACAAAATGAGACCTTCCGGTAATATGCAAAGTTTATCCACACTAACAAAATGCGGCATCATCCACAACTTTCTAGCACTTCGTTTAAATAAGAAAATGAAAGTAAACGTAACAGCTTCAGAGGCACCAACAGGCATGGTCGAGGAGTTGAACTCAGGTCCAACTTAAATCAAAACTAGCCAGTGCCGTGTGGCTAACTTCTTTTACAAAACGGAAGCTAACCTTGTTCCCAGGTTCTCTCTCCTATTCCTCGTCTCGCTCCGTAGGGACCAATGGGAGAGAACCCTGGGAACGAAGTTGCTTGGAAACGTTGTTGTGTGAACGCATGAGCAAAGAGAAATAGCGGAAACCTCGCTCCGCTCTTCCTCTTCCCAGCATTCACCGCGTACGTTTTCTCCTCTGTGTTCTAGTCTCCGCTAGGCCTCTGTGGAAAAGAGGGGACCTCTGGTTAAACTGAAACCAGCGACCTGTGAACCTAAGCCTGGTACTCTGACTACTCCATTAAGGTGGCTCGATCCTGTATCAGGATCCTAGTACTCCTCACCGATGCTAAGCTGCTTGCAGGGATGTTCTGTTTTCTGAGTTCTCCTCTCAGCTTCTGTTCTTGTAAAGAAGCTTCATGCACTGACACTGTAATGGACAAAAATAAAGGTTATGGCTCAATTATAAACTGGTTGTTCAAATCTTAAACCCTAACATGCATGAAAATAAGCTTACAATAAATTAAATAAAAACTGGTTTAACCACTACAGCACATACAATTCCAATAATATCCACCACCTTAAACTTGACATCGATTAGTTACATACAGCTATTTCGAGAAAGGTTGTCGGAAAAAGTGCACGCGACAATCTCGAAAGGTATTGTGGATGGTTTTGAGTTCACTGTTCTTCAAAGAAATTTGAAAGAATGGCACGAGAGGCCATGGACATATGTTTGCGAGTGCTAAAGGAAAGTGAATACAAGTGAAGGAGGGTGAGTACGAGTGAAGGAAGGTGAGTACGGTTTAAGGAAAGTGAGTCCAAGTGAAGGAAAGTGACTACAAGTGAAGGAGGGTGAGTACGAGTGAAGGAGGGTGAGTACGAGTTAAGGAAAGTGAGGACAAGTGAAGGAAAGTGAGTACAAGTGAAGGAGGGTGAGTACAAGTGAAGGAAAGTGAGTACAAATGAAGGAAAGTGAGAACGAGTGAAGGTAAGTGAGTACAAGTGAAGGAAAATGAGTACAAGTGAAGGAAAATGAGTACAAGTGAAGGAAAGTGAGTACAAGTGAAGGAAAGTGATTACAAGTGAAGGTAAGTGAGTACAAGTGAAAAAAGATGAGTAGAAGTGAAAAAAGGTGAGTACAAGGGAAGGAAAGTGAGTACAAGTGAAGGAAAGTGAATACAAGTGAAGGAGGGTGAGCACGAGTTAAGGAAAGTGAGCACGAGTGAAGGAAAGTGAGTACGAGTGAAGGAGGGTGAGTACGAGTGAAGGAAAGTGAGTACGAGTGAAGGAAAGTGAGTACAAGTGAAAGAAAGTGAGTACAAGTGAAGAAAAGTGAGTACAAGTGAAGGAAAGTCAGTACAAGTGAAAGAAAGTGAGTACAAGTGAAGAAAAGTCAGTACAAGTGAAGGAAGTGAGTACAAGTGAAGGAAAGTGAATACAAGTGGAGGAGGGTGAGTAGGAGTTAAGGAAAGTGAGGACAAGTGAAGGAAAGTGAGTATAAGTGAAGGTAAGTAAGTACAAGTGAAGGAAAGTGAGTACAAGTGAAGGAGGGTGAGTACAAGTGAAGGAAAGTTAGTACAAGTGAAGGAAAGTGAGTACAAAAGAAGGAGGGTGAGTACGAGTGAAGGAAAGTGAGTACAAGTGAAGGAAAGTGAGTACAAGTGAAGGAATGTGAATACAAGTGAAGGCGGGTGAGTAGTAGTTAAGGAAAGTGAGGACAAGTGAAGGAAAGTGAGTACAAGCGAAGGAAAGTGAGTACAAGTGAAGGAGGGTGAGTACAAGTGAAGGAAAGTGAGTACAAGTGAAAGAAAGTGAATACAAGTGAAGGAGGGTGATTACAAGTGAAAGAAAGTGAGTACAAGTGAAGGAAAGTGAGTACAAGTGAAAGAAAGTGAGTACAAGTGAAAGAAAGTGAGAACAAGTGAAGGAAAGTGAGTACAAGTGAATGAAGGTGAGTACGAGTTAAGGAAAGTGAGTAGAAGTGAAGGAGGGTGAGTACGAGTGAAGGAAAGTGAGTACAAGAGGGAGGGTGAGGACAAGTGAAGGAAAGTGAGTACAAGTGAAGGAAAGTGAGTACAAGTGAGGGAAAGTGAGTATGAGTTAATGAAAGTGAGTACGTGTGAAGGAAAGTGAGCACAAGTGAGGGAGGGTGAGTACGAGTTAATGAAAGTGAGTACGTGAGAAGGAAAGTGAGCACAAGTGAAGATAAGTGAGTGTTAGTGGAGGTAGCTGTAGTCATCACTTGGTGTATATATCCATATAGTATGTTTATTATAATAGTGCCTTATATGTGGGCTAGCATGACGTTCTTGCCAGAAAAACCGTTCTCTTGTCAAAATTACAAATGTAAAAATGCGCGGTGAAGGAGGGTTTCGGTGGAAAGTAGATGACGTACGTGTCGTTAGCTGTCAAAATTGCCCAATTATAGGGCATATCACGAGCTGGAATGCGGTGTTGAAAACAATGTTTACAGGCTCCACTTCCCTGTCTCTCCCCAACCCCAACGCGGTTTTCTCCGTTTCATCTCTCCATACTATCTTGGCGACTGAAAGAGACTAGGGACCTTAAGCAAGGACGACCCTTAAGCAAGGACGACGACGACGGCAGTGAAACGTTGTTAAGAAAATGAATTTGCGTTCTTTCAAACTTAATCGCGTCTATTTGGACCCGCTCAATATGTCAAATGCAGGCGACTTTTCCTGGAGTTGAATTCTTAAGGATTTTATCCAGGTTCAAAAAGAGGAAGGAAAATTCGTCGTCGTATGTTCACGTCCTCCACAAAACGGCAAATTGGGAGGTTTCACGTTGTAGTCGTGCAGTGGACGTCAAAGAAATCTACTAAAAAGCGTGATGCACGTGCAGAGCTGTTATTTTGATCATTAAACCTATTGTTTTTTTTTTGAGTCGTCGTTGTGGTCGTCGTCGTAGTTGCTTAAGCTCCCTACTAACTCGGTCTCACAACTCCCCACGGGACTTGTTTTAAAATCCCAAAGCCAGAGGGAAGAGAAATGCACATCACTATGACAACCTTTCATCTTATCAGAAGTTTAATCATCAACTACAAAGGCGATGTTTTTAAAACCGGAGTCTCGGTACTACTACGATAAAATTATAATCTGTGTACATTGACATTTATATTCCTTAGCTTCATGAAGGGCAACAAAATACGCTTGAATGCTCTCGGATACACAAAATAACTTTGCCCTCTAACATGGCATACAAGTCTTTTTATATTATTTTAATATCATAATAACCATTCTGTATTCATATTATTGGTTTTCTCTTATCTTATTTCGTTATCTATATATTCCTGTTGGTTGTGCATGGCCTTCGAAAACGCAAGCTACCTCGCGGTACAGTACAGTGTTGGGCAAGACGACATGGGTTTTTCGAAGACTCGAAACCTATGGATTACCTACACACTAACAACAATGGATGAAAGGAATTTGAACAATCCGGTTGATAAATCCAAGATTAAAAACTAATGCCTCCCTCTTCAGTATGACTTTTTAATAATTAGACTTCAGGCCCCGGTTGTTAAAAGGTTGGATAACGCTATCCACCGGATAAATCACTATCCAGCGGATAAGTATTAGGGAAACCAACTGCGCTATCCATTGGATAGATTTTTATCCTGCGGATAGCGCTATCCAACGTTTGAACAACCGCGGCCAGGTTAATAGCATACACTCACCGCCACCAATAATCCCGACTTAAAAGTAGTTAACTCGAAAAAAAATATGTGTTAAAGATGTCGATCGTTAATAAAAAGTTCTGAATAGGGTTTTCTGACAACCAAGAACTCTTATTGGAATTAAACGTTATTTTATACACACTGGAATTTGGTTGTCAAACAAACACACAACAAAGTAAGCCAACTATAAAAGCGAAGTCAAAAACCAAACAAATCAGCTTGTATTGTTACGAGTGCCTTCAACAGCCCAATTTACAAGGGCACGTTTTCGTTGACAAGCAAAGGGTTTAATCGAGTAAAAGGGAAAACTTGACATTTTTTGCCAGTTCACACGGCAATAAACGCGTCGAAAAAATTCGTACTCGCCGAAAATAAGGCTGGACACTGGATTTCTTTGCACCAACAGACAACATTTATGAAACGAACCACTTTGCTCTAATTTCCGAGCTCCGTAAATTAAGAAAAGCAACCAGTCACCGTAAGTTACCTTAATTTCACAAACGTCACCTAAGCAAACTATTAAAATTTTAGTTCTCAGTTTAAAAAGATAAAAAACGTCACTACTAAAAACCGGTATTAAACGGCTGCATTTCGCGAAAGTGACCGAAGAAGCCACAACATCTAGACATGAAAGCCGGTCATAATAAAATAAACGCGTTTAGACCGTCCCCTAGGTAAATACGTACCTGAGGGGCTTTTAAAGAGGCGAACGACAGAATCTGGGCTTTCTTCGCCAACACTGCAATTTTATCCAGCCAAAAACTCAAGAATCATCTTTAAATTTGAAGCTTAACTATTCCTTACTCCACGGCGGCGATTCGATTGAAATTCGGCAGGAAAACTTCTAGACTTGTATGTCACGACCTTGTCATAGCTAGACTTACTACTTAAAATAAAAATTTCCAGAAAGAAACGAAATGAAGGATAAATGAAATATAACGGCTTGAAATTTTTTAAAATTCTCTACCACTTATCTTTCTCCCTATTTCGAAATTTTTGCCGTCCTTGACGAGTTTTCAGTCCCTCCGTACTAGTAATCTACCTCATATTGTCCATCACACGCTATAAGTACGCAAAACAAGTATTTTGGACAATCGACTGGAAATTGCTCCGTTACTTTTGGTATTAAATAAGGTAATTAGATCAAGTCATATCAACAGGTTTATCATCTTCAGGCCACTTAAGCGAAAAATGGCTCAAATAATAATATTTTTATATCCTATAATCCTCTAACCCTTCAATCCTTTTAAGCACCAAGGTCGCCAGGTTAACAAACTTCAGTTATTTACGCAAAGATATGGTTACCTGGACTTTTTTTAAGTTGAAAGGCTTTCTTTTTTCTCTCGAATATCATATTAAATCAGCTTTAGGGTATGCACCCTCTCAAGCCTCTCTCACACATGTCAGCACTAAATTAAACCTCCTCTTGGCTTTATACCTCCGTAATATGTTAACCCTACGTTTTCAACATTAATCACTGATATTGCGACCTATTTGCCTTCGATTCTTGTAACATAAATCATTCTGCCAAATCCACGAAAGACTCCTCCATTTATGCCTTTTGTCTGCATCGTGCTTCCTTCAACTTCTCACATCTTTGTTCGTTTCGAGGGCGGCTCATCCCGAGATCTGTCATTTCCCCGCGAATCAAAATCAGCATTAGCCATATCACTGAGTCCCTGGAGACTAGAGAACTCTGGACCCCCCTGATCATCTTTATCTCCTTGCGAGTCTGCGGGTGAATTGCTTCGGCTTCCTGCATATGAATCAAGAAAGCTAACTTTAAAAACAACAAAACATAACATTGACATCCTTTAAAAAGAATTCGTAGTACAACGGCTTGTTAAACCGAGAAAATTCTTGAAATAAGGAATTTTACTTGTAAGGGAAGCCGGGATGGCGCAGCGGTGAAAACACTCGCTTTCCAAACACTCGCTTTCTATGTGGACCGGGTTCGAGACCCGAACAAACTGAGTCGGCAACTCAGTGTTAAAATTTAATCGCACGCGACGCAGATTTTACTAGTAAATGTAACTCTCGAGCGGAAATTCGCATAGGTCGCAATTTCGTGCAGGTTGTAAGCAACTGCAAATTTGCATGGACAAATCGCCATGAAATTTGCTGCCAATAACACCCACCCTGGTAAAGGGTCCATAGTTACCTTCATAAAATGCCATAGTATGGCTGGTAGTCTGTCTGGCGCGCCTTTCGAATCCTCGCGCGTTTAATTTCTCCCTGCCAAGCAACTGCCAAGCAGGCTAAACAAACCAGAAAGAGTGAAAACAAAATGGGAATTAATCACAGCTATGAAATTCTACTGATACCTGATTTGCCATTTTGCCCTCTCTTTCTGTGATCTCCACTCTTCGAATTATAAAAACAAAAGGTTAGTAAGCATTGCAAAAACATCTTCACTTTGCGTTGAAAACTTGAAGGGAAAAGTAAACGTTTAATTTCAACAAAAATATGATGGCGAAGGACTGTTAGCTTCACTGACAGTAAACTAAAGTAAGGGTTGCCTTCTTTTCACATCACCCCACAGTTCCTACTGACAACTCTTAGCTTCAAAATATTACTGTCAAAGCAGTTTCAAATGATTAACTCACCTGCTACTTTTTACCATAGTGCAGGTTTTTTTATCTTTTTAGTTTTGGAAAATAGAAAATTCCACTTTGAGTAAATTTCATGAGGTGTCCGAAGAGGCTACGGTCGATGGGATCTAATGTTAACCTGTTCTTGCTAGCCTGCCTCAATTTTAAAAAATATATAGCCCCACCACAGTTTAAATAAACTAAGGCTTAGGCCAAACGTCGAACTTTTCATGAAACGAACCAAACTCTAATTTGGGCTACTTGCAAAATAAGACATCACGTCTTTACCACATTCGACGCACGTATATAAGGGTCGACCTAAATGAAGTTAAGATCGTCTGTTGGGTCAGATGTCGAACTTAGGACGCGTCGAACCAATCAACTGAAACAGATAAGCAATAAATTTTCTCCCGCACGAGGCTAAATATACATCATAACACAAGTTTATGAGTTATCAGTTTAGTTACGTCGCATGTGAAGATCGACGTTTGTCCCGGAGACGATCTTCACACGTTCATACGTCTGAAGCAGACGGCGAGTACGCGTTGGACGATCCAAACTCATTCAGACGAACTTAACTAAGCCAGACGTCGAACTTCTCATGAACTTATCTCACTAAGTTTGGTTTGTCTCTTGAAAAGTTGTACGTTTGGCCTAGGCCTTAATTGCAAAAAAAGAAAAGAATTCCAAATTCAGCAAGGTAAAACTTGCTACTACCGGAAATGGAAACACTTAAGTTAATGCATGGAAGTTTTGATCGTACCTTTGACGCTGCCCCTGACTTTCTGGCCCAAACGTTAATGGAGTCAAACAACTCATTAAATCCTCCTGCCTTGACAAAGCAACAATAAAACATGTACTACTTACATATAATCATCTAGGTGGTTTAGACCCTGCTTCAGAATACAGTTCGACCTCTATTAAGCGGCCACCTATTAAGAGCGGCCACCCTCCATTAAGCGACCACTTTCCAAAGTCCCAATTTATCTGTCAGTAAACTGCTGTATTTGATACCTCTATTCAACGGCCACCTTTTTTGCTGTCGCAAGTGTATTATTTATATGGTTTTTTACCTCCATTAAGCGGCCAGCAAATTATCTTTCCATGAAATATCTTGAGCTAAATTTTTTCACACACCACACTGTTGATGCAAAAAGGCCTAAGAAACTTGTCAACGATGTTTTGCATTTTTTTCTGTACATTATCAGCCCGAAGAAATACTGTACATTTCAACTAGGTGCCCTCCGTGTTAGAGCTAGAACTACGCATGGGCTGGAAATGCACTTGATGTTTTGTTAAAATGAATTTTGGTTTTATCTTCATATATGTTCACTTTTTAAAAGCATTTTGCTATATAGAGTCAATAAAATCATGTTTGTTGCCACTCCTATCGAATTTATATTGTACCTCCATTAAGCGGCCAACCTCTATTAAGCGGCCACTTTTCAAAGTCCCGAGGGTGGCCGCTTAATAGAGGTCGGACTGTACTAGTAACCAGGAGGTCACTAGTTTCAACTCCTTTTGAGAAAGCCCTGTTAAGAAAGCTTGGATTTTATTTCCTAGTTGCACGGGTCATTGATTGAATAAATATCATTCACTTATTTTGGATTCTCTTATTTCAGCCATGTTTAAGGACATCAGGAGGGAGTAATAGAATAACCATTAAATGCATTCAGAGCAAGGCTCTTCTACTAACTCAAAAGATTTACATTAAAGAAAAGAAGTGCCACTGAATGTTTCAAAATGAAACGATGAATACAATACAATGTACGTGAATTTTATATAATAATTTGAACTGAGGGATGAATAATATAAATTCATACATTCATCATTATTGTTAGCTTCAACTTTCTCAAGTATATTACAAAACAATTTAATGACCAGCTCCCAGTTGGTTACCTCAATTGGTTAGAGCGCTGCACTGGTATTGCAGGTCAGGTTTAGAGCCCCGGCAAGCCTGAAGTTTTTTTTAGGCTATCAGAGTAAGAGAAAAATGTTCTTATCCACTTGTCCCTCGGACAAGCACTATGTTAAATTTGGTTTTCCAAAACCAACGAGTTCTTGTCCAAAAAGTTTTGCCAGGTTAGTAAGCCAAATGGAGCTCATACAAACAATTGAAATGGCCACGGTACAGCAAAGTGAGAAGGAACATTTAACCTTATTTTGTCAAGTTTGAGGTTTGCTTTTATGACTATAAGGTAAATTTCAATGATACTGAAATTTGAAGTCAATTTTCAACTGTTTTTGTATTTTTCCTAATTAAAAATGTGCTTGTCCCACGGTCAAGTCATGTCAAAGGATTACATGTCTGAACTAAATTTCTTTGTGTCCCAGACAATCAGACACAGGTGTTGGCGCACCCTGGCTATCTTTTTGCAACTGCTTAAGTTGCGTATTTATCTGTGATGATCTTCTCTGCATTTTATTTAAGAATGTGTCATAAAAAACAAGGCTTACTTGATGGTGAAGATGGTGTGGCTCATGGTACACTTGTCCCTGACTGTGAGCCTGCATGTGTCCTGTCGCAGGATCAATATAACCAGTAGCAGCCTGAGATATTACATGACGTAGCCCTGGCACCTACAAAAGAATGAAAGTGAACACTGAAATTGTTTGGTCCTAATTTGATGCTGTATATCCAATGGGTGGATTTAGGGGTCGGGTCAAGGGGGTCCATGGCAACCCTTTTTTCTGTGATATTTTCTATTATTTTTAATGAATTCTCAGTAAAATAAAAAGTATCTATATAGCTGGCAAGGGTCCTGGCCACCCCCTTCTGAATTTCTGGATCCACCCCTGCATCCCCCCCCCCCCCCCAATTTCCTGACCAAAACCACCACATTGATAGGTGCAGATATCTTTCACACAAGTAGAGACGTTCTGGGTAACAATTGTCAGAAAATGTGATTCTAAAGGAGTGCTTCCAAACTGCCTTTGGCACATTCAATAATCTTTCATCAAGTTTCTCTAAAATGATCTTTGCATTATTTTTTAGTGTATGTTTGAAGAGGAAGCCCTGCTTAAAAAAGAAATTAAAATGAAAGGCTAGCATTGGCTAAAATGAATTCTGGCAAGCAAGGAAAAAGATCATTTTAATGAAAACCTCTATGAATTGTAAGAAAAAAAAAAAAATTAACAGTCATTTACTGCAGATACTCACAGACAGATCACATACCGTTAAATTCCTTCACCAAAAGTAACATTACATTACTTTGGGGCTTGCTACTTTCATGAGTTCTTTACTTTTAAAATTTTGAATTAAACCGTCTCCTTACTGAGTAACAAATTATTTTCCACACTGACCTGTGACTGTACATTAGCACCAACATTTTGTCCCGTCTGGTACTCAGCACCCAAACCACCGCCATTCATCTGAACCCCCGACATGTACATCTCAGGCTGAGGCTGACTTGTAATGGGCATCTGATGCTGAGAAGTTGGAACCACACCCGAAGGACTGCCAGCTACTGCGACAGCTGGGTACTGACCTAATAACATGGGAGATGGAAGAATATTTCGAGACAATACCAATTTTGGTCAGAAGATAATGGTGGTATCCCTGTGCAAGAAGTGTGTGATATCATCTTGCCTTAGTAAAAAGGCCAGAAAGGCTTTACTGTTTATTTTTACACATAAATGTAAACCCTTACTGCACTTTTCACAAACATGCGAATTCTGAAGTTCAAATGCCAACTGGCGATTGCGTTTTTCGCTGCCGTCAATCATCTCAACGGACCTCTTAGGAAACAAAACTTTACTTTAACGGGTTTAAAAGTTCATGGTTTATGATTTGTATTTGGTGGATTTCGATCAGTTTTGTGTTTCTGCGTTTCAAGGTTCGTTGCGTGTGATCATAATTATCATTGACGGCAGCGAAAAACGCAATTGTGAAGGAAACTTTTGAACTTTAGAGTTCGCATGTTTGTGAAAAGAGCAGTAAGAAGACAGTTACAACTTTTGTCAAAATTAATGGTAATGAAAACACTATTTTCATCAGTTAGTGTTGTAGCTGTACCTACCTTGACCAGAGGATGGTACACCCTGTTGCCCTTGTACTTGTCCAGGGGCTGCTCCACCTGCCGCAGCCTTAGCAGCATACATATTGGCTTCTTCCTGGGCCTTCCCAATATTTTTCTTGTACCTGATTCGCTTGTTTCCAAACCAGTTTGATATCTAAGTAGATTATTTTGCATGTAAGAATACGTAAGTATCGAATCTGAAATCTATAAACTAACAATGGACTGAACAGACAGGAACTGCAGATTTTATACAACTTGTTTTGCAAAGAATATTTCAAATTCTTTCTCAACCAAAAAGGAAAACCAATTTATCAATCCTGTTACCTGTGCAACACTTATTCCACATTTTCTTGCTAATTCCTCCTTAGCTTCTTCGCTTGGATAAGGATTACTTAGGTGAGAGTAAAAGTACTCATTCAAGATTTCTGTGGCCTGTTTACTAAAGTTTCTTCGTTTTCTCCTAGAAGGAATCAATTAAATTTGTGGTTAGTTACTCAAAAATTTTACAGTAAAAAGAGATTGTATACACCTTCCTCACAATAATACCACATAACAAAGCCCAGGATGATTAATACAAACACACCTTACAGTGTGCAGTGGTTTGTTTAGGAACAGTCTGGGTATCATTTTGTAACTCCCTGTAGTGCATGTACTGTAAATAGACTATAGTGTGTGTAATTTCTTATCTCAAAAAATAACATTCAAATCGACGTTACGGGAACTTGGAAAATTTACAAAATAAGATAAATTAAGACTTCGCTGTGACATTGAAATTTGATATGTTGCTGAATATGAGCTAAGAAAGCCATATTACCCAAAATAAATTCCCTTGATATAAGATGAGGGACAAAAGGGAATGGTGTTTTGATAATACACTGTGGGTCATTTTCACATATGGTTTCTTTGTTGCTTTTTCTCTTTATCTTCCTTTGCACATAACATTATGAAGTGTAGTGCGTACAGTCATATGTTGCAGTTGTTATTAAATGCATATTCCTGTATGAAAATATGCATATTTATCTAGAAAATTATCTGTACATACAGTCTGGCTTGCCGTGATTAGCTCTTTGTACTTGCAAGCCAGCCTAATCAAAAATGAAGTTTGAATAAAGGTTAATGGCTAAAAAAGTGCAAGTGCAATTATAAAATTACCTTGCATCTAGGAACCTTGATCTTAAAATCATAACAGCTTCACATGTGCTCTGCTTGAGCTGCATCTGTATAGCACTGAATTTACGATGGATGATATTCACCATACGTTCAATTTCCTTTGGGGAAATGGGTCGTGTTCTAGACTGCTCCCTCAATAGATTCATAACATGAGTAGTAAATTCATTGCATGCCTGAAAAAAATATATAAAATTAATTTGGTTAGGCATTGCGCCTCCATCTGGAGTTCCATCCAAAAGCAATAAAATTCAGGTAATTCATCTCATTTCATATTTGACTTTAGTCTCCATACTATAGTTACAACTAGTGATACTAAAAATTGGAGGACATGCCAAAATCTGAGGACAAACAAAAAGCCAATTATAACAATAATGATAATTATAAAACTTATGGTACCCACATGCAACAAAAAAGATTATTTGGGCCTGGCACTAACACATCCTGTTTAGGGCCATGGCCAGACTAAAATCCATTCCAGCAATATGAGGAGGAGGAAATCATAAAAAGCTTTTTTTATGATAGCTGTTTACTTCCTCTCAAAGCACACGAAACACTCTGAATGCTTCACCTAAGCGACAGTCTCAGTGTTTCTAAACTGGCTGCAGGCTTGCTATTCATGTATGTACAAAGAACTTTTTTCAAGTAGAGTTTTAGATATTGCACAAGTTAATGTTTTAAAAAAAATGCTGACACTGTATAGCAAGGAAAAACTGAGTAAAATTTTGAATAAATCAGACAATTTGGTTTTAATATAAATGAAAAAACACTGCACAAAATGCATAATCACATATGCAAAAATAGGTCACACATGTACCTGTTCATATTTTTCTAATTCTGTGTGATATATCTGCCTGATCTGGTTTAACTTTGCCCTGTACTCTGTATGCTCAGCTTGGTTCTCATGTACCCCAGCAGCTGCTGCTGCCGCCGCCGCAGACCCCCCTCCCTTCTCAGGACCAGCCACACCCTCCGCAAGTAACATGTTGTCCAGTCTCATAAGCTGGGGGTCTGGAGGTTCATCTTCCTGTGATCCACGGATACTGAGAACTGTAACATAATAAAACTCAGTCAATAAAGTATTCCCGCTAGAAGGAGGGCAGTCAGGTTTGATGATAATTTTTGGCTAAGTACTGCGCTAAGCACTGTACTCTTTGTCATTGTCCGAATGTAAGTGAGTAAGCAACAAAGAAATGATTTCAGAACCAATGAGAATTCGAGTGTTTTTCACTTGGTTCAGTTTCAAATCTGTTGGAACTAATCAACACCAATCCCGGATTGATTTAAACAGTTTATGCCTTGTGATCGCTAGAGCACCATGAATCATGACTGTCTGCAGTCTTGGATTTTTTCTTCACAAAACCGAGACAAACTTGGTTCATTGTTTTTGCAGCCGACTGAACAATAAAGAAATAATTTGGGCAGTGAGTTTCCATGACAGAAGCATTTTACAGAGGCTTTTTCTTTTTATCTTTGTTCAATATTTGCTTTTCTAATTTAACATTCCATAAAGAAAAGCAGGAGCCACATACAGTCATAGACTGTTTATTTTTAGTTAGTTTATTTAATTTCTTGTTTGATTGATTGCTTGACAGACTGAATGACTGATTGATGAACTATGTGGCTCATTGATTGAAAAGTGGAAAATAAAATGTACATGTTGTAGTTCAATTTTATCCTTGGTTTAAATTTTTATTTTCCTTTGTTTTGGGGTATGGTAATATATGATAATGACTTTCAAACAAAGGAAAATAAAATTTAAACCAAGGATAAAATTGAACCACAACATACACACTATAGTAATCCAAGTACATGTTTGTGTGTACAAAATCTTCGTGAGACCATTTGAAAGCTACAGCTCTAAAGAAGAACCTTGTGTGCAGAGCAAATCCTTAGGACTCTTAGTCTAGCTGCTTAAAAGTCAGTATGAAAATTCTTGGATCAGGGCTTAAGTATTCAGAAACGTCATTTGCTCTCTGCATATAGATCACCATTTTACCCCATCATCAATATTGCTGGCCAAAAGAAAACCACAAAATTCCAATTTTCACAACAGATTGTGTTGAGAAATTTCACTATCAACAATCATGAGGAGTAAAGGAAATAACAAATTCTTATATTGTCAGTGATTGTTGTCATATTGCCAGACTTTCCCTTCCATTTAAATGTGTTGCATGTTTAAGAAAGTTTGATGTACTTAAATAATTCTTAAATGCAAAGCTTCATACAAATGTACACATGTATGTAACCAAAAGTTTACTGATCACCTTACAAGGATGGAACATGATATTTAAAAAAAACTAAAAGCACCACTTGACAGTAACATCTCAGCACAAGGAATCATCCTTTACCACAGAACTTAAAACTTTGTATCATGCTTCAAGTACCACAAAAAAATTTGGCTATCTAATATTTGAAATGCTTCACTGTTGAAGCAAATCTTATTTAGTATTGGGGCAACATCAGATTACAATGGAAAAGCTCAAGAAACTTACAAAACATTACGATGAGAGACTATGAGTGAACATAATAAGCTCTCAAAGCAAAAAGCTAAATGAACCACACCTCATGAATATCAAAAACCTAACAAAATATACGTGTGTATATGCACCCCATTTACATTTTACAATGTTTTGATGATTATTTCAAGTTTTACAATGACCCACTTAAAAACAGGCCCACAGCAAAGAACTTAATTGCATTATATACACATTTTCACAAAGATGCTCAAGCCAGTGAAAATTTCCTTTGTGGAGAAAATTTCTATTATTGTAGTAATTTTAAAGAACAGCCTTAAAAACTCCTAACTAATTGTCTCTTGCCATTTACATGCAAAAGTGTATGTTTACTCATGTACCTTAAATGGTTACTTCTGTTATGAAGTGTTTCTTTTACTGTCTTTAAACACTCAGTTTTTTTTCCTGAGGTGTACAGCGAGGTAAGCAGTCAAAACTCTGGACACCTCTATGACAGACATCTCTATAAGATGGATGCCTCTAGAAGATGGACCCTTCCTTAAACAGACTCAGACTTAAATCCCTGCCCCTCTTCAGTCTTTTAAGTTGACTCTACATAAGGTGGATATCTTTCTAAGATAGCAGTTGTTGCTAGTCTAAGCAACATCATCATTACTGTACTCTTTGTTGGAAAGCACTTCCAACAAAAATACATGCTCAGTCACTAGCTTCTTTCCACTTTAAGATCCTTTGTAACATTAATGTCATATTAGTTTATATATTTTGAATTGACTGTTTTGCATTTTATTTTGGTAAATGAAAGTGATATACTACATTGTATTAAACTGATAGAAACTGAAATGTTGTTGGGATTGTAAACAATGAAAAGAGAAGGGATGAGAACATAATTTTATGTTACGGGTCAAAACTAAATTCAGGTTAAAATGTTTTAAGCTAGGTTCAGCGTGCAAAGACAGTAGTGTCCGATAGCCCAGGGCTAGTGGATTTTGTTATCAGGCTAGTGAATTCTGTTCTTACCTTGCCTGATGGGCAAGTGAAGTTTTTTGAGGAATTCAAATTACAGAAGAACTGTGAAATCAATTCTGCTTGTCAAAAAGGTTTTTGGGGCTAGTTGAAATGACATTTGGACTAGTAAATGCTAGCTTCAGCTTGCCCAAATGGCAAGCTATAAAAATGACTTCCTTTGCACCATGTAGGTTGATTCCTAATTTCCTTTGTCTCCTAGCCCTAATGCATGAATAATAGGGCTAGGAGACAAAAGAAATAGAGAATCAACCTAGGCTAAAAACTTTTACCGGTAGCCTGAATTTAATTTTGACTGGTAACATACATGTATACACTTCTCAATATCTTTTCAAGAAGAAATCACACACTACTAAAAAATAACTACGGTGTACAGTAACTAAAAAACACATTTACACATTAGTAAAAATACATGCCACAATTTTCAATACAAGTAAATAGGGTCCAAGGCTGGGTTATTTTTACAAAATGTTAGCTGTTGAAAATAATTTTTCATTTCTCTATTATTAAACATACATGTATATGTTGCGGTTTTCTTTCGTCAAAAAATTTTAAATTTCGAAAAAACTCAAATTCCCCTAGGATGACCAAACAGATACAAATTTTAGAATGCACTTCTAGAGATCTAAAAGTACCCGTCATCGCCTTAAAACTGTTTTCAATGTATTTAGGAGAAAAATGTCATTGGGTGTCCCTGAGAAATGGCCTATTGCACTTCACAGTCATTTTTAGTCCAAAGTAAAACAGGGCTCAAAGTTTGCAAACAGCTGCTGGTCGCACATGCAACTAGATTTTCAATTGTGCGCCTAAAAATTCATGTGTGATCGCACTTGCGTGCCTAAAAATCCTGGAGACTAGTGCAACTGAGCTTTTCACCACTCAACTGTGCTTTCTCAACTGATCATTGTAAAATGACTCCAACTGGTTAGACACGAAACGGAAGCTTGAAATAATAAATTCAATCGTAGGTATGACATAATCAGGCTCCAAACAATAAAGTTATCATTTTCCTTGCATCAGCATGTGTTTTATTTGTCTTTTTCCACTGTGGTTCTCCGAGTACTCCATGTTTCCATTCCATCCCAGTGCTTTTCAATTTTGCGAAGACTCCGCTGACACATGCAAGTGAAGGCCACCTTTAAAACACGTGCTTCTCGGCAATCAAGTTCACCAGTCGATGTGAAAGGTCAAGCCAGAGGCAAGAATGTCAAAACAACCTGGGTTAAGAGACTTTTTTTCTTCAAGGTGAGGACAGTTTAAATAAAACAATGAATAATAAAGTATTGTATTGTATTGTATAACTGTATCTCAGTTAAGTCAATGCACAGTCAACAATGTAATTTACTCTCTTACAAAACGCTCATTTGTTGTTTTTATGGGGTTGTTTGTTCCTTTTTACAATCCTTTTAAGAATAACTTTGTCTGGTGATGCTAAAGACGTTGCAGAACAGACCATTCACTACCCTCAGCTCGAAAGGCAAATGAAGCAGATGGTGCAACTTACAGTGCAGGAGATACGTCAACAATTCAGCACCTTGCTAGGAGATACTGGCAACAAGGAAGGGGGTGCACCTGAAGCAGTACGTTGCCTGAATGTAGCCTTCAACCATGACAATTGGCCAGAAAGTACTAAAAACCTTGCAATGTGTGGAGAAAAAGAGATTGACTTTTTTCTCTCGTACTTTGAAAGGATACTATTAACGCAAGTAATTGATTTTCCAATCATAACCCAATCATAAACGTGTTAATAACAAATAATTAGGCTTCGGTTACAAACTGCACAATAAGTTTTGTTGATTCTCCAAAGATATTCAAGTTGAAAGATTCTCTACTCCATTGATTTTCTTTAGGAATGGTTGTGAAAAAACAAGAGTGCAAACCAAGTATGCCAATTTCAAGACGCTAGTTTGTGGTACCTTTCAAGGTAAACCATTCTCTGCCCTCTGGCAAGTTATGTTCACAAAAGATCCCTACAAGGAGGATTTCAAGGTATCAATAATAATTATTAATACTGTGTATACTATCCTTGTAGGCTTGACACAAAAAAAAACACTACCAAGCATACAAATTAGGTGATGCGTGTTTATTTTGTTATTCAGTAGCAATTGTTTTGAATTATATGAACTGTCATATTGTACTACTTGTGGTTTCTTTTTCCTTGGAACCTGTTACATCTGGCTGAAATTATGTTGGTTATTCCAATAAGTAGTACTCAGTGTCAGCGGGGATTTTCTGCCCAGAGGAGAACCAAGTCTGATGCAAGAAGAAGCCTCCATGTGTCGACAACAGAAGACCTAATCCGCATCAGTATGGAAGGGCCAGAATTACAAGCTTTTGACCCAACTCCAGCAGTTGTCAAGTGGTTTAGCAGCGGTCAGAGACCAAGGTGTCCCAACTTTGCTTACAGAAGATGGCCAGATGAACTAATTTCAGGTTGCTTACTCATAGGACTCACCGGATTTTGTATGATCGAGTTACTGTTGTATTAACGACGTGGTTCTATGTCCAAGTCTATATCAGCTTTAAGGTATCTGCACCGGCAAATTTTGCACATTTTTGCATCATTTTTTAGTGCTGGTTATTTTATGGATAATATCTAAATGTCACTACATTGACAGTATTCCTCAGTTCTTGAGGAACTAGAATATATCAAAATAAACTATGTTATGTCACCCAAAAGGTGTTAATTTAATTACCCCTAGGGTGGCACAGAAAGAGAAAAATCAAAATTTCAGAAGAATCCTTAAAGTTATTGTTAAAAAAGAAATGTAACACAAATAAGGACGTAAGATAGAATAATACTGTGTTCGACCATGACACAGCTCCAATTAGTCCACCCTGTAGGGCACAATTTGCTATTTTGTAATTTGATCCATATTTTGACATCAATAACTCAGCTGTACGGCAATTCTAACCTTTGGTCAAACACAGATCTGTTCATTAACATGCTCTTTGTGTATTTGCCAAATTTCACGAAGAAATAATGATCCATTCCTCCAAAAAACTGGTTCCCGTAAGTCAAGGTAAATCAGTCACGCGGTAATTAACGCTTTTTCAGTGTGAAAAAGCTTATTTTCTTCTCAAAATCAACTGTTTTTCCTCAATACTACCATCACAGACCTTCTTGCCCACCATTTTGAATCACCGCTGTGTAAAATGCTCGTGGAAGCCTAAGAAAATGCCAAATGACCTCTCTATAGCCCCCTTGGATTTTGATACGTGACCAATTGCTAGGTGTGACGCATTTCCGGAAGATGCGTTACTCAGTGTCAGCTTTAATGCAGTGAAGCGCGCCGAAGTATGAAGATTGAAAAAGAGTTTTATTCAAAATTGAAAAGAATTGCTTCTGTAAAGTGAAAGAAATTGGCAGAAAAACAGACCAGAGGATTAGGGGCCAAGAAAACGTTTTACTCTCCCGGCAAATTTGTCAGAATATATCAGGTGAGAAGACACCGATGTAATGTAAATTTAAAACAATAATAAGCCCTGGAAAATGGAGTATGTTTCAAGAACATAACAAATATTGACAAGAAGGAAGTAATACTAGTCATCACAGCTTTAACAGAGGCAAGAAAAATCAAGTTGGACATACAGCGGCTGTAGTTTGTCAATGAATCCAAGCAGTGAATAGATTTTGTTCAGCACATCAATAGAACTTGATGCTGGAAAGAGGAGTCAAATTGCGCTCCTGCCGTCCCTTTTCTTAGTAACGGAAATGAAAATTTTTCTTTAACTTCCGGTAAATCAGTCAACTTTTGAGTAGATTTTCTCTTAAATGCGAAGGTATATTCAAAAAATTACACCAGATATGCATATTACATCATCTAAACTTACTGTAGAAACATTTTGAGGGCAAAATATAATGTTGAAAATTTGCTGGTGCAGATACCTTAAACTAAAAGTGTATTGCAAATCAAATGAAAGTTGTGAGCAGTAAACTGACAGTGTATATTTTCTTAGTTATTCACGTTCATTTCAAAGGAAATGAATGTGGAATTTTTCTGTTGCCTTGAACATACCATGAAGTGTAATATTTCTTGAGATTGAGAAGGTTAATTTAAAAAAAACATAACAGTATTATTGTTATCTCTGATGTAGAGTAATAGCCTGAAGGTAGGAACCGACACAGATTCATTCAAAAGAAAAGATAACATGCAAATAAATGATTACTTATACAACGTTTGAGCCTTCTGATTTTTTATTGGTGCCACCAGTATTTTAAGCTGTGCTCCTAAAATTTTTAGCTGTGCGCCTAGAATTTTGGCAGTGTGCCTAGAAGTTTACGCCTGGTAGCACAAGCGCTCCCAAAGCCAAACAAACTTTGAGCCCTGGTAAAACATCCTTCTCTCCTGTAATCATGCAATCGTCCAGTGTTTTCCAACACATGGTATAATTACAGTTAAGTTTAGAACAAGCCAAATACCTCACAGTCCAATCACTTTTTGCACAACAAGGGATACAAGCCAGGCTTTTTTATTTTTGTCATTTTTGAGTCTCCAAATAGGAAATTACAAGTTGCAAAGGGCTTTTTCTGCAGCTGCTCCTAGGTTATGGAACCAAAAACCCCTGAACTCAGGAGTGTTACATCTGTCGACCAGTTCAGGTCGCAGTTGAAGACATACTTATTTAAATTAGCCTACGATGTTTGATTTTAATAGCTTTATTTAATTTTTAATTTTTAATTTTTATTTTATCTTATAATAGTTTTTAACTCTAGTTTTTTACCATATCACTGTACAGTGCTTTGAGCAATTAGTGGATATCGCACTATATAAACGTCTATTATTATTTATTTATTTATTTATTACCAATTCACTCCACTACATTACAAGCAAATAAGCTAACACTACTATGGAGAAGGAGACAACCAAAAGCGCAAATGCGCCATACTAGGGATGCCCCCAACTATCTAAATATAAGAAAAATATATACAAATAGAAATGTAAATGTTCTAGTTATTCTTAATAAAGCTTAAAACATTTTTTTTAAAAGTTGCAATACTGTTTGATTCTCTAATATGATTGGGTAAACCATTCCATTCATTTACAATTCGGTTAAAAAAACTATATTTAAAACCATCAGTTCTACTAAAATTTGGAACAAGGTCCTGTGTGTCATTTTTCCTCAACTTATAACCTGTATTTCTGTCCTTACAAAATATGAGCTTATTTGAAATGTCAATATCATAATGTCCATTAATTACATTAAAAAAAAATGTAACATCTCTAGTGAACCTCCTACTGGATGATGACAACAATCTTAGCTCAGATAGTCTAGTATCATAATCATCATCAGACCCAATGATCCATCTGGTAGCTCTTCGCTGAACAGCCTCCAATTTATCAATGTTACGTTTAGTCTAAGGGTTCCAAGTTTCGCATGAATATTCTAATAAAGGTCTCACAAGACTACAATAAAGTGTGTTCATGGTATCAATATCCTTTAAGTCCCTACAAGTCCTCTTAACCAACCCTAAAACCCTATTAGCCTTGGCAGTTATTTTATCTACATGTTGGTTCCATGAAAGATTACTAGCAGTAAATAATCCTAAATCGTTATACACATTAACACTTTCCAAAGGTTGACCTTCAATATTATACTCCCCAACTAAGGGTGACTTTTTCCTGGTTATTCGCATGATCTTACATTTCTTGGTTTCTTTATTATTATTATTATTATTCTTTGTGAACAAGATGTTTCTAAAAATGCTTTTGTTGTTGTTTCCACCATTATGATTATTCTTGTTCCAATTAATCAATTTATTATCCCCAATTAAATTGCATACATATGTTTCTTGTTTTTGAGTTAACAGATCTTTACAGTAACATCAATAACTGCTAAATGAGGTTTAATGAGTCCAAAATTACCACATACAGTGAGATGAATCTTAATACTTTTAAAAATTATAACATTGTAGCCTTAACCACAAAAAAAGTCCTCTATATTAGACGGCTTTCTGAACATAGAGATTTTAAAACTTTTTCTTGTCTCTAAAGAGAACAGCAGTGTCAATGTACTGTAGCTGAGAGAAATTAGTATTCATAGAAGAGAAATAATCAGTTGCCAGATTCCTAAAAACCTCCAGACTAAAGATATACATTATTTTTAAGTATTGTTGCTTCTCTTCAAATATATACTATTAATTAAGTCAGTACCTGGGGTAGATCTTAACTTTGCCACAACCAGGTGAACAGGCATGTACATATTAAACTTTATTCAATGTTACATCCCACACCTTAGATGGAATGACGACTGCATCACTATTTTTATGCCGTCAAAGGGCATTAATTCTCAATGAATCCTAATTTTCCCCACTTTAAACACTGCATTAATCTTAATGCTCTGTGGTTTACTATCATTGTTCTACCACAAACCATTACTTAATTAGAATGCTTCAAAGAAAACTCTTCATATTATAAATGATCTTACATGCTACATAAGTTACTTAAGTTGCACTGGAAAAATGGTAACTTTCATGATTTCTTTGTCTCTCTGTTTGAATACAATTTTGGATATTCTATCACAAAATAAAGATTAAACCCAAACAGAAAGAAGACAATTTGCCTTCGATCAAACTTTGGGTTTCAAGGATTAATGAGGAACAAAATGAAAAATGTGAAACAAAAGCTCGCTCTTCTCAAAGATCTTAATTAAAGTCAGGATGTTACATGTGCAGCAAAAATTCTGCTCTTTATGATTGGCTGCTTCAAAGCAGGACGGTGTTGTCCACATTTAACACATCCGACAAAAAGCACGCTCGGCCCATGTGCCTATAGCACTTTTTGAGCCCAGTTGCCAGTAAAAATAATTTAACTGTTTTGATAAAGAATTGTGAGGTAATTATCAATGAAATGATCCCTTTCATACAAATGAAAAAAATCAGAGCACCTGTTAGAAGACTTAAAAAGTAAGTTGAACTCTTTAGTCCTGCAAATAAATCTAGACCAAACAAACGGAAATATTATGGAAAGATTTAATAAATAAATTGGATCCCTAATCCTGGTAGCTTAAGAAGAGCTTTTACACTGAGATCACTTAACCGTTACGCTCAGCTTTTCTTAACTTTGTCGACTGACATGAATATAAACTAAAACGCAAGGTAGAGTCCGAAATGTATAAAAATCGATCTATGACGAGGAAAGAATCAAATCTATATTACAGGTATTTTGTTTAGGTAGGATCGAAATCTATTGTGTGCGAAAGGAAACCCGGCAGACAAACAATAAACATTAAAAACATTCTATTATGCTAACACCAAAATAAAAGCTTAGCAGCACCATGTAATCGTCACCTACTCATGTAATAATCACAGCCGTGAGGGCAATCGAGTGAAAAAGGGGGAAGTAGAAGCTTTCAATGTACCGAGAAATTTATGATTGCATTGAAGACAAAACAAGGAATTGATAGAGGCCTTCTTCGCGGAATTAAACACGTTTTTACGAGCGTTAACGCGTCATCAATTCTTGAGACAAACAGTAATCCTAATTGCCGATCGTGTGACAAAGTTAAAGTATTTCATGTGGACGTTGTGAGATTAATTTACGGCTCTATTAACGATAATCGCCCCAAAGAGAATTAGTTCGATGAGAAAATCACCCTGTGAATTGATATCTAAACGTGTTGGATAACAAACCAAAACAGGGGGAAATAAAAAATTGAAGGACTTTCGATCGAATGAGGGGAAGTGTGTGTGTGTGTGCATGTAAGTGCAGTAAGCTTTAATACTTTTCCATGAGCTTGTGGTGAACCTTTCTGTCGAGGAACTGTACAAACAAAACTCGGAGATTTACTGAATACCTCCGGATTACAGAAGCAAACGACAGCAGTGGAAGAAAGGTCTCTAAAAACCAAAACACGTGTGTTATCAAGCTGTCATTACTTGCCTGTTTTTTCCTTGATCTCGCACAGGACGTTGAAAAGGGCGGGCTTCATACGATGGCAGTTCAACGCGTGCTTCCTAGCAGAGAGGAGATGTGTGATTAGAAAACAATGTATTATCATAAACCATAACGCATGCAGTCAAAAGATCGACAGCTAAGAGTATACACAAGAGTAAACTGAACAAGACTAATGTCACTACAGTACGTCGGCAGTGGCGAGAAACGGACACGAAATTTACGACGTATTCGATTTCACCTTACCTCGCTTGCGCTTCGTCCAACGACTGATCTGTGATGTTCATAATTTGCTGTAAAATGTCGCCGATGTCCTGCTTGCGGCCGTCCGGACCTTCTTCAGAAGCTTTCATTTGCTCCATGGCCGCTTGCTGACCAGACATCATCCCGGGAACTTGCACTGAATTCATCACGTTTCCTTCCATAACGCGGCAAAATTTGGCTGTTGGCAAATAAACGTTTGGAACAATCCAAGATGTCCGCGCGCCCGAGGCAGTGACGAATTTCAGAACGTCCGTTGCCGGTCAAACTACAAGTCTCTTCCTTGTCACTTTTCGACCTCAGATCCTTTGAAAGAAACAACACTTTATGATAGCTGTTATATTTCACAGAGTGTTACGCTCGGTTGGCGGTCGTGTTTCCAATCTGCCACTCAACTCTCTGTTGAAGCTCGAACGTGTCAATATCTTTTCCATGCGTGAGAAGACTGCGGATGATTGACACCACAAGTTTTCTTACTCAATTAGCATAAAAACCTTCATGTAAAATTCATAACTAGAAACACACAAAGTGCTTTGTTTCGAGCAAACAGACTCACCTTCTTACGCTGAAAGATTTCCTGCTTAAATAAGAAAGTCGACTTCGCGTTTCTTGGTAAAAGAATTCCCCTACAGCTATGACAAAAGGGACGCCCGAGAATTTCCAAGATGGCGGACGACGAAAGACAAAATGTCAATATTCATTACAGTTGCTATGGTAGCAAACTGCAGGTGTTGTTCTATGACAGAACAAAGGATCGATTGAAAGAAATACATACAATGGAACAATAAGCCACAAAACAGAAAGGAAAATATAACATTTATGGAACCTCACGCTTTCATCGGGATACATTTTACTATGTAGTATAAAGTTATAATGTAAGTGAACATGAAGCAAGAATAATTGGTAAAAAAATATAGATTCTCGACTGTAAAATCAACCTTGCTTCTTTTGTTTCATAATAAAAGTGTTTTCTTCCTTTTTTTAATCTTTGACGGCTGTGCTCTGAAGTCCCCAAAAGACGCAGATAGATTTGACTTTTTGGGGCTGTGTTAGGTGTAAATGCCAGCCGGTGTGGACTAGGCAGTAGGCTTTTTACAGTTTTGTGCGGGTGGGTCTTTTGAGGGCTTCGTGCAGGATCGTGGATCTCATATATTTTTCGTCCACCCATTAACAAAGAAAAACGCGGTAATTTTTTTCAGTGTTTTGTTTTATTTTAGTTTTTTTTTTTTAGTTTTTTTTTTCGATATAATTTCACTATAATTATTCTGGCTCCATCAAGGACCCCTGCTTAATTTTTTTCGCCACTGGCTCCCGGTAGCTAATATAAAGTACTGAGAGTCGGACATGCGAGCTCTTTTGCGCCTTTCCAAGATCGGGAACAGGTGCCAAATGAGGGAATCAATACCCCTCTCGCCAGTTTAGAGTTAAGGGTTTGGGGCTGCACCTATGTGGTGCAAATTTACTTTTCGAGTCCTTGAAAAATAAATTCGGTTTTTTAAAATGATATTTGGATTAAGTATATTTTTCCATGTAAAAGTATTAAGCCGAGCGTCAAGCTCAGATTGATTATATAGTCAATCGAAATTCCAAATATATGTTAAGAACTGATCATCCGGCTGCTCTTCCATTTCTGCAAACCTGTTCCAAGGACATAAGATACAAAAGTACGTCTCCTATATCCACTTCTTCGTGCGGAAATACTTGGAGCGAAATGTAAACAAAGAAACTTATATAACCCCTTCCAAAAATGCCAGTTGTTTTAGACCTAGCGATGAAACCTTCCGGGCTTCCGCTAGGCGGCGCACGAAACAGTTTTTCGTAAAACATAAATGCACTGTTAATTTCTTCCTCGGTTGCTGCAGTACCTGTATTCAAAAGATTTGGCCTGTGTTTATCCACGGGTTGTTTGTGCATGCAAGTTTTTTTCAATTTTTTACCATGCGTGACCCTTAGAAGACGCGAATTTTTTCTCTGCTCACACCTATGTACACCGATCACTCGCAGATTACATTATAGAGCTTGCTAAGGAGTAAACGCTAATGTAGAGCTCAGAGTTTACAGTTTTTTAATACTCTGTGGCACTTGTTTTCCCGCATCAAAAAACCTAATCTGAGCCGAAACAATCTGAGCTGTAACAGCCACACCTGTTTACCTCCTGGGAACAGTTGTTTGAAGGCCGATTAGCGCTTGACCCAGGGTTGAATTTAACCGGGTTTCTTTTTCTTTCGTTCAAAAGCATTTTTTCGGATAATTTTCTCTGTTATTTTAAGAGCATCCAATCAACAACTTGTTGACAAAAAGAATTAAACTGAATTTACTTTTTAAGCTTTCATATCTGAATTCAAATTTCGCACTAACCCTGGGTTATCTTAACCCAGCTTTGAACAACCCGGCCCTGGTATTCAAAGGGAAAAGAAGCACCGACATTGGGGAACATCTCGAAGAAAGGGAAAGATAGGGAGTGATCAGTGAGTGCAATGCTCGCCTCGCACTGGGAAAACACTTTTTGGCAAGTTGCTGGTGTAGCCTTCCCTTCTTCTAATGTGGCGGCTACTCTGCGAATACAAGGGAACTGTAGAACGCTTCGGTGGTAATAATAGGACAAAAGTCGTTCTTTGAGCTAGAATGAGCGGGGGACACACACTTGCAAACGCTCCCTCCCTCTTTCACCCTAACATTTTTCGTCCTTTTAATGGCCAGATTTGCCCTACTCCCAACAACAACAAAAACAACAGCAAAAAGAGAAAATACATTATTTATGGGGTTTTGTGAAGGCTAATGAACAAATTCATCAAACACCAAAACTGATGTATCTTTTCTAACATTTGATAAATAAGTACTAGGATGCCACATTCAAAAGATATGTGACGAATGTACTATTTCTCAGCAGGTATTTATGACCTCCTACCGTTAAATCGTTAAGGTTATTTGTGACTCATTAGTGTTGTAAATTTAACATCATAAGAAAGCAGTTTTCCGTGCTCGGAGCCCATTCATCCAGATCCAGCCGGCAATCTTTTTTTCAGAATCCCTGACTGAAAAGGAAGAAAGACCCAGGGGATGACAAGGTTTCACCTTGATTCAGACTTACCTACGCGGTTAAACGACTCATATATGGCTGCCTGATGAGTGCTTTTCTACCCTTTCACAAAAAACATTCTCATTTGCTTGAATGTTTTTTTTTTGCCCCGGCAACGGGGCAATACTCAAGTGAGACATTTTTCATTATTTTCAAAATTTTGGCACAACTGCTCCAGATCGTAAGACGAGAGATCTAATCTTCTGAGTAGATAGGTTCGCATAATTATAATATTGGGGCAACAACAACAAAACAAGAAAATAAAGCTTACAGTCTCCTTTCACTAATTCCGTTTCTACTAATATATAGATTTAGCCAGGGCTAAAAGCGAAGCTCTCGATAATATTTATAGTTTGCTCAAACAAAATATAAAATCGTGTAATGCTAACCATGCAACGCCGGAAAACGGTGAAAAACAACAATAGGTCTAATTAGCAAAAGCAACTTTGCACGTGCGGCACACTTTTTTTGTACATTTCTTTGCCATTGTTTTGCACGACTACAACGTGAAACTTCCAGAAACTTCTTAGTTACTCGTTTTATGGAGGAAATGTCGTAAGTGTTCCGGTTCACTGTTTTCACTGCCGCTCATTTTCACCTGCATTGGTGGCCGCTCGTATTTCTCATTTTGTCACCACCGCTACAAAATTTTCATGTTGTTCTTCCAACGAAAAATGTCTCCTTTGTTTTTTATCCCTCGCTCTAAATCCCTGTCGCCCTTTTTCTCGTTGAACTTCGCTGGCCTGCCACCCACTTTCTCTTTTCCTCTGTCTTTCTCTTGTTGCTCTATATTCCAAATTTGTGGACATGACAATTTATCTAAGCTTAATACTTTAGACAACACGGATACAGAGACAATTTCCGCTTGACTCTTTTGTTGTCTCTGATTTACAAGACGCCGGTGGCTATGCGATTTTCCGCCAAAATAACCTCGAGTTGCAGTTGGGTTACCATACCTGTTGATTTGAGTTATTTTACATTGGTATGCCTGTGGTGCGAGATAGACGGTTCCTCGGGCGGGCGGTCGGTGTACAGTCACGTGATTACCAAAATTTTCTCGGATGGGTAGTTTACTTCATCTTCTTACCCATGGTGCTCCGCTGGCGCGCTTCTCGCGCGAGAGCTCCACTATTATTGAGAAGGAAAAAGATTAATTAGGCCGTTAAAAGTAATTGATATAGTGGTAAATAACGAAAATCATTGCAAATAAAACTACATTCTTGCAAATCAGTTTTTGGTTTGTAGATTAAACACGTGCACGTTGCTTAGCAGGAACAAGACGTCTCGTCCCCAGGCTCCATAGCGATATCTTGCCGCGGAAAAACGGAGACTGCAGGGCGTTATGGGAAAGATGCACTGCATTCTTCCCTTGAAGTGCGCAGCACAGAAGCAAAGATGCATCATAGCCTTAGGATCGATTACCAGCCGCTGTTCAGGAAAATGAGCCCGCACCCATCCCCCCGAAGTCTGTCTTAAGGGAGGATCAAAGACCGGACCGTGGAAGACGGCGAAAATCGAGCCTATCATAGCCTTGGGGACAAGGCAGAAGCGGCCGAATTTCACTGCGGTCAATTGCAATCGTCTAAGGCATGTTACGTTTCGTTGTTGTTGTTTTACTTGAAACGATTTCTTTTATCGTTAAGTGGAAACACAGGCAAGGGTGCATAAATGATTAGTTAACATCATTATCTTTCGAATTTTCTCAAACTATTATTCTGATTGAAGACGCTTCGCATAGTAAGAAGGTCTTGTAACGAGACGTTTACGGCCGGAGATACTCCCTATAATTGTCTATATGAGATGGATATACCCGAAAGGGGTACCTTTCTACTGTGACTTTGGGTTAGCCTTCGTGTAGCCGCACCCTTCCCCCGACAAAGAAAAAACGGAGGGGTTTCATTAGTTGAAGGATGTGAGAGGGCAGAGAGAAATCTGGACCAAAAATCCAAAAAAATTCCCATGCCGAATTTCCGAAGCCTTAAAAATTTCCAGAAAGCAACAAGTGACATAACATGAAAAATAAACTAAAAACATTAGATATTGAATGTCAGTGGTTGTTAATATTCACATCATACGATCTGAAGTTATCTTTTCTGCATCTCCTTATTGAGGTAGTCCTAATATAACAACTCTTCGTAGAATTACGCGGCCGGGATACGCGGGAACAACCACGATATTTCAGATTGTTTTGAAAACCCAAAAAGATCCCTACTTAAATCAAGCCACCCAAAAAAAATACTTGCCAAATTTTCCAACCCAAAAAATCCCGGAATCGACAATTTCAAACCCAAGAAAATCCTTCGATTATCCTCGTCACTTGAAATTCAGAGTACTCCTTCGACTTTTGTGCTGAATGGTGTTTTAACGGCATCAATCGTTTCCGGATGCAGGTTGGGATGTTTTGTGCTTTATTGGGACAAAATTATTTTCGCTTGATTTGGTTGATTAACATTTTCAAACAACGTTTACTGGGTCCACGAGTGTTAACATCTGCTCACTTGTTTTTACTTTAGTGACAATTGCAGTATTACCCCAGATTCCTCAGGCACTTTGGTCAGAAGCCCGTAGCCTCTGGTGAGGCCGTAAACTCTCAGATCCTCCTAGTGCCAAGGCACCCTTATGCCACACGGTCTATCCGTCTCGGGTCACATGGTCCAAGCAAGATTAAAGCCGTTTGTCCTGTTTACGTGTGATGGTCATAGAAATTCTTTGGCTGAGAAGGCCTGGGAAGATGCCGCATAGGAATCTAGGTTTTTTTTAGAACAGCGGTTAGTTATTTGTAGAACGCTATTACGTTTACAAAAAAAGGCGCAAACTGAGTCAGATATACTGCACTGCAAATGAGGGATGTATAGAGTCTAGTGATCCACGAGGGCAAATTGCCTTTATCTGTTCTTTCTCCTTGTGCTACATATCAGTTATCACTAACCTGTTTCTTTTACAAAAGACCTGTTTCCTTGCTATGGCCTGCTGTGTATGAACTAAATGAACTAAAAAGGCGTCCGGTGACATTTGAAACATTATTAATTTGCCCCGTTTTAATTTCTTCTCTTACCGCCGAAGGGAGAATTCAAATCACAAAGCACTAATGAAATAATTTTGTGAAACTTTAAATTGTATAGATAAAAGAAAAGCACAACAGAGGAGAAAACTTTACATTGCATAATATTAGGTAAAAAAACTAAAAGAAGCTTACCAGAGGAGTTTTTAAACTAATCATAATTAAAAAGAAGAGTGTTTTTTAAAATCGCTTTCATTGTTGATTTTGTCAAAGTGATATGTCATGAAAAACTTGAAATTTAGTGACGAGAAGTCTCGTTTTAAAAAAAACACTGGCAAGGCCCAGATGCATCCTACCATCGATATCTCGCCTACAGCAAGTAAGTCAATACTTTTGCGTAGAATTAACACCATATTTTCCTATAGAATCACTTAAAGGTCTGTTATTCGCAAACACCTAAAAACTAAGCGTACGAATTAGTGATTATCAACACAAAACACCCAAGTTGAAAATGTGGCTTACCTATGCTGTAGTGCATTGACAATCAAGACAACGAATGACCACTGAGGCAGCACATAGCAAAACGTTTTTGAAAAATATTACTCTGTTCGTAGTTTCACATCATAACATGCTATTCCATGTATTTAATGTCACTTGCTCCCAGGCCGTACGAATCATGTTAGAGAATAAAAACGTTAACCTTGAAATCTCATACATGCACAATTGAGTGCTTGAGCGAAACAGCGGCCGGAGAACGACCACGACAAACCTGTTCTTTAAACAGGTGCATTCGCTTTCTTTCAAGCTTCAAAGGCGATTCTCTTCCACCTAATTTTTTAAAATAGGAAAATTTTCCTGGACATGGATCTTTAAGCACCTCGTCCAGGAACAAAAAAGGAGAGAAAATTATGCCTTCGTGTGTTTACTTCCCCCGTAAAACGTCGCCATGATCGTGAAGTTTCACTTTGTAGTCGGCAGTGACGGCAATTTTCCTTGCCTTCGCTGTCGCTGTCCTAACAGAGCAAGTATATAGTATAAATTTATAATATACAGTTTTCCCCCTAGAGACGTATTAAAAAGCAAACCCTTCCCCTTGTTAAATGGTTTATAGGCGAGGATCTTGTTGAAAAGAAATCAAAACCGAATCCTTCGAACGTGCGAAAGCTGTTTACATGCTTTTAAGTTTAGGTAAGCAGAGTTAAGGGACGGGGCCAAATAATGTTGTTTTTCAATTAAATGACCAGATGTTGTTTCAATTTACGATGTTATTGACTGAAATGTAGGGCCGTGTTGTAAACATCATATTCCAACAATAGGCGATGCAATCACCCCGAGGTATGCATGATTTAATCATAAACGAAAAGAAAGACGATGTTTGCCTTGTAGCAAATCAACTTTTGTGTCTGGTGGATCTAAGTCAATATGAGCTATATTTGTTATAGCGATAGCGATCTCAAATTCAAAAGAGAGCAAAGAGTTATGTTAATGGGTTTTTTTTCACTTGGGCTGGTAAGATAGCCTAAGATAGTAACAGACACAACAACACTGAGTTCACCAGTAAACGTCGAACTTGTGTATCGAAGGTTTGAAACCATAAATTTAACTAGATTTTTGTTACTTTCTGCTATAATTTCTGTATTTTTGAAGTAACTCTATTAGCTCCTATGAGTTTATTGTTTAGAAATTTGTCCTCATACTGTTCGTTTCACTTGTCTTAATTTTAAGCACGCAAAAATGGGTGAAGAAGCAGGCGAATGTAAAACACGGAACAAGAGTAGCAATGTGGCGAAAAAGCTTCGAGAATTCTGCACCGAAACGACTGCACACGGATTAGGGAGGATCGCCTCTTCAACTTCAATATCAGAAAGAGTAATTTGGTCGACATGTTTACTGGCAGCTGTGGTGTATATGACCTACCAGGGAATAAGTCTCGTGTCAGAATAATTAAAGTTCCCAGTTGATGTTAAAGTTGAGCTGAAATATATCGACTCTCAACCTTTCCCCGCTGTTGTGGTTTGTAACATGAACAGTATGAAAAAGTCAGCATTAAAGAAAGTCATGGATGATAATTGTAACGGAACAGTAAGTTAATGGTAGTAGAGGTAGCATCCATTTCATAATTTAACTTAGCATTCGGTTCAGCCTATTTCGACTTTCTCTTTTGGGCCCCGTCCACGCGTATACGTTTTTGACTGAAAACAGAGATACTTTTCTTCGGTTTTGCCTATTGTCCACCGGCGTATCCGATGAACGACGGTCAGCGAAAACGCATCTTTTCAAAAACGCTCTTCAGTGAGGAGATTTTTAAAAACGCCGGCCTTTCGTTTACGTGTGGACGAACGAAAACGGAGGTTTTCGAATAAGATGATGTCATAGTATAGCAGTGGCGAATCCAGAGGAGGAGCCCGGGGGACCCGAGCCCCCTCCTTATCTCAGGGTCTGGATGACCGCCGCCCCCGCCCCCCCCCCCCCCCCTCCCTTATCTGAAGGTCTGGATCCGCCACTGTATAGTATCAAAAGCGAGTTTGCCTCTGAACTTACAGAATCAATTTAGTGTACATGTACAATTTTCAAGATTCTGAGCAAAATTTGAGACAAAAACGAACATTTCGTTCGTATCAGCGTTGTGAAGCGGTCAGGTTACGTAACAGAAAAGTTGTCATGTATTCCCAGGAGAGGAATGTAAAATGGCCGGTAGGTCCAGTCCCTCGTCTGTATTCAGAGGGAAAGGTTCTTTGTTTAATACCAATTGCCTCCTTTTACATTGTGTAGGTTGCTGTTACGTTGTGACCCGTTGCCCAACTGTACTCGAAAACGACAGAAGTTTCACGGGATTGCAATGTGAAATTCGAGCGATTCGAGCGAAATATTCGCTTTTGTCTTAGATTTGCGCCGTAGCTGGGAGAGTTAGCATATATGAAAGCATGTCATGGTGTCATGGTATATCTTATTTCTTAATTCATTTTACCCGTTTTGTCCGGACTGAGTAGCAGAAAGATGTTTTCTCAGCTGGACGGTGTACTCTTCCATAGTAACGGGTCGGGCTAAATATAGGAAGCAGTCTGGGTTCATAGGTAGTAATTTTACAAGGCATTATACATGGTAAGGCCCACTGCGCGGGTTCACTGATCATGAAACCTGAGCAAGATAGAAAGGGCCTTTGCTCCAAACTCTCCAACTCTTGTGTATTAGTATATATACACACTCAGTGATCTTGGTGATTTAAGCAATCTGATCGGTTCGCTATCTCGCACTATTCAACAATATTCACCTCCTAGCGAGTGGATAATGTGTGAGCTTGGTGTTTTTCCCAGTTTTTTAGAGAAAGATCTTTTAAAAGTCGACAAAATCCTAGGGCTGACTTTTTTTAAGGCAAACAAATACTTCGAAGGATTTAAAAAGGCGTTTTTCCATTTACTGTAGCTGAGTTTTATGCTCAATGGATTGTTTACAACCCCCGTTTATTCGATTCGCGTAGAAGAGGCAGTTTCGTAAACTCAGCGTTTCCTAACAAGAAAAATTTGGCCCCAAAATCGAAGTTCATTTATGACAAATAAATTTGAAAGCAAATGTTTGCAGAAATTCTACGTAAATAGGAGAAAGAATGCTACAGGAAGACGCCACGTCTTACCTCGAGCAACCGAGCCACCATTTTTGTCAGCAATTCTTGCGAAGAACGACACAACAAACTTTTTTGGCTATAAAATTGGCGAGTCAACAGAAAACAACAAAGCTCTACTTTTCTTCTCAGGTAAGGAAACAATTCAAACTCTTAACGGTTCCATTTAAGCCATAACGCTGTTGTTTGCGAAGTGATAAAAAGTGTGAATTGCCATGTTTGAAAATTCTGCAAAGATCTATTTTTAAACTTTCCCGTGTTTTGATCCGTCAATCAAATCGTACTTTTTACAATAATGTAATGGTTTCCTCTCTGATTTTTTTAAGATCACTTTGTGAATATATACCAAAACAATTATTCTTTTCAATCTCGGTGAATAGTCGCTTTAGGAATATTTATCTTGCCTCCCCGCGCCACGGTAAATATTCAGCCACTATTCACCTCGATTTCAAAGAATAATTGTAAATTATGCACATTATACAATGGCGCCGTAAATAACCCAACTTGATTTTTATTTAGCCTAACATGTCTTTCAAGGAAAAGCAGCAATACCCTGGGGTTTTATAAATTATAGCCTGTTCCAGGCGTTCAGATAGTAGGGCGCGACCTTCAGATGGTGGGGAGCGAGTTAAATCGTTAAGAGGCGAAAAATTGACGGGGAAAAACCGGTGGGAGTCTCCGCTCGTTTTTTCCCCTCGTTTTCCCCGTGTATGACTTATCTCGCTCCACACCATCTGAACACCGGACTCCACTATCTGAACGCCTACAACAGGCTATAATTTAATAAGGGTTGATCCGGCTTTTTAGGTACCCTGTGGGTCCAGTGCGTATCACCCTTTCCCTTTACAAGTCTTCAATACAATAAAATTCTAATAAATACATTTAATTATAATTTTATTTTTAATCACAGTAATTGAAATTTTATGGTAATCTGCAGGTACCAATTCTGGATATAACTGAAAATTTCCGCCTGAACGGTAAGCACGTTTGCCTGAGCTTGCAAAGCATACACAAAGCTTTCTTCCACACCCACTCAGCAAATCAGTAGTACGAGGTAAACATCTTCTAGAGGAGTAAAATCTACCACCAACAAATCTGACCAAAAGTTCGTCATGACCAGTAGAGGAAATATGGGGCAAGATTTCACAGCCACATTGCTCTCCCCATACATTATTTGCACGATTGTTTCTTGTTCAAATTACGTCTTCGGTTATTTAAACCTCACTGGGATCGCAGAATTTGAAAGAAAAAAAGTAAAAGGCAATTCTGATAATTGTGGTGGGATGACACCTTGATAAAAATGTTTCTGATTAGGTGGACATTCTTTGGTGCATGATCATTTGTCAGACTGTTATTGTTGTTATTGACACTGACGTATATGAGTTGTATAGTAGAGTCTTTTAACTCCATTTTTGCAATGGAAGACATAAACATCGGTGACGTCACAGCCTATTGTTTTAACCTCATGATTCAAGCACCGGGAATCTTAACAAAGTAGAATGAAACATTGGGTTTTGTGTGTGACTAGTATGATCGGTTTCACCACCACCGCCTCTGCATTTTTCTGCTGTTTCACTTCCTCCACAACAAATCTTTCACCATCACCACCTTTCTGTTGTCTTGCCTCCACCACAACCGCATGACAAATTAACAATTATTCCTCGAGCCCGAATGGGTTATTGACTCAGAGGCCATGAGGGCTAAACCAATCAGAATGCAGCATTGATAATAGACCACTAGTTGGATTTTACTAAAGAGTAATATAATCCACCCTGGAGCAAAAAGTGGAGTAAAAGATTTCTACTATACTACTTATATACAACATTGTTACATGTTCATCTTCCTACATCCTGCTGCAATAAAGTCTGACGTTTGAATCAACTGTCGAGCCAAAGACGAACTCAGTTGTACTGAGTTAGGAACAACGACAGCACAACGCTTGAGGATAAGGCTTACTTTTTGACTTTGACAACAGCAAAGTTTGCACCTTGATTTTCACCTTCAACTTTTCACCTTCACTGTGAACAAAAAGAGCAGTATGGAAACAAAGCTTACTTTTGTCACTGTGCAAAGTAAACGCATTTCCAGTTCTGTTGTGTCGTTCTGATTTACTCTAGAACTAACCTCCTTTTAGTTTTTGTCTTTGTTTCGATAGCGCCCGTAAAGCCAAGGCTTTCAATTTTTAAATGAAAAGACTTGAAATGTTAAAAATTGAGTTTGCTATATGCAAAAACGTCACATTTCATCTCGTATCTTTACTTCAAAATACTTTGGCTTTTATTGCTTAAGTAGGGAAACGTGAAAAGCTGCTATACGGGTGAAAATTAGTTTAGTTGTTTAAAAATACTTTTATGGTTTTGTCTGATGTAGGAACACATAGGGAGCTCATCAATGCTTACAAACACGCATTGCTGGCATCGATGAATAGAACGCTACAAAAGTCCATCGGACACCAAGTTGAGGATCTTGTACTGGACTGTGAATGGAATGGGGAAGCGTGTGGACCACAGTTAGTACAACTATGCTTGCTATGTGATTCGTAACTACCCTGAAATTATCGACACGTCCACGGATTAACTGAATGACAGACTGACTGTCCACCCCGTGGACACCCATGTGGATCTTGTCCCTTGTACAGTCAAACTCCGTTAACACAGACACTGGGGGTATAGAACTTGAATGTCCGTTTTAACACGGTGTCTGTATTAAGGGGGTCCATGCTATAATTTACGTTAAAAGTACAGCTTTTATTTAAACAAAGTATTAAAGAGTGTAAAAGGACATAAACATCATCAAATTAATCGCAAACGTTTACAAAGCAGTCCTTCCGTCGACATCGATCTGTTGTGGAAGAGGATCTTCCCTGGAACCTTGTGGTCAACTTAACATATTTGTTTTTTGCCGCTGTTGTATTTCTCCAGCCTGTTTGACCGAATCGCCTGAATCAGGCGCGTTCAGTTGAGTATAGATTGAAAACTTTTGCCACTTTGCAGAAGTTAGGTGTTACAGTTACCCATGACAATTTAGACAATTAATTCAAATTATCTTATGATCTGTTGTCTTCCACTATAGCTAACATGTTCTTCCTGCCCAATAATTTCAAGATCCTCGCGGTTATCATGGAGTATCAACTGCCCTTCATTTTGCGGATGTTATGAATTCAGGGTACTATGCAGAAAAAGCTGAGTCTAAGACTCTTGATTCCTTTTTAAACATCTCCGTCTCTGGTAGCCACTCATCAGTGAGTGACCAGTTTTAAGTCCACAACTCTAAGCTGATTGTAAAATGTTATTAGTTTGAATTTGCTCCATCTTTAAAGATCTTACTAATGTGAAGAGTCACCGCCAATGGACCGTCCAGGCTAAATAAGTGAATAGTTACATAGAAGAGAATGACGGAATAAATAAATAAATCAATAAATCAATCAACTATTTATTATTAATTAATTAATTAATTAATTAACGAATGAATGAATCGGCCCACAAACTACCGAATCTGTATTTTGAACGGTCTATCTTTTGTAGATTGAATTACATGTACCAAGCTTTTATTTTGTTTTCTTTAGGAACTTCACATACCTCTACAACTACGTGTTTGGTAACTGTTATGTGTTTAATGAAAGGAACATCAATGATAACGTCACGGCACCGGGAAGTGAAAATGGTAAGCTCTTCATCAAAGCTGCAATATCACAAGACACTTAGGAACTAGCACTAGTTCGCCCCATGTAAGGGAAT
>JBBMOI010000003.1:9022500-9052500 GCA_038088405.1 Porites divaricata
TGATATAAACACGAGAGGGGTTGGGAGAATTCGAGACAGTTATGCAAACCCGAGACGAAGTCGAGGGTTTGCATAACTGTCGAGAATTCTCCCAACCCCTCGAGTGTTTATATCAGGATATGCAAACACAGGAAAAAAGTTTTCTATTGCTTTTATAAAATAACTTTCCCCAGAAAAAAAGCAAAACTCCTTTGTTTAAAGCACTGATTAAAAGAGAAATTCTTACCAGTCGCAAAGTCTTGTACACGAAGCTTGTACGCGTAATCAGTCTTTGTTTTGCAAAAAAGATGCTTTCCAAAATACGGGTTTTTCTCGCTTAGAATGTCAGCTTAAGCGAAACAAAATTGACACACCTTCTTTGTAACGATTTTCCAAGTTTCAGCCGACGAAGGAATGGGTAAATAGAGTAAACTTGTCGAGTTTTGAACTCGAAAACTTTTTCAAATTCGTGCTCGCGTGATTAGCGCGCGAAAAACAAAACATCTTGACGTCAAAACCATGTTTACATACTCTCATGCAAACACTCCTCTCGGCCAATCAGAGCGCGCGTACTATCTTAGTTATTTTATAAATAGATTTAGCCAAGGCTAAAGGCAAAGCTCCAGACCCCGTTAATGAAAAACATTGCAAAGAAGTCCACTTGGAGTTGAGCTTGCAATCAGCTGAAAACCAGTAACTTGTGAGCGGTAAACTTGATGTGTTGACACCTGAGCCCGCGATACAGTCATGTGATACTGGTCAGCGGATACCTTGTTTTAGCAGCTGTCAATTGACGAGAACATAGATGTGCTTTCAGGTTGCAGGCTACCACACTAGCTAGAAATCAAAGTGTGACATTCCACATTGGTTTCCCTGTGGTGCGGACGGACGTACGGTCACGTGTGTACCAAATTTTTCTAGCTATGGGGCTCCGCTATAACTTTTTCTACCCATTTTTTCATGATTTCAATTTTCCCCTTTTTCCATCAAACATACAACCCAAATGCCCCCTTCTTTGATCTTCCATCATCTTTAGGTATCCATCCTGCCATCAGCTAAAGCATTGCAAATGCGTGCGTTTATGAGATGGTTCAACAGAGACCCTGCCCGAGTGGCTTACCATTAACCTAGGGGGGGTCTTCCCCCACCTGGGCACTACCCTGATCTGGGTAGTGACATGTCATAAGTGTGGAATTTCTCTGCTGGCTCTTCAGACATCATTTCGCAGGGAAACCAGTGGTGGCGATGTGAAATCAGGTCACCTGTACGGCTGAAATGTAATTTCTAGGGTTTCCTGGGTATTTTCTTACTGAAAGTGGCTGAACCAGTTCCAAAGGCATTGAGGTTGAGTGTGAGGGAAACTGTAGATGATTTTGCCGCTGGGTTTCCGAGGATTAGCTTTCCCTGGAGTATGACATCCTATGGGCTGTACTTAAAAAACTGATCAATTTTCCTTGAAAGCATTGATCTAATGAGCAAACACTACCTGTTTGTCTACAGAGAATTGTTAGTCGACTAGATAAGCCATATGAGGGAACATCTTGCAGTACAGGCGGAGACATTATCTACGAAAACAGAAGTTACTCGGAAATGGCAAGTCATGTTGTTGTTGTTTTTGTCGTTGATTTAGCCTGCGAGCAAGCTCTCCAGGGCGCTCTGGCATGGGTTCCCGCCCCGTCGCAAGAGCGCTCCGGAGAGCTTGCTCGCTGTTGCCTAAGGTTACGAAACATGTGCCACGTATAGTAACAAACAGTCAACATGATAGGCTATGAGCGTATTTGGAATGATAAAACAGAAAAGCAACATCCATTAGAGCTCTGTTCTTTCACTGAGACTTTAAAGGGGTTGGGTCACGTCTAACTAATTCATTAATGTAAATATTGGTAATTACACGTCCTTTTCCTAATGGAACTTCGCGTTAGCAAATGAATTACTTGTAAATGACAAATCCACTGTTTGATGTCAAACAAAATTGTTCCCCAAGCATTACATCAAAAGTTACAGTAAATAATAAGAACTTTGAAAAACAGTTAAGCTAAAAAGGTTTCTAAAACCTCGATTCCAATTGTATTTGTTGTGCTATTTATACATTCTTTTAATATTTTGAGCTGATATTTTTTTAAGTCTTTCTTCGTGATACAGCTCCTTTAAAATGCTACTCGGGACAACAAACGGGAACAAAAAAGCGCGCGTTAAGAAGAGGCCGCAACTGTGTCATTGCTCAAACGATCACGCGGAACTGAGGGTTCAAAGTCAGAATCTTGCTTACTACAGCATTCTAAGGTACAATATCTGCACTTTGATATTTACGGTCTTAGGCATGTAAAAAGTCTTGTGTTGCCAACAAGCAGTTGACAGATTGTGGATGCTCTCAAGTGGCCTATCCTATCACACCAAACTGTGATCCATTTGATTCAGTTCAAGGTACGTTGTTCTGGTTTTTTTTTTTTTCAGTTACGCTCGTTTCCTCTACATTAGAATGAAATGATCATACTGATGCTTTATTTTCAATGGAAACACCAGCTTTCATACCAATCAGATGTCTCAAAATTAAATAAAATATTCCCCGGGAACCGTAAAAGATAGCTCCCTACACGTTCTCGAAAAATGGCATGGGGTTTCTACTGAAAACTTCCTTGTAAATGTTCAATTGACTGTAACTGAATAGAACGGACACAATCGTAGACTTACTTCGGATGATCTTCAAGATTATAATTCAATACTTCAGACTAGCAATAGCTTAGCAATACATCAAAACGAGAACACGTGATACTGACGTCATGCTGAGTCTCAGTTTCCCACAGTAACAAAGGCTTCTGGGTAATTTGCGAAAGAACTCTGACACAGTCAAAACTTCTTAGCCTATGATTGGCTGAGATTGTTTGTGCGTGAGTCAACAACAATAAGCTTTATTTGCATGACCATAACAAAGTATTGCAGTATTGCAAAAGCTACTTGAAATTAATCATTGACTCCTTGTAAATTAAATATTTAAAATAATTTGAAAACGTATTAATCATTGTTTATTTCTAACCATCAGTAGGATTAATTATTCCGGAGATGAGTTTGTCTCTCAATTCAAAGCAAGTTGATATAAACGAAATTAATTGGATGTTAATAAAATAGTGAGTAGAATTCATCAGATTTGATAATAAGGACTCATGTGATTGTAGTCGTAGAAATGGTATTTTAGGTTCTAGTTTAGAGAAGAACATATCTCTTAATTATCGAAGAAAAACTTGGACAATCTAATAAAAAGTGAGTTTCATCTTCAATTCTGTTACATTTGCAGAGATTGCATAACCTTTCGTCACGTGGTATATTGTCGTATCTACCTGTTTCAATCCTAAGATTGTGACTGCTTATTCTCAGTTTCACTAATGTTTTCCTAGAAGGGTTCTTTCTTGTTAGATCTAGGTAGGCAGAAACCAGAAGGGCTATAATTCGTTTTGATTTTATAATAAAAGTTAAGTTTTTGTGAATGTTGAAGGGTATGACTCCAGTAAGACATATATTTCTTTTGCATAAGATCTACATATTGATTAATTTTACATTTATTCAGTAAATTACAATTAAAGCCTGGGAAATCATAGTAGTCAGTCATCTTCTTAAGACTGGAGTAAAAACCATTTTGACCACTATGATAAAGGTCAACAGATATTTTTAAAGATTGTTTAACTATAGAGTTTTCATCTTTTTCTTGGAGTTTTCATCTTTTTCCTGTCTCTCTGACTGGCTACCGACTGAAGTAATGTTCTTCACTACTCTTGGCTTATGTACCCTTTTCCAACTATTTGCATTGTTTGAATACACAGTCTCCGCATGCTTCGTTGTAACTCCTTACTAGGTTTCGCGAGTGGGCGGAGCCCCATAGCTAAGGAAATATGGTAATCTGCCCATCCGAGAAAATTTGGTAATCACGTGACCGTACACCGACCGTCCGTCCGCACCACAGGCATACCAATGTAAAATAACTCAATCAAAACGTATGGCAACCCAAATGCAACTCAAGGTTTTATTTGGAAGGAAATCACATGGCCACCCTGACTTTTAGAAAGAAAAAACAACCACAAAGTCGTGTCTTTTTCGGCCTTATTTTTTATGTTTACACAAACGTGGATAATAGAGAAAGAGCTAGAGCAAGTCAATTGAAAACAAAGGAGACGAATTTCGGCGGTGAGAAAATGTGAAATGCTAGCGGCCAGCAAAGTGAAAATGAGAGGCAGTGAAAAATAAAAGCGAACATGAACACAGGAAACAAAATATTGGGTAAGCACATAGGACAATTCCTCCAAAAAATTATGTGTAACTCGGAAGTTTGACGTTTTAGTCGTGCAAAACAACGGCAGGGGAAAGACAAATTGCAGGTGCAATTTGTTTTAATATTTTTCTTATTAGATCTATTAGTCTTGAAGCCATATTCATTTTTTGTTTATAAGTATCATTAACCAGAGCTTCGCTTTTAGCCCTGGCTAAATCTATATATTATCTTCACATGTGAAAACAACATCTTATCCAACTTGTGATCTTTAAGGGTGAAGAGACACCGTTACTACGAGATAAATGCGCCTTTCGCAGCAAAAAAAAATTTTAGATTTAAAAGAATTGGCATTTATTGGTGTTTATATAATGATTAGATCATTACATATTTTAATGCTATTTTGCGCCTTATAAACAATAAATTATTATTATTATTATTATTATTATTATTATTATTATTATTATTACAAGGCCGCTTGGCGATCCGAAATTTCTCTTCTCGTGTTCTAAAAAAAGGATGTTGCGTAATTTAGGCATCATCGGCTGAGTATCAATTGACACTCGATGCGCTCATTCGTGAAATATTTTCAACACTCGAAGAGAAATTTCGTCTATCCAAGTGGCCATGTAATATCCTCGATAAGGTTTCCAGGTTCATGAATTCTTTCGTTCGTTGAGTTAAAAATTCAAAATACTACAATTCCTGTTTCTTTCACCTTTAAAGAGCATAGCATTCAGTTTATTATAAGGGTCTTTATCTTTAAGTAGGGGTACTTTTTTGTGAGAATCACTGTAAAACCTTTGTTGATTATTACCAAATGCATTGTCTTTTCGTATATCAAGCACGATGTGCCAAAGAAGTGAGCCGCGAAATAAGGTTGGGAAACATTCCATGCAACTGTCCTCAAGACTGCAGGTAAGTCAATGCGAAACCAAAGCTCCGATATGAACATATTACCAGTAACTGGTCAGGCACTCTTTCTGACAGATACACCAACAAATTTGTTTCTCACAATAGTTACGGTTACACTAGGTATCATATTCTTAGATAAAAGGCTCTAAATCACGGCCCCGGGGGAGGTACTCAACCTATTTTTGCACGGGAGGCCCCGCCCCTAAGGCCAACCTGAATTCTGCAAAGCTGATCGCACTTTGTGAAAATTAACTTTGCAAGACACCAACACGACACCGAAAGAACTTAAAACAGAGCGGGGCTGCAGCCGTCAACAGCTGTTCCGCCATTATTGTGGCTCGTCAGGACGGCTTAATAAACAGAACTCATAATTTGATTTAAGCCCTGACATTGAACTCCAGCATCCACAGAATCACGCCATATTACGTGTCTCCGGGAGGATAAGAGTCCAAGTGTCTCGTTGATGTCAAGCAAAGAAAATATTGGATGGACAGAACCACTAGGCTTAGGAACATGGACAAGCCATGCAAAATTTACAGCATATCGGACCTATAAAATAGACCTACAAAGTAGACACAGTAGAACACAAAACAAAGCGGGGTTCTTTCGGTATCGTGTTGATGTCTTGCAAAGTTATATTTAATTTTCACGTAGTACGATAAATTTTTTGCACAAGTCAGTGTGACTACTTTGTATAATTTGGCTGATCAGGTCTTCAGTTAGATCCTACGTTCTCTCAGGCATATTCGTTTGCGCGGTCCTTTGCAGTTCATGTCTATCTGCCAACCTTACACCCTTTTTTATACCATTTTTGACACAAATGATCTGGGTCGTAACACGTCATCAGCATGGAATTTCTGCAATCGTTTCTGAGATATTATTTTGCGGGAAATCTCCAGTAGAGTTCTTCAATCCCGTAATCTCGACCGAAAATCTCGTACAATCCCGTCGTCCCGAGGGTTATTTTTGGCATCTTACCTCGCGCGCATACTTTCAATCCCGAATCTCGCCCCGATTTTGCTTTCAAGTTCCGAATCCCGAAAAACCTACTGATACCCTCATTGGTGGCTCGCGAAATGACGGCTGTTTTTTTCAGGGCCACCGAACATGTAGCCTGCCTGGCAATCAATCCAGGGAAAGGGCGAAGTAAATCGCATGTGCGAGGAAGAAGAAAGGGAACCTTCCCGCCACACGATGTCCCTCTTTCTCCGTAATTACCAACGCCCTTGAAAGGCTACTTTACAGGCTACTCAATCTGTAGCTTTAGGGCAAGACAAAGTGAAGTTTTCAGACCGGAAAGATCTGAAACTTGGCTCTCATATGTCTTGGTTCTTTTTAGGCTATTCGAGTATCCTGCTACTGTGTCCTCAGCAATATGGCCGACTGAAGGATATCTGGTGAGCTGATTTATCTTCAAACAGCTTCTATTATCTTTTATGACGTCCAACCCAGACAGGAGGGAAGGGGATAGGCTTACGACAGTACCCCCACCCACCATGAGTGGGGAGTACCGCGGGCGCTCCGAGACACCCACGGCTATAGACTGAGCCCAGGAAGGGAGGGGGGGGGGTAGCCTCCGAAAACAGCCGTTTCTCCTCACTCCTCGCGGCTGGGGAGGAAAAATGGCTGTTTTCGCAGGCTAAGGAAGGGGGCTACTTGCTTTTTCTTTCCCTGTGTACCTTTCCCATGGGCATCATCCCTTACACACCTCGGGCTCTAAGCCTTGAGTACGTTACATGTCCCATTTGATGCTGGCAAGGATAAAACAGTTTAGTGTCTGAGTTAATCTAGCCACCCTTCGATGTGGAATCTCATAAACTGGCCGTGATACAAGTTAGATGTTGCAACTTTTGAGTAAATGATCAGCATTGTTTTTTTTATAATTTATTAGAAGTCGTATCTGCTGAAAAGGTTGGGCAATAGAGCCTTAAATACAGTGAGTGATATAACACAAGCCAGGTATGATAACAATAGCTCAGTTTCCTTTGCCTCTTCATTCTTTTCCGTCTTTTAGATAAGAATGAACACTAACCTGCAAAGCAGGCGTATTCTGCAGAGCGAACGATGATACTCTTGTGATACTGTTCTCCCACCATGTTGGACGTTGAAAATGACAGAGAGTTGGGGCGAGTCAAAAAATGATTCTAAGGGAGAGGTTGACGGGTTAAAATAGAAGAGAAGGCAATTGCTTTAGCGCATGCGCATGGCGGCCAAGATTAATGTACCTCTGAGCTTATGCTAATGAACACCAAACCGAAAACTAGGAAATAAATAGTGCTCTGATGCAATAAATGGCTTTGTTTCTTTAACAAATTGTTTTTCCTTAACAGAAGAAATTTGGCGCGGGTTGACGTCTACTACAAGAGCATGACAACAGAGATCATCGAACAAGTGCCAAGATACGAGGTGATTGAAGGCTGTATACACAAGTTTTACAAAGTTCAAAAGGCCAGTTTTGAATTATGAAAATTTATACTTGGCTCAGTGGCTGAGGGGAATAGTGTCCAATCTCTCTAAAGAGGACACCTTTGGGATCGCCACTTGGTGTCCGTCTAAGAGTGATGTCCGTCTTATGGAGAGTCAAATAAAGGGAGCAGAGAAAATTCGGGACCATTTCAAGGAGTCCGTTAAAAGAGAATCCAATGTAAAACATTGAAAACATGTCAATGATTTATCATTTGATCTCAAAGCGATTTCTTCTGATTTATAACCCCCAGCCTCTGAGTCAAGTATGAACTTTCAAAATTCGAAACCCTGTGATGAAATGATATCCAGTTCCGACCAGGAGGAATGTTGACATTTCAGGGCCAGATAACTTAACGTCAGACGTAACTGGTAAAGTGTGGTGTTAAAATAAAGAGTTTGATCCGACGTCAATGGTTAAAGCAGCTGACCCAAGGTTTTTCATACCACTGAAACCGGGCTGAGTACCATCCGTTTGGGTCACCTTAAGGGAGCCCATTCCTTATAAGGCCGGTGGTTCCCTTGGGCTTCCTCGCCATTAGCCTTAAAATATTTAGAACGTCTTGCCTGTAAATGGCAAAACAACAAACTGAAACTGAACTGGCTCGCTGGCACAGCTCCTTCGTCTATATTTGGGGTTTGAGTCTTCAAGTAAACTTTTTATTTAGAAATAATGAGGCGTAGTATTGGAATAGACAGACAGTACTTTGCAATGTACGAATATTGATTCATCAGTAAATTTTATTTTTGTACCTTATTTTCTTAGTTTAAAGATCTCATTAGCAACATCGGAGGTTCATTGGGACTTTTTGCAGGAGTATCTCTTTTGACTCTGCTGGAAATTTGCAAGTTGCTGTTTGACTTGGCGGGTTCCTTTTGCAAGAAATTCGAAGAGGAAGTAAACTCTGTCGATCCCGACTGGAAGAAAAAGAAGCAAGAAATGACTTGAGCGTTGTAACATCGTTCTCAGATCTCTTCCAGCCATGGGAACGAGGATGACACCCATCATTTCGAATTTAGTTTAAACATCCCTCAGTCATTCCATACTTTGCAATACCTTGGCAACCACAATTCTTGTTGTTTTTGTTCTCCTTTTCCGTTTTCCTGTTGTCACTATTCAAAAAGTCGTGCAACTAAATAACGCACGCAGGCTAAATAAGACAACAACTACTAATATATAGATTGCGAAATAAGGGGGGGAGGGAGGACACAGCCCTGTGGCAGGTTATAGCGACTTCGGGTTATGCGCACAAAATAACACAAGCCTCACTTATCGTCCCACTACTACGGTATAGGACAAGAATATTAGCAGAGCCTTTCTTATCTCCACAGCGCCGCACGGGCTGGATGGGACACGATTAAGGCAAAGGAATAATGGAACAAGAGCAATGCCAAAAGCTTGGAAGGAGTCGCAACGCAGACTTAACTGCACCACAAGGAGTGACCCTCCCAACTTTAATTGTTACATTACACAACACAACTCCTCTATAAAGGGAGGGAGGGCGGGTAACAAAATTACTGTCACTGTTTGCTTCATGAGTGCAAGCTAGCCGAATAATGACTAGGGGTGACATAGCAGAAGTTTTATAGTCAGACAGTGTCTCAATGTTTGACCGATAGATATGATTAAAGTCTAGCCATGAATAGGGCCTAGAAAACAGGGAGCAATCAATGCGATGCTAAGATATATGCGATGAGAAACATTCGACCGATTAGTAAGGTTCCAGCCATAAACAGCTTCCTGCGTAGCCAGTGAAGAAAAGAGAACAATTTACCTGTTACTACAAAGAAATAAATACTCAATCAACCACACTTACTTCTTCTCCTTCAAAAGTTCATTTTTACTTACACAGTTTTAAAATTAACTTAGCAACCCACTACAAGGAATCCAAGACTTGGTTAGGTTTTACATTTGAAAACGGTATTAAAGAGGTCGAATCTCTTGTTGCAAACACCTCTAACGTACTCTCCGATAAAATGAAAATGTTATAAGGTCATGTTCCTAATTTTTTCAAAAGAAAATTTCATTCTTGATCCCTATTTCTATAATAGAGACTCGGCTTTAGCATCAGTTTTACCATAATTAACGGCAAATGGCGAACTGATCTGAGAATAACACGTGTCTTGTCGGCAGGGGTATTTTGCAGAACGGTGAATGAATGAATCAAAAACTTTATTAACGCGTGTCAAAATCTTCTAGCTGGCCTTAAGTAGCCTACTATTCGGGGACACCATTTAGGGTCATTAAACTTCAACAGAACTGAAACCTGATTCACTCAGCATCCCAACCCTAATGACTAAACTTCAGAGTAATTCGACGTTTTGTATTCGCCTAACAACCAATAGTCATTAGGGTTAGGAAACTAAGTGAAACAGGTTCTATATAGGTTCATTATACCGGGAAAACTGACCTGAAACTTAATTCACTCCATTTGCTAACCCTAATCACTGAATTTCAGAGTCATTCGGCAGCTAGGCGTTTTCCGTTCTAAAAAATATCCCTGCCGGCGTCTCGTCGGTCCCTCACGTTTGAACGGCAGGAAAGACTTCCAGTACAGTGTAATTTTCTTCCACTTGACTAATAACAACTTGGCAGCAATAACAAATAACGCCTTGGTAGAAATTTCAAACCCAGGCAACCTGAAACTGCTAACGCCTGATCGCAAATCTTTTTCAAGGTTTCCGGTTTCCATGCAAAACCTGACGTAAAAGGCCTCTAATGCCACGTATGTTACGAGATCACCTCCGACATGTCTCTCAAAATAGGCTCGTCCAGTGCCGGTGTTACTATCATTGAAAACTCTCTTAAAACGGTTTCAACATTTGTCAAAAGGGCAATCTTGCGACGAACTTTGAACGGATGTTCAAGTGTGTTGAATGGAAGTTTAACTTTTATTCAAAATTTGTCTAAACAAGCTTTTAGCATTTTTCAGTACGTTCAACAAAGCCGGCTGTTCTATTTAAACAGTCCCATTAAACCAATAAACGTCGAAAGGAAGTTAAAGCAAATGTTAAAATAACATTTATACTGGCCTTTACAGATTTACCAGAGTCAATAATTCGCCAGTTTAAGCAAATTGTCAGTAAATACTGTGCCAACATTTACAGCCTGCCTTACGAGGTTCCTTAAAAATATATAAGGAACAAATTAGGAAACAGAAAATCACAGGTTCTCTTATACCTATGTTGCTAGCAGTATGAGAGTGTCAAACGACCTAAGAATTAACCGCCAAAAAAAGGTTAGTTTTTACCGACAACCGTCAAAAATGCAGGTTAAGATTAACCATCAAAAAGTTTCCAAATATTTTAAATCTTACTATTTTATTTGATCGTCACGGAATTTCAGCTCCTGGAGAATTTCTAAGCTGGAAGAACCAGTTCCCATGTTCTCAAACACTCTTTCTAGGCATTACAAAACTTTACAACCTGCTTATATTTGAAAATATTTCGGCAAGATTTTACAAGTGATAGGCCAAGACAACCGCCAAAATACCGAACAGTTAATATTAATTCATACAGAAGTTCCCATTTACTTCAACTTATAGGACCACAGGACTTTGCAAAATATTCTTGAGAATGACTATGGCGTAGTTGGTGATGCCATAAAGTGGTTTGAGTCGTACTTATCGACCAGGAAACAACAAATATTCATTAATCAGCGGTTGTCTAAGCCCTTTGATCTGGATTGTGGAGTTCCCTAAGGCAATTGTTTGGGCTCTGTTATTTTTCTCCTATATGCTTCAGGGCCGGGTTGTTCAAAGCGGGGGTTAAGATAACCCAGGGTTAGTAAGAAATTTGAATTCAGATATGGAAGCTTCAAAAGCAAATTCAGTTTAATTCTTTTGTCTACAATTTTACGATTAGCTACTCTAAAAAGAATAGAGACAAACTTCAGAGAAAATGCTTTTGATGAAAAGAAATTTAACCCTGGGTTAGCGCTAACAAGCCTTCGAACAACTCGGCCCTGGACTGTTTAAAGTAATCATGGCAAAGCATCCCTCTGAAGCACATGCGTATGCCGATGACTCGCAATTATATTTTTCTTTTAAACCCGACTACTCTAACTCTCACAGGGAAGCTATCAAAGTACTGCAGGGATTTACATTTGGATGATCTCTCATCGGCTATTAATTGATGACACGAGGACTGAATTTCTTATCATCGGTTCTTACCAGCAGTTATCCAAGGTCTCCATTGAGTCAATTGCTGTCGGTACCTCTATTATTAAACCTGTTGAGTGTGTCCGTAATCTGGGTGCATGGTTTGACAATCATTTGTCTTTGGATACTCATGCATGTTGTCAAAGTTTGTGGTAAAGCTTTTCGTGACCTATATACCATCAGGCAGATAAGAAAGTTTATTTCTGAAGAATCAACTAAGACTCTGGTTCACGCCTTTGTCACTTCTCATCTTGACTATTGTAATTCTCTTCTATATGGCATACCGAAATATCAGTGTGACTGGTTGCAGAAGATCGTTAATGCTGCTACTCGGGTGATTTGTGTTATCCCGAAGTTTGACCATATCACTCCTTTTCTAATTAAACTGCACTGGTTACCTGTCAATTTCCGAATTCACTTCAAGATTCTTTTACTTGTTTTCAAGGCGTTAGAAGGCAAGCCTCCTGTGTACATTGGCAATCTTCTGAAACCTAACGTTGCGGAAGGTTATACTTTACGATCAGATAACCAGAGGACTGCTGCATGTCCCGAAAATAAAGTGTAAATCCTTTGGAGATCGGGCTTTCGCCCATTCAGGTCCATCGTTATGGAATGCCCTACCTTCGGAACTAAGGCTTATTTCAGATATTGACTGTTTTAAAAGACAGCTTAAAACCTACGTCTTCGAACTGAATGATTTTGATTTTGATTCATTTCTCTTTCAATGTTAGTAGTTTAAGAGCTTCATAAATCTATTTATTATTAAAGGGATTGTTGTTAAAGTTCTTGGGATGTATTAGGACTTGAACCAGGGTTTGATATAGGGCCAACACGACCACTATGCGCTATTGCAGTCGATGCTGATAAAGAATATTTTGCAATTTCACTGCTTATTGCCTCGCGAGTGTTCTGCTCAGGGGTGAAAAAGATGACATAAATCTTTGGCCCAAACATACAGGCTAATAGGGCGTAGGAACTCACTAGTGTTGTTATTCCTCCAATGACACCTACATACCAACCCTCCAAGCTAAATTCAACTGGATAATAAGCGATAGAGGATAATAGCACGATGTACATAGTAAAACCAATGTATCTTGCTTCGTTGAAATTCTCTGGAATTTTTCGGCCTTTGAAAGCGTAATATATACAAGCCGTCGACAGGATTAGGAGATTGGTTGCGATTATGATGAAGAGAGCTTTACCAATCGCAGAACTGAAAGGTTTGCACACAACGAACAAGTAATGAGGCTGACGAACAATTTCCGTTTGTTTTGGTGGATCGAAGGAGATCCAGCTGGCTATCAGGGTTAGTTGCACAGACAATAAGAAAAACAAATGTCGTCTTTCTTCTCTAAAAAGAAAGCTGAATCGCTTCTTTTTTGGCCGAGACCTTGAATTCATAACGTTTGGTAATGTTTTTAACCTAAAGGCATTGAAGATTTTTCTTGACTTCAGTAGAAGGATTGACACGCACAATGTATATATGGTGTATCGCCAGACATTCAAAGTGCAGCACAGGATGTTTGTAGGTGTAAAGAGATATAAAAAGGCCAGCAAGAAAAAGAGCCCTACTGTAACTAACAATAATATGCTCAGTTCTTTGTTTGAAGCCTTCACAATCGGTGAATTTCGATATTTTGCGAACACGACAAAGAAAAGGAAAGTCAAAACCACTCCCAAAACTGCTGTGCAGGTTACAGCTATAGAGGACGCGCTGTCCCATTGTAAGTTGTTTAATGGGAGATCGATGCATCTAGTCCTGTTGTAGTTGGGTTTTTGTCTCTCAGGGCACTCTGAACAGTTAGAGGAAACACCATAGGAACTTATAGTCCCTGGAGGGCACCTGACACACTCCCAACAACATGGAGATTTTGAAACTTTCCTTTCACCTGGCGAACAATCTGTGGAACATACGGACAGAGGGATACCTTCATATCCACTTCCACTTTTCCAAGTTATGTTATTTACATTTATTTTCAGTCGAGGGCCGAGGGCCGTATTTTTAAGCCACCATCCAACAAGAACATTCGAAGAGCCTTTCCCATCTCTCTTGAAGTTCAAAATGTTGTAGCATGCCTCCAAAGGATCGCCGTATTTGTCAAACTGTACAGTTCCGGTCAGTCCTTGAAAACTGACATTTTGCATGTAAATGTGAAGATCGTCTCCTCTTACTTTGAGATTTTGAATTACGGGACATTTACCGCCTTCGAGCAGTCCATGTGGCTCGCGACAGTGGTACATCTCATGCAAGGCATGGGCGAAGGTATACACGGCATCGATGGTGTAGGCGATGTAAGGGCTGTTTGTTAAATGCGACCTGCTTTCTACAGAAGTCTGCAGTGTAACGTTCATAGATTCCCAGTATTCATTCCACCATGGATTGCTGCTTCCACTAAAATTTCTTTTTTCTAAATTGGTCAAATAGGTTTTAAATGTTTGGCTGGACTGAGCTTTGGGGAGAATACCAAATGACCCATTTAAAATTTCTGCAAAACGTAGCTTCTGAAAATATGGATCACTTGGGGTTGCCCCATCAGCAAAGATCCAAGTTCTGTCCTTCAGATTTTGTTTCACTGCTTCATCCAAAAAAGACTGCGCATACTCTCCATAAAGCCATATAAAAATAACCTTAACTTTCGCATTGCTCTTTAGGTCGCTCACAATCCTTTGGACCTGTTTAAAATGGTCCATTCGAGGAACAAATCGAGTCAAGGCTATGCAAAAATAACCTCTGTCATAAGCTTCCCTTTCAATTCCCCATATTCCATAGCGGCCAAAAGAATCGTCAAGAGCAATGGCACCCACGTAAGTCCAGTTAAAGAAGTATGCCATATCGGCTAACAGGCTTGCCCGCCACCTGTCCGAGGCAACTGTACGATAAAAGTGGGAATACAAAGTGGAACTCAACTCTACACTTGTTGCCAATGGACTGATGGATGGAATATGTGCGATGTCGAATAAGCTGGAAACCATGATGGCACTGGCGGAATCCATCGGCCCAATGACCCCTAATATTTCCTTTAATTGTTTCACATCGTTATGATGCTCATTGGGGTCTGAACAGTTTTGGTGGGAAAAGCGACTGTCAGTCTTTACTACGAGTTCGTATGCGGTTTTCACAGCTTTTGCAGGTCGAAGGCAGTAATCGTGTATATCGTACCCAAGGGTGACGTTTGGCAAGAGCGATTCATTTTTGTTGATGCTTTCAATGGCAAATATCATTGCCTCCGTATATCCCAGGTTTGAAGCAAGAAGATCACCGCAACTTCCGTTGTCGCCTTCGCTCTTGTGAAGATCAAAAAGTCCTCCTAACACGATGTCGCCATCTTCATAAGCGGACCCTGTGTGCTGAAGGCCGCTGCAATTTCCAAGGCCAGAGAGCAACAACATTAGCAGTGTGAAATGAAGAAACAAAGCTATCGCCATTTGCAAATCAACGATACTGTTCATCTCCTCGTGCCAGTGTTTTGAATTCTCCTGGAAGAGATGTAACATTATGAAATTATTGTCTCATAATCATCTAAGTTGCTTATAACACGCAAAAGCTTTTTCTCTTGAAAGACATTGATGGTTGAGAATATCCAAGCCTTGTTCACTAAAAGAAGATAGATTATGTAACGACCAAAAGTGGAGTTGCTATAGACAAACGTAGCATTTATTAGTATAGTACAAAATTCAATTGCCATACTAAAAGGTGTTTTTGTAGACAAACACAGACGAAGAGGACGTGCCTGTATTACCCAGACCTTATTGTACGAACAGTGATTAAAACAAATACAATTAACAAAATAGAATGTGGCTTTGTCTTAAAATAAACAGTTGGTAGAGATGAAGCTGATGAAGGAAACGTATGTCAAAAGGACATGATATTGCTCAGGCACACACAAAATAACATACACCATTCTCTGAGGCCAGCTCTCTGCTTTGGTCATTTCTGATGGTCATCAACAGGTTTTTTGGATTCTGGAATTGTCTTATTTGAAGGCCGGGATTTCGGGATTTCAAAACAATATATATGGGAGTAGGATTCGGGATTGAAAGTATGGATCGGGTTACGAATGCCCAAAATAACCGAAATTCAAGTACGGGATTGAGCGAAGATTTGGGCCAAAATGACGGGATTGAAAAAACTTATTGGGAGCCATGTGTATATCAAACATTTTTTCTGCACTAGGAAAGGATAAATTATAATTTTCACTTTAAATTATTCGACCAAGGCTGATGATCAGTCTCAAAAAACCTATATCTTCCTCACTTTGTTACGGGAATTCTCAAAAGTTTATCAGTTCGTGTTTATCTGAGTTCTTTTTATAGCCGAAAAATTCGTTCATAGGGATAATCCTTGCCTTATAGAAGTTGGCCCAGTGTTAGTGTTAAATTGAGAAAGTTCAAGGCAATGCACAATGTTTTGGTTTGCTTGTTTTGTTTATTATCTTGGTTTCAAAACTACCGAAAGTTATCTTAATAAACGGATTTCCTTGAATGACCATTCTTGTTAAATCAACACGTTTCGTAGAGTCAGACTTATACGTGGGGAAAAAATATAGTTGAAGCAATACATCCGTTCTTTCTTTTCCTCACACATAGAGGGCTTCAGCTGAATTAAAAATTTTGTTTTCTGTGTGGTACCACTTATGAAAATATTAATTCTTCAAACAGACTTGATCCAGCCTAGATTATTGTCTTAGCAAACCGACAACAAGTGGGCCTCCATCATAAAAAAAGTCATTAAACTGCCAGTCACGGCGCTCTGTCAAATATGTAAAATTCCTGTTAGGCAAACTTGAATACAGATCGGCATAATTTTCAGCAGTTTTGAAACCAATAAATTCCCAGGGAAAAAAAAACATATGTCCAACACAAAAATAAATGCGAAAACAAAGGTACTGTTTTTATATCTAGAAAGTCGCCGTTGAAGCAAGGACATCAAAATTCCCTACTATTGCTTTCGATATCCAGGCAATTTTAGCTTTACTAATCACATTGGTTTATAGTTTGCATGCACAATTTTTGTCAAGCATCCACGCTGGGATTCCAGTATTCGGGAATGGAAATTTTTGCTTGTGGAATCGGAATCCGGGAGTTTTTTTCCTGGGCTTTGGAATCGAATCCGGAATTCAGCTCAAGGAATCCGGGACCATTTTACGCTGACAAGGAACTAAGAATCACCTCAAGTTACATGAGGCGAAGAAAGACGTTTTGTTACTGTCTATGTAATATAAAGGTGATGTGCTGTTTTTTATCAGTTTACGTTGCTCGTGAGCACTAGAATTCACGAACTGGCCGCAGCTTCGGATCACGCACAAAGACAGCATTGCCCTTCAAAGGACAGGTACTGGTTTAAACAAGATTAGATGATCAGCAGTTTCAGAGAAAAATTATGGCTTGATTTGAGCTTCTCATTCTCGCTGGCTTACTGCCACTTCTCTCAGCGAAGACAAGTAATTTAGGCTCTCAAAACGCTTTATGGGATTGATGATTATAGCGGAGCTCTCGCGCGCGACGCTCGCGCAGCGGAGCACCATGGGTAAGAAAATGTGGTAAACTACCCATCCGAGAAAATTTGGTAATCACGTGACCGTACACCGACCGATGCCCGACCGTCCGTCCGCACCACAGGCATACCAATGTAAAATAACTCAATCAACAGGCATGGTAACCCAAACACAACGCGAGGCTATTTTGACGGGAGGTCGCATAGCTACCCGCGTCTTGTGAAGCAGAGACAACTAAGAAGTCAATGAAGAAGAAACTGGAAAGCGGAAATTGTCTCTGTATCCGTGTTTTCTAAAGTATCACGCTTAGATTAATTGTCATGTCCACAATTTTGGAATGTACAGCAAGAGCAAGACCGAGAAAAAGAGAAAGTAGGTGGCAGGCCAGCGAAGCTCAACGAGAAAAAGGGTGACAGAGATCTAGTACGAGAGATAAAAAACGAATTAAAGGAAACATCTTGTTGGAAGAACAACATGAAATTATTTTGTAGCGGCGGTAACAAAATGAGAAATGCTAGGGGCCACCAATGCAAGGTGAAAATGAGCGGCAGTGAAAAAAAAGTGACCAAAAAAACCCACGACATTTCCTCCATAAAACGTGTAACTAAGAAGTTTCTGGAAGTTTCACGTTACAGTCGTGCAAAACAACGACAAAGAAATGTACAAAAAAAGTGTGCTGCACGTGCAAAGTTGCTTTTTTGCTAATTAGACCAATTGTTTTTCACCGTTCTCCGGCGTTGCCTTCGCCGCTTAGCATTACACGATTTTATATTTTGTTTGAGCAAACTATAAATATTATCGAGAGCTTCGCTTTTAGCCCTGGCTAAATCTTTATATTAGGCTTATATACTGAAAATCTGAAAGGCAAATTCTCTCGTGTTTTTAGCCGAGTATCGAACCAGTGGATTTTCAATTTCTGATTCATGCGTGTGTGGTGTAATGAGCTTGGGAAAACTTCATTTGCTCAGTCTGGAATAATTTGAAATAAAATAATTAAATACGATAGAGCTTATATTACTAAATATCTTCTGATGGTGCAGTACACCGACAGCTCAGATTATTTTTTAGTTTTGATAAGCGAGCTGCAAGTTAAAAGCAATTTTAGTACTTTCGGATTTTGAATAACACAGAATAAAAGATACGTTTAAGGTCACGGGACTTATTTTTTGGAAACTTTATGGCAAACACACGCAGTTAAGCTTAAAAGCAATTCTTACTAATAACATCCTAATCCATACAGCAGTCTGATCATGAGTCAAAAAAATTGCGCTGTTTTGAGAATCTTTTTGAAACCTTGTTTTTTCTTGGTTTTTCGTTGTTTGTTTGTTTTGAGCTGGCGTTGTAAGAAATGGCCGTTTTTATACTAGAGGACGCACTATCCGTCCAGACGGATAATGCGTCTATGGCCGTTTTATACTAAGGACGCATTATCCTACTGGACGAACTTGGGCAAACATTTGTAGTTCGTCCTGTTATGCGTCTCAAGTATAAGAAAACGGCACAAGACGCATTATACGTCTGGACGAACTTTCCTTCGAAATACGTCTTGAACAACGCGCTACAAAAGGCAGTTAGTCTGGACGCATAACGCGTCTTGTGCCCGTCTTTATACTAGAGACGCATAACCCAGACGAACAACAAAATGTTTGCCCAAGTTCGTCCAGACGGATAATGCGTCCTTAGTATAAAAACGGCCAATGAATGGCTGATAACACTGAGGAAATCCTTGAATGAGACAAGACCTTTTTACAGCCAGAAGGACACACTGAGTATTTCTTAGACCACACTTTGTATTTGAGCTCAGAAAATGTCTATAGGCTTACATGTTCTTAACCTGACAAGGTAAAACTAAAAAAAAACTATCCTACATACTTAGCTAAGTGCACCATGCCGTAATTGACATAGACGGGCGAACTAGAAACTGCTAATTTCAAACAAGACAAAAAGTATATAAAAATTCACTCACTCTGAAGAGGGTCGAGCACTCAAAACGTCCGCTTTTAATAACTGTGGCAACTCGTTTATCCTTATAAAGACCAGCGCCCTGCTTTTATTCATAGCCATGGAAGGAAAAATCATGAAATACGAGACTTTCGAACCAGAAAAAGGGCGACATCAAACTGAGTTTAGCCTGCGAACCGCAGACGTATTTCCGGAGGGAGAGAAGCGACGACCGGAAATACGTCTGCCGTTCGCAGGCTATACAATTGTCAAATAAGCTCCTTTTGTATGTTAACGTTTTTTGTTCTGTACCATTGAATTCATTCTCCAAAAAATAGCAATTAGAAACGTCAACATGTTTTCTTTCAGTTTTTTAGCATTGCATCAAATCAACTATTTACTTTGTAAACGAATCTTAACTTAAACCGAAAGGGGGTCAGTTTTGATTCTTTGATTAGGCTGCCAGCTCTTTTTTATCAAGTCTATAACACTATACTTCCGGCTTGTGCACCCAAAGCCGGTGTGATGTCTTGGGTAATTTAAGGAGTGAATGCCTACCGTTCATTTTAATTAGAGAACATTGAGACCAGCAAGAAAAAAAAATCAAATAAGAGAATTTTTTGTGGTTAAATCAACTGACAAAACGGAAAGTTTTTGACCAAATTCCTCATAGAATCAGTAAAATCTAAAATTATTCTTAGCGTGATATAAGATGATTTTTTTTTCAAAGGTTGAACATTTAATGTGAACTTACGCCCTCAGTTCGAGGGTTGCGATCTTCGTAAACAAACAAGGGAACTATACGTATTGTTTGGATAAGAATATGTCTGTTGTTAGGTAAGGCTAAGGCTTAACTTCAAATTGAATTACACGGTATTTGTGATTATAAACCTCATACAATCTCAATATTAATGACATAGCTTTCGGTTTTTACAATCTGACGCTGAGAAACTGAAGACAAACGATGCATTTTGGTCTGAAAACACTTACCAATTACTTACCAAGTAGGAAGAACAAATCAAACCCTCAAGGAGGATGAATGAACGCTCTCCGATCGTTCCGATCGCAAATATTTCTTAATTGCTGATTTTCTCTCTGGCCGCTCCCGTGACTACAACAGGTATATAAAACGAATTAAAATAATTGAGTAAACATAGCAATCAAAACTGTCAAACACGATACGCACCATTTGAAATAAAGGAGCAACAAATTTCTTTTTCTATGCAAAGCTGTAGGAATGCATTATTGTGATTCTTGCAGTTTCTAGTTTTCTTTGTGAATTTCAGTTTTCTACCCGTGACGAAGTCATCTTCTGCAGCAAACATCACGTGTTCTCAGCAGTCGAAGAGCAGAAAATAAATAAAACAGTAAATTATCACGGAAATGAGGACAGGCATAATGTACTAATGCTTGCGTCCAACAGGGAGGTATCACAGTAATGAAATTAAAATTGCATTTATTGCTATGCTCAATAGCATGCTGAGACTTCCTTCCATGGATTCAATCTCTTTACATGGCTATTTGTGTACAATAATAAGGCGATTTCTTTTTACTGGTTCTATTTGGATTCCTATGGTGACCAAAAAGGATGAACGATAATGATTATTGACAATGAGAATGAGAATTACTTTGAAGACATAAAATGAAAAATTTTCAAGAAAAGTGACAATGAAATATTAGAAATTACGAAAATACAAAAGGCATGCTTCCTTATGACAATAATGTACCTCTGTTGCTTGGCGTTTATATAATAACCAATTTCAAAGGGATTTTTTGTCTTCGCAACTTGAAGAAAAGGAAACAAGTTTTTTGCGCGCTCTGATTGGCTACTCAAACTCCGGATATCTAGTGCTATTCACTGATTCACCTCCAGTTCCTCCAAGTGAGCGACACTAAATGAAAAACATTTTTGTTAGCTGACATGTTCATAAATAAGCTTAAAACTAAATTGAATAGGTTATTTTACAGACTGGTTTCAAATACAAAAAGAATCCACAACTCCTTTTGAAGAAATTTTCCCGCAAGAACTAGCCTTCAAAAGTTTTATTAGTCGGCAAGAAAACGAGACAGCCGTTCGGTCATTACGCGCCCAAATTGTAATCGATGGCAGCAGTAAATGAGTTAAAAATCATCATTTTTGCGCTCAATTATCTCACTGTTTTAGTGTATATGTTGTGGTTCAATTTTATCCTTGGTTCAAATTTTATTTCTCTTTGTTGTGGGGTATGGTAATGTATGATAATGAGTTTAAAACAAAGGGAATTAAAATTTAAACCAAGGATAAAATTGAACCATATACTAAAACAATTATTCACCTCAGTGTCGGTGGCTAATGGTGGCACCTCCACTTCGGTAATAACTGTTATATAATTTTTGCCCCCCTTTATTAAAACACTATAATTGCAGATTTCAGGCGATTATCCTAGTATATTCTTAGAAAAAACATTTCTCACTACTTTTTTGCAGATATCATCTACTGTTGACAATTAACAATCAATTAATCAATCTCTTCGGGTGAGTTCCGGCGCCAATTCAAAACTTAATCTCCAACTTTTCGATCTTTCAAGTCTTAGTTGAGCACATCTGTATGCATGCTAACGTCTTGACGGTAAGTTGATCGATGCACGCAGGTTTTTCACGCTAACAGCTCTATCTATGGCACCCATAAGTAGGTAATTCATCATTTTATTCTTGTTAATTCAGTGATTAGTTTATCTAGTATTTTAATAGTTATAAAACTGTGATAATCATTAGCCTACCTCTCATCGCTCCTCGTAATGAAACGTCCATGCACAGCGACGGAGAGCGATGAGAGTCGGCTGTATTCACTGGCTATGATAATTACAACTGTTTCACGTTTTTTGTACCCCTCGCCAATCCTGTAGTAAATTTTCAACCAATCAGCACTACCCGAAGCTGGGTAGGGTTGCGGAAGGGTTGCGTCATCAGTATGGAATTTCTGCGCAACCTCGTTCCCAGGGTTTTCTTTCTCCCTCTCTCGAGGCAAGACTGAGAGAACCCTGACAACGAGGTTGATTATTCGCGTACGTTCTGGTTCCACAGATGTCATTTCGCGGGGACTGGAAATCACTGGTGGCGTCGGCTTTTGTTTTTTGTTTTTTTTATCTTGTGCTGGGATTTAAAGAGTTTTCTCACTCTCAGGCCGCGGAAACGGATCGGAAATCCTTACTGGACAAAAAAAACTGAGATTAAATAGGCTCGGTTTAAGTGATTCATACCTTCAGGGCCGTAGCCAGACTTCAATACAAGACGAAGCATGTTTCGAGCGCCGAAGGCGCGAGTCGCTAGTTGAAATCAAGAGGCTCAGAAATGCTCTTGTGAGCATTTTCTGTGGCATTTTTCGTCAGAAAAGTCAATGTTGGGCAAGTGTAGAAGTTCACGTTTTTATTGATTAACGATACTGGTGCCAAGTTAATGAACATCTGCATTTTAAAGCATAAGATTTGAAAAACCTCTTCTCACAGTTCACATGAAACGAATTTACCTCATTAAGATGCTTTTCCCCTCAATTCATTCACCTTATATTAGCTGGTTTTATCTTAACTAATCCAATTTTTTCTAGGGATTATTTCTGAATTAAACGTTTCTTAAAAAAAAAAAGGCCAAAATCAAGCAAGGTAACTGCCTTGTCGTGCCTCATGCTGGCTATGGCCCTGACTTTTCGTGAACAATAACATCAAGAAAATAATTTCCAAAACAATTTTTTGCCAGTAGTGTTTTGTTTCATTCTTAGTTTTTGCAGGAGTTGTTTAGCAAGTTTCCTTAAATCGATGGTGGCATAATCTAAATCGAGCAGGTGGTCTTAACGAAAACAATTCACGAGGAAAGTAGATTCGGTTCATAATTAATGACGAGGAGTTGAAAAGCAGTACAAATATGCATAAAGATTTTAAAATTAAGCTTTAATTAACAATGGGGGCCGGCTACTTAACAAACCATTCCTTTCTATCTCTTTTTTCGTTTGTTTGTACGATCATTTTAGTTGCCAAATAAGAAAACTGGAGTTGGTAAGGCATTTCTACATCTTATACTCAAGTCGAAATTGAAACTGAAATTGATAAAATTAATCAGCTAACTTTAAGTTATATATACTTCCAGATTATCTAGACTATGAAGCCAGTTTCGATAATTACTGCTTCTCTGCAGTGAGCTAATCATGCAGATGAATGACATTATTTCAAATAGATGGTTCAGCTTTCACAATTTTAAATTTTTAATTAAATAATAAAAGAGTGTGGTTACATAGACTTTGACAGAACTCTTTAATGACCGCATCTTAAGACTTAGTTGGCAACACAACGACCTGAGTACCATTATGTTGTCTTTCTTTTTTGATTCTGGGATTCAAGAGTTCATTCACTCAGCAATACAAGCCATACACAAAAACACGCAGGCCATGTTTAAATAATGGATATGTTCCTTGTGAAATGAAATCACTAAAATAGCTCCAGCGAAACAATTGTCAGCCATCATTGTCTTCCGGATTCACTCTTTAGTTTGCTGAGAAACGCTTGACAAGTCGCACGCTTAAAACGAGTGTGCGTAGGCTAACATGAGCAGGTGGTCTTCACGAAAACATTACATAAGCAAAGTACATTTTGTTCAGTATTAATGACGATGAGTTGAAAAGGCGTAATATGCATAAAGATTTTAAAATGTAGCCGCAAACAATGACTAAGGGAAATAAATTTTATAATAAAACGATTTTATTCCTTTTGAGGACCGCGACAATGCACGTCATCATTTAATTTTTCTGTTTTTGTTTGTTTTTTTGTTCAGTATGAGATCATATTTTTTTTATCAAATACCAAAACTGGAATCGGTGAAGCTTTTTCGAACATTGAAATGAAGTTTAAAAGGACGTTGAAGTTGGTAAAGGTTCAGATCAACTAAATAAATGCACTTCCTTTTACTTAAAGTTGGGCAGCCAGCTAAAGTAATGAAGTGAGCTAACCAAGCTCTGACTTCAGTACAGTCAGCTATTGCCTTGCAGACACCTCGCTATATCGGACACCTCGATAACACAGACAGCCGCTAAATCCCGGACAAAAATAATCTACAGATGTTTGACTAAAATAAACGCACACTATTACGGACTCTCGCTATTCCAGGTCCCTACAGTGTCCTTGTTAGATTCACAAAATGTAAGTGTATCAAAGACCTTCCGAACGCAAAAACGCCGCAAAGTCATAACATCGAATTTTTATGAAAACTATTTTATAGCTTTATCTTTAGAGTAACTCTCCGTCATCACACAGTGCAACCACACGTTCCTACGTGCTTGCCGCGCGAAACAACTTGTAAACCCGCCTAGAATTATCGCTTGCTTTTAAAAGCGCGAATGGAGACATCAACCGCTATATTGCTATATAACTGAAACTCCCTGAAAAGACAAATACCTTACCGTTCTAAAGGTGTATTGTGCTGAATGAACTTAAACAATCTTAGTGTGGACAATTCCCAAAAGCTCAGTTCTTTAAACAGTCTTTTTCCACTTATTAGCTATAATTGTAGTTGTCGCTGTTATTTCATAACATGTATGAAGTGTGGTCCAGGTGATTGGTTAAAGTGGTTCGGGTATTAAGTGCTCTTTGTCACGAAGCCAACTCAGCGAGAAATACTTCACTGGCTTATACTAATTATAAAGAACGGAAATAACTATACTATTACGCAAACTGACAATAATACCTAATAAACTCTCTAACCATTTCTTTTGCTTTGAAGATTTTGCCAAAAATAATCTTCTTGGCTTATGTATTCGGAGATCCTGAAAGCTGTTTAATATTTTAAGATAAGAACTCATGCATTTCTTAAGTAAAGTCATGAAAAATACTTTTAATAGGTAATTTAAGAGCTGGATCACTTTTCCTTCCGTCTAGGAAGCATCTGTCTTGCGAGGCGGCTTATTTTAACATTACCTTGTTTTAAAACTACTTTAAATTTTCTTCACGAAATATGATACACAAAAGCATAAAGCGAATTTCACCCATAACAAGTTTTAAATATGTCTAAAGTAAACCCAGGGAAAAGACGTACATTTTCTCTGTTTGAGGTTTCTCTAAAATAACGTGTCGTGGGGCTACTTTTCATGTGTGAGTACCTTTAACAAAATTGTTAAAAGCTCACCAAGGCATCTTCTCTGTCTTTGGAGTGGGTTTCTAAGAATGTGGCATTCCAATGATGCAAGTATTCTAATTTGCACCACGTGACACAACTTTCGATACTCAGGGAGAGTTAGTCTGATCGGTAGAAACGGAGCAAAGAAATTTTCATGCGCTGAAAACTTTTATCTTGCCGTTTCTTCCGGCTCGAAAGAGTGCAATTAGGTCTACGAGGTTGCACGCGACGAAAAACAACCAATAAAATGGCACAAGAATTGATTGGTGTTTTTCTTTTTTCTGATGGCTCAAACCCCAACCGAGAAGCCCCAGGCACGAGGTTGCGTTATTTTGAATAAGCAGTACAAAATGGTGGAACATTTCACGCGTTCGGCAAAGAAGATCGAGCCCAGCTAAGTGCTTAAAAAAAAAACACAGCAAAAACAGATGACATCTGCTATTTGAAGAATATCTTCTAGACTAAACATCGCTTTGTGTCCGATGAACTCGCTAAGAAACAGGCAAAATGAAGACGGGAACTGTAAAACATCCGATCGAGGTAAGTATGTTTTAGCTTGTTTTGATCGCGCTTATTCCATCTCGTTCAATTCGTCAAATGTTGACAATTTTTTCTTGAGTTGAAGACGAAAAGACTGTATCAAAGTTCAGGAAAAAAAGAAAGAAAGTCGTGGTCTTGTGTTCACGTCCTATACAAAGCGTGAAATTATATTAGGCTCTTTCACGTCGGAGTCGTGCAGTGACGGCAAAGAAATGTACAGAAAAGCATGTAAACAGACACTTAGGGCCTGTTTACATGGAGGTGGGGGACCCCAGATAGGTGAGCGAGTAACATGCGGTGGGTCACCCCACTTATCATGTAAACGTGACCAAATTAAAATGAGAGATTATATGGACTGGGGGGCTATCCCACCAAAGCGGGTTACTTCACATACCTAGGGTCCCCCACCTCCAAGTAAAGAGGCCCTAAACCTATTACTTTTTTGTCGTTCTCGTTGACGTCGCCGTGGTCGCTGCTTAAACTCCCTATTTGACGACGACAGCACCGAGAACAGCAAAACATCAGTAGGATCCAGGTGATCTGTGACGTCATTGCGGGGGCCTGGGGAAAGAAATTTTAATGGCGTATCCCATAAACCAACGCGCGCACTAATTCAATTCAATTCAATCTGTTGCCGTCAGCTTTGGTTTATGGGATACGGCATTAAAATTTCTTTCCCCAGGCCCCCGCAGTGACGTCACAGATCAACTGGATTAGATTAGCAAACAACAACTTTGCACGTGCATCAAGCTTTTTTGTATACACCTATTTCAATCAAGGTTGCTCCCGTGAACCATGTTTCATAGCCTGCAGTGCACTATGGTAAACCCTTTTGTAGCAGGAAGTTTTAATTAGTCTAGTTCACGTTCATTGAAATAAAGGAGACCATTTGTGAAAAGGCAACAGAAGCATCAACAGCGTTTGCTTTCTAGGTTTTTTAGGCTTGTTGTGGGTACATAATTTACAATAATAATGCACCGCGGGCTATGAAACATGGATCATGCATCATTCTTCTCTATAGGTGTATTTCTTTGCCGTCGTTGCACGACCACGACGTGATTAAGCTGGCTAATTTCACGTTTTGTTGAGGACGTGAACACAAGGCAACTATTTTCTAATTCTTTTTTTAAACTTAGGTGCCGTATAGTCCGTTAGAATTCAACTCCAGAAAAAGTCACCAACATTTGACAAATTGAACGCTATGGAAGAAAAGCGATGAATTTTGAAACCGCGCGAATTCACTTTTTAAGAGACGTTTTTGTCACCGTCGTCATCTTCATTGCTTAAGCTTCCTTGCTAACGTTTTATGCAACTGGATGAAGAAAAGTCGCGTGCGATCGGAGGAAAACGCTTTCTTTCTAATCAGCCTGCGAGCAAGCCCTTCGTTTGGATGCTGATCGCGAGCGCCTCATGTCAGGCGCGAAAGCCCTTGCAACTGGCTTTCCTTGGCGCCATCCTTCCAAGGCCTTAATCAAAGGCCTCTTACGACTCTGAAACTGAGTAAGCTGGCAACGTGGCCGTTTTACTTTTATACTAGCCAGCAAAAGTGAATTTAAAGTCTGTTTGCAAAAGATGATAAAAAAACCAGCGAAGAAACGCAAAATGCGATTTAGAACTATAATCGGAAACTTTTCAAACTTAGAACAAGTGACCTTGTTCATAGGCTGGCGATACCTAAGCAAAAAAACAAAAACAAATTCAAGAAAAACGGTCACAGTCGCCCAAAAGCCGAGACCGAAAAAGCTATAAGCTACAAACACAGTTTATCGTTGTTATGGTGCAGAGAAGAGACGAGAAGAGTTCAGAAAATAAATACAACCTATAGCTCTGTTCATGTTATTTGTTATCGACCACTTAGACGACCACCATGGCGTGATCAAGTTTGCAGAGCCTATGTTCTACTGAACTCTAACAGTCGCTAATACGGACTCTCTCTTTCCACTGAAATTAAAAGTTTATACTGACTTGTCTGTTATTAAGGAATACCTGTTACTGAAATTAAAGTGTAAATTACCTTCAAAAGCAGGATCAGTATTATAAATCTGTCTTCACAGTGATTGAACTACACTCCGTGTAAGTATACATTTGGATGAATTCAAAATAACAATTTGTGATAGGAAGGATAATAGAGATTTTAATTTTTATATGTGTACATTTATATCGGTTTTTATATTTACTTAAGAAAAAGGTTTACTTTAGCTCCCTATTACTTTGCCATAAACTTGCATAAAACAAACACAAGTGTTCTCCTCTAGAATTTTTTCGCCCTCATTACTATTTTTTCGTCTCGCGTTGTCTTTGAAGTTTTTTCGCATTGAGCGGGAGAAATTGAAAAAGAAAAAAACAAGTAAACAAGACATAAAGAGAATTCGTTCGCTTATAAAACCGAAAACAACGTTCTATGACAAATTTGCATGTTATTGTCGGTTATGTTGACAAACTTAAGATTTAACACCAGCGAGAAAAGCCCTCTGTGCGTGGCTGTCGCAGGTTATTTACAACGCTTTTAACTTGTCTCAATTATAAACCTATTTGAAAACCATTTGAAAGATAACTTTAAAATTAAAATAACTTTAAAAAGAATACTTTTTTTTCATAGAAGATTATAATTATTTCCGCTTTTTTATCATACTACTCTCCGCGCCCCAGTTTCATGCATGCGAAGAGGAAAGAGTTGAAGATGTTTTCCCGAACGTGTTCATGCATCTTTTGGTGTCTAATCCCAAAAACTAAATTTAAATACAATTTCTTTCAAAACTGCTTTGGTTTAATTTTAATTCACTGATATAAAGTCGACCGAAAAAAGTTTAATTTATCTATTAATGTGATAGATATGTGACACGCATGAATAGAGACATAAATGAGTGTAAATAAGGCAAATGATTTAATAACACCTCCGACGATTTCATTTAGTCGATACGTGTTGCCATGGAAACAGCATATGAAACATTGTTTTTGATGTCAGTGCAAACAATAGTTACTCAATACCCTGAACGGAAAAAAGAAAATGCAAAATAAGTTGAAGACTAAATACACCTGCTGCATGAAAGCTTTACTGCAGGCTAAATTATAACGCGTTGGTCATCTTATTTACCAAGTTTCTCATAAGCGATGACTGTTATTTCTTCACGGCGGAGATAAAATGTCGGCACTTAACGTTGCTATCAGAGAAAAGCGGTTTGCTCAAGTAAAACTGCTTTTAGACATCGGAGTTGATGTTAACAAAAGGGACTCAGACATGAGAACGGCTCTCATGCAACTTTGCTTCCTTGAAGACGAGGCAAAAGCAGCAAAGTACGCCAAGATATTTGTTAAGCGCGGAGCAAAAATCGGTTTAAAAGACAAAGATGGACTAACTGCACTTTCACACGCCTGTAAACTCGGACAGGAACAGTTAGTTTCGATCATGCTTGAAGAGGGAAGCGATTTTGATCTTAACGCGCAAGATAAACTGGGGAATACAGCGCTGCACTATGCTGCCATGTCAGGAAACTTTGTCGTTCTCAATCTTTTACTGAGCAAATTAAAACGGTATAAACTGAGCGTGGACATTTGCAACAAGAAAGGTGAAACACCCTTGATAATGGCGTCGAAATCAGGAAATTTCTTCTGCTCGCGAATCCTTGTTTCAGAGGGCAAAGCATCAAAAAGTGCCCGAGATTACGTGGAGTTTAAAACAGCTGACGAGTGGGGAAGGACGAAGGAAAGCCTTCGATCTGCCTCTCAATCACCGCTTTTTCGTGTCATGCAACTTCCGCCGTGGACCTCAGTAGATTCAGCTTCGGAATCAAAGAGAAGACGATCGCCTAATAACCATTCGTCAAAACAAAATCATTCTCAAAGACCAAACACCGCTCCAGGAAACTTATTGAATCAAACTAGCGAGAAAAGCCATCGTGAGAACCTGAGAGAACTATTCCGTGTTTACGAAGGACATGTTTCGACTGCGTTCCGTCGCGGAGTCAAACCTAGGCCAATTGTTAACAGAGAAGCGTTGGCTAGTCCCTCCGAGACCACGTCGCAAGATACCGAAATTGACGATGAGATGTGCGATCTTGCGCTTCTGGCAGCTTCGCCAACTTCTTGTGCGATATCGCCGCGTCGTTTCAGC
>JBBMOI010000003.1:9055000-9177500 GCA_038088405.1 Porites divaricata
TAAAAACAATTCATTAGTCGAATTTTCAATCAACATCGCTTGTTAGGAGAAACAAGGAACAATACCTGGATTTACGAGGACACGAAAATGCAAAGGACTTCAAAAATCGCTTAAAACAGTTGATTTATACCTGCAGAAGCTTGTGGATTGCAGGAAAACGTGATTCTACTTTGTTTGGCGTCGTCGACGATGAAAATTTACTGGTCGCGCTTGCGCAGTAGACTGTAACTCACTTCCGGTCGTCGTCGACAAAGTAGTCGTCGTGGTTCTTAAGTTCCCTAATATTCTCTCGGGAACACAGCTTGTTTCATTTAAAAGTGACAAAAACATAAGCAACTTAACATAGTAGAACCTCGATAACTCGAACTCCACTAACTTGGGATGTAATGATATTGAAATGCGAAACGAAATGTTCGAAAACGTGGACAAAATTTCGGAATCTAAACGCTTCGTTTAAGTCGCTGATTATTTCACATGCACCTGTGCAAATGTCATGTACATGTATTGCACAATTGTAATGTATAGACAAGATCTACGTAGGTGAAACAGGGAGAAAGCTATTGTCTTTATGCGTTGAAGTCGTCTTTTGCCTGAGCAACCATAAATTGAGAAATTTTTCAGTTATTTCAATTTCACACGCGTTAAATTGAATTTGTATTATCTTTCCCTTTAAAGCACATTTTAACGTAAATGAATTTAAAAATTCTATAACGCATGGTTTCAGCTTTTTAAAGCCGTCAATATTCTTTTATTAATCGTTGCTTTTGTGATACAAAGCACGCCGGCGCTTTAAATATAAAGGCTGAGAGAGTTTTTGTTCGAGATATTTAACAGTTAATGAATGAGGCTGAGTATCTTATGAAAAATTATGGAGATCGAGGAGGGTGTTATTCGTCGAGGCCGTAGGCCGAGGCGGATAACACCCTCCGAGATCTCCATAATTCTTCATAAGATACGAAAGCCGAATTCAATAATTGTTTTATTATTCATTTGCTTACCTCTATCGATCCATCGATGTTAAAGGGGCTATGTCACGAAACTGCGCATGCTCGGCAACAACGAGTCAACTTGAAAAGATTGGCCCAATTGTTTCAAGTTTCGCGGGACGATCTACATACCGAATTCATCGCCTTGAATCTTGGCCATCCACGAATATTTTTCGCTTTCGGCAGTCTGTTAATATAAAATAGTCTTTCTGCTTTCGTCCTAGTGGGTTTTACTGTACGTTTAGGTTTGTCCAGCTCCCCAAATATTTCGGCTTTAAATAGCATATGTCGCCCTCCGAGTTGTCTTCTTGCTGTTTTTACCATGTTTTTAGCGATTATTTCGCCTAGTCTCAGCCGTAGTTCTTACTCTTGAAACGAGTGAAATGTCCGCCATTTTTTTTTCACAACCAAAACAACTCAACTCGTCCCCAGGTCTTCTCGGTTAACGGTGCCTTAACCTACAAAACGCTGCATTTTTGACGTCATTTCTTCGTTAAACACAAAATTCTTCCAAATTTGGTCATCCGTAACTGGTTATGGTGAATTAGACGTGTGCCTTTAACCAATCAGAATCGGGGAAATATTTTGAATGAATAATGAATACTAGTTATGCAACGCTCTCGTGTGGTATAACATGGAATATCCCACGTGTCACTGGCATTTTCTCAGCATACACACGCTTTTTTATACAATTTGGAACTGTATAAGACGTTGACAGTGTGAATATTAAGAAATGCAGGCTGCGATGGCTTGGTCATGTCCTAAGGATGCTCAGTGACAGCTAGGATACCCCAAGTTTCCTTGAGATCGGGGCACCCGACGATGGATTCCTCCTACATTCATCCAGAGTACTTTTAGATCTTTAAAAATGCATTCTAAGCGGTGCTATAAAATTTGTATCTGCTCGGTCATTCTAGGGGAACTTGAGTCTTTTCGAAATTTCAAGGGCTTCAGTATTATTTTGCCGAGCATTTTAGATGCAATTTAACGTATTACGAAAGTGAGAAGTTTTCTGATTACTCTCTCCATCACATTTTTGAATTTTAAGGTTCCTTCTTTCTACGAAAAATTAGCCTGACCTGGAGAATGAAATGTGAAAAATTAAACTTCAGAAAATCATAGGGGATTTATTAGGTGAGCTTCGAAAATTATATATGGATAGAACGGTCATCGAGAAATTTTTAGCCGTCCTCGAGTGATAGAAAATTCTAGGCAACATTTGCTTCTCCGAACAGATGTTTTACAGAAACCAGTCGTTGGGCGACCTTTGAGATGGCCTCCAACTGGGAAGAGAAAAAAAGGCAGGCCAAAAACCACCTGACGAAGAACAGTGATGAAAGAGCTGGGGACTTGCAGGGTTTAACATGGGGTGAAGCGCAGGCCAAAGCTTAGGACAAGGCTGAGTGGAGAAATTTGATTGCGGCCTTATGTCCAGCCAGGATAAAGAGGATGAGTGATTCGGCCCATTCATTGCTTTCATTTCTATTTATCGTGTCACACATAGTGAACTCTTATCTTTATCATATAGTTAAGTTAAAAACGGATCGTGATCTCTGCTGGTCTATTTTGCTGGTTGCGTTTTCTTTCTGACCATAATCTCTTTTATTAAATAAGTCAAAATTCGCTTGTAAGAAAATTTCGGGAAAAACGAGAGATAGTTTGGGCCAATTAAGGCGAGCAGTATGCACATTCTACAAAACCTGGGAAAGAAAACGCATCTACCAGATATACAAAGGCAAAGTATGGATGATGGAAAACGTTGCGAAAACCGGCGCTAGCATGGATGAAAAGCTGTGGATGTGTTTTTGTAAACGGTCTCAGTAAACCTGAAAATGGAAGTTTTTTAAAACGCATTTGTGTGTACGCCATTTGAAGTTTCACAAGGCGCTCCAATTTTAAGTAATAGCCAGCAACCTTTTATTCACACCATTTTAATTTTACATTTGTCACTAGAATGGTAAATATAACACTCTAAACGTCTGGATGCTCGACTCAGTCAAACTTCATACTGAGCCTGAGCCGATAGCTGTATTGGCTCTATGTGTCTTATGCGAAGTATAGTGTTACACCCCAGTTTATTTTAAAAGAGACGGAGCTACAGAAAAGGAGTTACAGTCCAACTTCTTAAAAGGCCACTTCTTTTGTCTCAGCAGATGCAGTCAGTCAGGAGACCACAACCCAGAGAGAACAACTTCCATGGACTCGTTCAAAGGGATATTCCCTTTTTGCGGGAAAAAGTGTCGTAAAATGTTTCTAAAATTAAACCGACTGTGAAAGCGGCGTGTCATAGGCCTAGTATAGGAGTTGCTTGCTCCGTAGACCGAAAGCGGTTGTCTTTCTGTCCTCGTTGCTCGCAACTTCGCCGCTCACTCCTCACGCATTCTCTCGGTCTACTGTGACTCCAAAGAGACCGCTCGCAGTCTACTCTCTCCGGATCATGGGCTCCTGATTCAGTCTTGTTTTAGCCTCAACACAGCTGTCATCTCTCTACAACGGCCGGTCACCTAATTCATCTGTCTGTCCATTCCACGGTGCCGTTGGCGAGAGGTTTGAGTGTGCTACCATTCTTCATGGACTTTTCGGTGCCTATTTTCCATAAAATCGGCGGGATCTAGTCCTTACTGTAACAAGTGACCATCCTTGTTGCAAATATACCGAGGGGGTGGGCGTTGAGGTTTATAGCAGTAAGGAAAAGGAGCGCCCTACTGACACTATTTCCGTGTTTTTATGTACCGAGGGGTAGGCGTCGAGATTTCTAGCGGTAGAGGTTTTACTCAGACGGTACATTTGAAATAAAGATGGTCAAGTCCGTTAGAGTAACCACTCGACCTCGACGATCTTACAGAAAAATAGGGGACTGTGAAAACCTCTCATTATTACTACTTTTATCGCCAGCTGACCAAATTCACAACAAAAGAGTCTCAGCAGCCAACAGCTAGAAATCAGCTAATTCAATAATGGTTCATTAAAGTTACCATAAAGCAGAAAATGTTAGAACGTTTGGTCTAATTGTCAGTCTTAGAGAGAACGACCTGGAAATGGCCCACTACTAATTAATACTTTTGTTTCCTACTTGGAAGTGTGGACAAGAACCCGACAAGAGACTAATTCTACGATGGAATATTCCATTTTGCTTTGAATTTGGGAAAATTTGAAGTTGACTTCGGACACATACAAAGCACGCAACACATCGAGGCTGCTACCTCGTTGAAAACCGTCAAAACCGGGATGATTAACAGAACGAATCAATCATTTTCCTTTCAGTCTTCTCCAAAAACCTGTACTACTGTTTAAAACAATAATTTTATCCTACACTGGCTGCTGGCTGTGTCCTATGCAATTGGCTGTTAAGAAGCAGCGATCGATTTGTTGCCATTCATTAATCACACAAGAAGAAGGGTATTAGTATTAAGCAATATTTCTTCTGCCACTGTCATGTTTGGATACCTTTAATTTTACAAAGAACAAAAAATAGAAAGTGTGAAGCGTTAAACCAGTTCTGTTCTGTCAGGGTTTACATTTATAAAAGGTAATATAACCGCCCGTATCTTTTTTGCAGGATCTTGCACATGATCCACACTTTGAACAGTCCATGAAATAACTAGTGTGTTTGCCCATTACCATTTTACATTTAGGACTGTGATTGCAAAAACACTATAAGAAAAGCAACAACAGAAACAGTTAGAACAGGAAAAATTAAGACTTTAAAAGACTCTGTCACGGAGCGACGTTTATTTCAACGAATCAGTCAGTTTCGCTAATAGGGAGCTCGGCGACGTCAGCGAGGATGGCAAAAAAGCAATAGAGAGTTTTCACTCACGTGGCCAGCATCTCATGCAAATTTATTGGAACAAAAGAAAGCGTTTGCTTAAGAAAAGAGTTCAACTCCCACTGGATTGGTTTGGGAAACCAACATGGCCGCCGTTTCATTGTTTTGGGACACCAATATGGCCGCCGTGACGTCATGTGAAAACGCTCTATAGGTTTAGATTTGATTTGCTTGTGCATCACTTTTTTTTGTACATTTCTTTGCCGTCGCTGTACTACGACAACTTGAAAGTGCCTACTAAATTTCACGTTTTGTCGAAGACGTGAACACAGGACAACGACTTTCTTTTTCTTTTCCTGAACTTTGATACAGTCTTTTAGAATTCAACTCCAGAAAATTTTGCCAACATTTGACGAATTGAACGAGATGGAATTTGGGCGATAAAATTTGAAGTAGCGCGAATTCACTTTTTTAGTGACGTTTTCGTAGCCGTCGCAGTCATTAGACAGCTTTAGATCGAGGACGCGACTGATTTTAGAACGCGGTGACCTAGCAAAAGCCTGAAATGAGAACGGCGTTCTAAGCGCGGGAAAATCAGCTTTAGTTTTGAGACGCGAGGTCTGTTCGACGCGCCAGTTCAATACTTTTATTTTGACAAAAACAAAAGATAGGATCGTTTAATAAAGCCCGGAATTAAATATGCTGTTAATGTGCTCGGAAGAACAAATCAATGATGAAGAATTTTTTTTGTACGAAGAAAACATGCAGTATATCAACCAATTCCTCACTCGTCGTTAAATAAATTTTCTCTTGTAAACAAAATCTGGCCGAATGTAAAGCAAGTCTCCGCTTGGAAAAAACCTGCATCTTTCATTGATTCTTCTAAAGCTACGATCGTATCTAAGGTGTTGTATAATTTTTATTTAGCAAACACTATGGAAATATCACATTAGGTGCTAGAGTAATCTGCTCATGAATAGACTGCTACATGATCAAGACCAAGTTCATAGAACAGTTTCACATGTTAGGGCCTGTTTACATGGAGGTGGGGGACCCCAGGTAGGTGAGGGAACCCGCTTAGGTTGGGTGACCCGCCTGTACATATAATCTCTCATTTCAGTTTTGATCACGTTTACATAATAGGTGGGGTGACCCGCCTCATATTACCTCACCTACCTGGGGTCCCCCACCTCAAAGTAAACAGGCCCTAGCATATGAAGTTGTTCTATGAACTTCGTCTTGATCATGTAGCAGTCTATTCATAAGCAGATTACTCTAGCACCTAATGTGATGTTTCCCTAGTGTTTGTTAAATAAAAATCAATATAATTTATTATTATTATTATTATTATTATTATTATTATTATTATTATCTCTATTATCACAGACTTGGCTGGTGTTCTTTTTGTGCATCAGCCGGGCGCAAACCATGCACCTAGAGCGTCAGTTACACAAGTCAATCATTCTGTTCATACACTGAGAACCTTTCTGAGGATTATTATTATTATTATTATTATCATCATCATTATTATTATTATTATTAACATTATTATTATCCTTCTGGATGGCTTGCCGGAGTCTTCCTTAAATTTTTTCTTCTTATTATTATTATTATTAGTAGTAGTAGTAGTAGTAGTAGTAGTAGTAGTAGTAGTATAAGTATTATTAATATTATTAATATTATTATTATTATTATTATTATTATTATTTATTTTCCATTTTTTATTTATCTATTTTGAGAATGATAGAAAGAGAATTTTAGGGTGCCTTACCGGTTGAGGCCGAGGTCGAGGTCGACGGTATCGCCGCCGCCGCCATGAAGAACCCGGCGTCGATTGCAGTAACATCAGCAAAATAAAAACCAGCAACCATTTCCACAAACAAAGCTGCATCTTCAATGTCTAGTTCATTCGCTTCTGCGGACACAGTAAATATCCAATTTCTAATCGTTAGTTGATAATCAGCTACCTTACGGATATACTTATTATAAATGTCCAGAAATTCTCCGTTCGTTACCTTTTCTCTGTAATATTGGTAGCACAGACCAAGACGAAAGTTCCTCGGTTAACCGAGTTTCAGTACGCGTCGAAGAGATTCTCTTAATAAACGGTCAGGTGACGGAAAATCGCTTTTACGCGATTAAGAAATAAACTTGACCTCTGTTCAAATAAAAAAGGAGAAATAGCCAAATCAAAACAATCAGGTTTCAAAAAAGAAGAAATTGCTTGGAAAGTAAGACTTTTGCAAAGTCTACTATATAATTTTCTTTACGTTGGAAAATATCACTAACCAAGCAAAGGCAGTTATTTTTTAAATTCAAAGTTGTTTCTCTTTGAGAAACCTTAGTGACAAAATCCCTTTCAAAAGAATGATTTTCTTATAGCCTCAATTTACTGGCCAAACATTAAACAAATGTGTTTTTATGACGTCAAATAGTAAATGGCCAACTTCACTTTTTTCCCTTCAAATGTTTTGTTTCCCAACACTTCGCGAACCTATTTACCACTGAATGACAATAATGCAATAATGTTGTTTTTCTTTAGTTGATTAACTCAAACGAAACATCTCACGGTGGGAAATAAACGTTGCTACATTTCATTCCTATTTCTTCTGAGTCTAATACTGAAATCATAAAAGCCTGTGAACGTACTTGGCAAGTAAAACTAAACATCTGAGAGGCCCCAGTTGTTCAAAAGCTGGAAAATGTTATCCAATGGATAAATCTCTATACAGTGAAGGGCCAATTGGGTTTCCATATACTCAAACACTGGATACTCGGGTTTGTCCGGCGGATAGTGCTACCCAAAGTTTGAACAAGCTTGACATGGTTTTTTATGAAAGTAAAGAGTGATCATCGCAGTAAATTTTCCAATTGACCTCGCCCCCAATGTGTGGCTTCATAGCTCAGTTGGTAGAGCAACGCACCGGCAACGCGGAGGTCGTGGGTTCGAATCCCGTTGAAGCCCTGATTTTTTTTTTTTTTTTTCAGCCTTCTTCTTTCCAATTGCTTAAATTGGAAAAAAAAATTTAATGCGATGATCACTCTTTACTTTCATCTACAACCGCAGTTCAATATGAATTATTTCATATACTTCACATGGTTTTTTATGATAAGAAATGGGACATTTTTACCTAACCGACCGCTTGGCGAGAGAAACTAACTGGGAAAACTAAACGTTTATGATAAACACGAACCTACCACCAAACTGTGATCAAAGTCTTTGTTTTCTGGCAGAGATTTGTATTATTTATTCTCGTCAAGAGATAAATGCCACGGCAAATGACATATAATGTGTTTTGCAGGGCGCTGTTTTTAAACCGGTAGTCACAATTCTCCTTCACAGCCCTAAAGTAAAATGTTAATGAGTACGGTTGTAGATCACAGAACAAATTTAAAACCGCAAGGCAGTAAGAACCTTCAGTTGTTTGTAAGAACCTTTGTACATTTGCTACGCTAAGGCCCCTATATGTAAACACATGAACCTGGTACGGTTAGCCCTAAAATTGGAAACCGGTTGTTATTTTCTAAATTCAAGTACATGTATGTTATATTCCCAAAATTCATGTGATCAGTGCTTCATTTTCTTGTGGTCATTTTAAATATTAAATAGTTCTTTGGTAGGGAGATTTTTAATATATTAAAGGTGGAATAGGCAGAATATCAATGAATTCTATTGGCTTTCTTAAGAAAATACGGACCTGTCTAAGAACCCAAAAAGGGTAAATTTCTTCTTATTCTGACCATTTATGTAAGAACCCTTTTAGGCTAACTTGCAATTGGGAGGGTTGTAGAGGGATTTTTTGTCAATAAATCGAGGATTTTTATGATGAACGCGTCAGTGTGAGAACAGTATAATGTCTTCTCCTCAGTAGTTAGGATTTTTGCCAAATTACTATACAAAAAGAAAGCCAACCTGTAAGTCTGAAATGGATGAGATCTGGGAAGCTGTCAATGTCGAACGTCAATCCTTTGATGGCCTTTTTAATGAGGCCTGTCCTAAATGTAAATACTTCTAGCCTATCTAATCAATAGAGTGTTAAATTTCTTGTTAAGTTTACATCTTGACCAAATATTAGTACCGCCAAAGTAAAAGCGGTTCCCGCGTTTTCACCGAATACAGCACGTTTTTTACACACGAAATTTCATAGCGACTCTTCTGATTTTTTTAAACTCGATACAAAGTTCAAGGTAGCTGTTATGGTCGCTTCCTTTGAACTTTTTTAAAGTGTCCATGGTTACGACTCACGATAAATTTATCTTGGGAGGAGCGGTCACACGCACACTTTTGCGTAGAAATAACATAAAACAAACAGCAGTAGCGCCGTCTGTGTCATTAGCAAAATGCATTCGATTGTCAAGTTGAAGTTTCGCATGTTACTCTTTTATACACTTTTAAAAGAAGCGATTTATAATGAGAAAGTGAGTTTAAAAATATGAGGGCCTGGTAGGGTAGCTAATGACAAAACGTGTGCTAAGTGTAGTGATTCAGTACTAAACTTTAGTTATTCAAGAGTTATCAAACGTCAAAACTGGTAACCAGGGTACCAGCTCTTGGAGACCTGGGTACGAGAAAAGGTGTTTACAACATTCTACCCAGGTTTCTTCTCCTTCCTATCCGCTGAGGCGCGTTTCTTGAAAGTCCCGGTAACTTTTTTGGCCCAAGGTAATATTCAAATCAAAATCTAAAGAATATACCCGTGGGTCCTACAGATAACAAACCAGTCCATTTTGCCGGTATTGATAACTGATAGTTTATCATATTATCAGCTAAACTATTAAGACCACGATCTTGAATACAAACAAGAACAGTTTTCCGAGACTTTCGAGAAACGGGCGTTCGGAGAGAGAAAGGGACTGCTGGGAATGCGCTCTACATCGTAATCATCAGTAGATATGCGGTGCTGGTAAGTACTTCCAAAATACTACAAAAGCAAATTTATTTTTGTGGTGTTACAAAAGAAACTGATTAACAAATCAAATTTTAAGTTAGTTATGCTTAAATTGACTGCCATGTTAAGGACTAACTCTGGGATAAAAAGAACTTAGCCCAATGTATCCTGCGAGCAGGCTCACTTGTGCTAATTCAGTTCGCACAAGTGAGCCTGTGATCGAGTAGGCTAAGCCCAATGCCACCAATACCGTTTAGGAATAGAGTCACGTGGCAGAAGAAGTGCTGATACAGTAAGACTTTTCAAAACTAGCCACCATGGATTAACCCTTTAACCGCCAGAGTGCTCAGTAATGGCGTTTTGTAAGGTGACTCTAAACTTTTGAGTCTGCGGACGGAAACCTATGATGTGACCATTCAAATGAAACACACATGGTGCTAATTGTTTTTGAAAATTTCAGAAAATGAAATTTCGAAATTTGCTTTTGGCTAAATTTGGCAGTAAAAGGGTTAACTACGATCCCAGCTTAGTGGTGCTGGGCCCTCCTGCAAACAGAGCCTCTTTGGTCTTCTTGAAAAATCGCGTCCAGTCATGGTAGCCCAATCGTCTGGACCAGTCAATCTTGTTTTCTGTCGTCAAACTGGCTTTTTCAAGCCCGAGCATCCGTTTATTGATAAGGCGATTACTGAGCCGGCGGTACCAAGCGCACGGCTATTAGGCCTAGGTTCTAGACTGTATCCTAGCAACATGCAGCGCATGCTCAACAAAGACCTTACTCCATTCAAGGAGAGTCTTTCTCGAGTACGCCAAAATCAAAAAAGCGAAAGAATGGCTCTTCTGGCAGGGTTAAGTACAGTGTGATAGAAGTTTTGGTGAGTTTGTTTACAGCTGTAGAAACAGCACTGAGCAAAACAACCATTTAGCCTGTGGAAGCGTATTGGACACTAAAAACGGTTACCGAGATAGCAATCGCAAAATCCAGGAAGGGGGCGATCTTGGAGAGCCAAAGAGTGGCAAGACCAATGGCCGTTGCAAGCCATCCCCTCCCTCCCTCCCTGGAAAAACCTGAATGATGTGTATCTTTCCCTAGAGGTCCTTTATATCCAAGTTGGCCAGTTTGGAGAAGTCATACTGTATGCGGTTTAAGGTTATTTGAGAACACTGAAGCATGATAGTCATACATCCCTGCTTTTGTTCGAATTTATAGATTAAAAAAATATGGTGATAATTGTATTCAACTTGTGTCTCACTCGTTCATGGCGAGTGTTGTCAAGTACGATATAGAACTGAACATTCGAAGCCTTGGATAATGTTAATTTCTGGGCATTGTGCGGATACTAAGTACTCCAATAATCCGATCTAGTCTGTTGCAATTCTTCAACACGAATTGCTTGTCTGAGAAAAAAACAAAAACAAAAACAAATCGAAAAGATACAAAGCATAAAAAAAATGAAAGTAGTTATATTCTCTTTACAGCCTGAAAGTTGTTTTCAGACCTAAAAAAGAAAACCATTCCCTAAAAAGCTAAGAGGAGTTATTTCAACCAAAAGACTTCCCTCCGATCCCCTGAAAAAATAAGTGACGTTTTATTTGCATGAGCTAGTTTTTCAATTGCAGTTTACGGATCCAAAAGGAGAGGAGGGGAGGGTGGTGGGGTGTGCAGACCGCCTTAAAATACGCCCGGGTTTCCGCCTGATGAACGCAGACGACGCTAACGTTCACCTTATACATCACTTAAGAATGAGAAGGAGACTGGGTCGAGTTAACTTTCGCAAAGACGGAATTCTGGGACTTTTACTTACACAGCTCTTTTTAGTGTAGTCACGCAACGCTCGTCCCATGACGACACTAAAAACGGCTGTGTAGCAGACTAACTTTTACTAGGAACAGAGAAAAAAATGGCCATCAGCTGACCGTCGCGTCCCCAGTAACGATCCCAGAAACAGATACTGGACACATTTCGTCTCCAGCTCCCATCTTGTTTCAGTGGCCAATTAAGCTTAAAAATGAAACTTCGAAAAACTATAAAATTTCACCCTTTAAGCGAGACCAATAGAAGCTGTAGTTTCATGACTGTGTTCAAGTTGGAATCACTCTCGTATAAAAAAGAGAATGTTCCCGAATCCGCTCCCCAGATGTGTTAAAATAAAATAAATAATATTCTATGAGAGCAAAGTCTGCAGTTTTTCGGACCTTTACAAGAACGCCAATGTTACCAGACAAGCTTTTTCCTTGTAGCGTACACATGTATATATACATTCTTACTTCCCATTTTACCAGCTCGGCGAGCCGCCTTAGTTCCCGAATCTTCTACTAATTATTGGCAGGTCTTTCGTTAAACAAATTATCCAATGAACACCAGAAGGTGTTTCCTCGAGTTTATACCGGCGTGCATCTGTAGATATCATTGTTGCCCCGCGTTTCACTGTAGACACAATAGCAATGCACCCCACAGTCACAGTCAGAGTACCGTAGATCAAACTGCCCGTCACTTGCCTTCACTCGACAAATGTTTGTATCACACGACCGAGAACACTGTGAATACAAAACAACAAATAGTAAATGAAAGAGCGTCATAAAATTGAAGTTTAAAGAGGCATTGTCACGTCATGTGCTATGTCACGCCATCTGCTATCTTTTTATAAAGCTTAAACTTTTTTCGCAACAATTGAATTAAAAAAATAATGGTCCAGTTTTGTTATATAAGAATATATTTAGACATTGAAACTGTTTCCTGTCGTCAGTTAAAACAGATGGCAAGGATAGACGTAGATTGAAATTTGAAAAAAAGTTGCTTAATGTTATCGATAATGTTAGGCCAGCAAACTCACCAAAATACAATTAAGGTTAGTGCTCCCTAATCAAATTTGTTTGATATCTTCTTATTGCCGGGTTAATACCTCAACAGGAGCACTAAGTAATGAATTTAGGAAGAATTGACCTAAAACAGCAATATCCTGGTGGCAAAGCCATTTTTAGAAGAACCAAAAGGGGATATCAATTCTAGAGGACGTAACACGTGCCAAAAACTAGAAACGCTTGCTGTTTACGTTCAGTTTTCATCTTAAAATTCTGTCGCTGTCGTAGTAAACTATTGATCCAAAACAGTCTTGGATTCTGGAATCCACGCTATAAGTAATTCCTTGTCAGTGAAACTTGGATCCAATCGTAAGCGGAATTCAGGATTCCTGTAGCTGAATTTCAGATTCCAAACCCCAGTGTCGAGTTGTTCAAAGCTGGGTTAAGATAACCTAGGGTTAGTACCAAATTTGAATTAAGACATGAAAAATTACAAGACAAATTCAGTTTCATTGTTTTTGCCTACAATTTGATGATTGTATACTCTAAAAGTAGTAAGGAAATTTATCCGAGAACAAGAATTCGGATATTTTTGAAACCGCATTGTGTTTTTTTTTTTTTTTTACACGAATCGGCCTTCAGTCCAAACGAAACCAGTGAAGCCGGTCACCGAAACTGCATTGTTTTGAAACCGCTTTCCAGACCAGTTTAAGGCAAAATATGCGGTTTCAAAAATGTTTGGATTCGCGTGGATATGGCTGATGACTCGACTGCAAGCTAGCACTAGTTCGTTACTGAAGCTATACGAATGTGCGCTACTAGCCCTACTGTACACTAGTTAATAAATGGTCCATTAAAACTGAGTTAGACTGCGATTAGTCCCCATTTTTCCTCAGGGATAGTAGAGCGAGCGAAATGCGAGCGCGCGTGAAAATCACCCCACGCGAGAAAAGGCGACACGCGGCAGGGAGAGAGAAAAATGAAGGAACTACAAACAAAGTTCAAGGTTTTGAACTAATGCGTTGCCTCACAACGCAAAACTCTGATTGGCTCTTCCATGGCAATCTGTCAACATCTGTCAAAACGCGCCAGCCGCCATCAACACTCGACATAATCATAATTTCTGCCTTCCTCGCGTGGGGTGATTTTAACGCGCGCTCGCATTTCGCTCGCTTTACTATCCCTGATGGAAAATGGAGATTACTCGTTGTCTAAAAACTGAGTGAATATTTGAAATTTCATATATATGAATTACGGGTGAAAGATTTAACACGTGAAAGAATATATGGCGGTCTCTACTGGTGGGTTCGAGCCCCATTCAATCACGAGTTCATGGTTGCGCACAAAGTGCGAGGATCTTTCACGTGTTTAATTTTTCCCTCACACTTCAAATGTATGAATCGATATGAAATTTCATATTTTCACTTTCACGTCTTCACCTTCTACGTCATATTACGAATTCGTAAAGTGAGCAGCTCCCAGTTGGCTTCATAGCTCTGAGCACTACTCTCGTATCACAGGGTAAGCCTGATTTTATTTTTATTTCCATTTTTTCAGCCCCTGAAGAAGGTTTGTCTTTAAACCGAAATATTGGGCAATTTGTTTAAATACATATTGTTTTGTTTTATCCTTTTGTTTACTTTTTCATCGCCTTGCCGTAAGGATAAGTTTGCCGTTTTGTATTTTTCTACAAGTTTAATTGTACTGATCCAGGTCTACAACTGGGAGATCCGGCACCACTTATTGGTTTTACTGACATTTTAAATATTTTAAAGCCTGAATCCTTCCTGTCTTAACCTTAGGGAGCGGATTAAGACAGGATCGCAATACCAGCCGAAAGGCCCATAAAAGGATATCGAAACGTCAGCTTTTCAATCTTTTTACGGTGATAAATCAGCAATTTTATTAACTCAGGTGATATAACCAATTTGTTGTTGTCAGTACAACACCACGTTTTTTAGACACTATAGCAAGCTACTTCGTTCAATCGTGTTTTCACTCGGGACCAAAAAAATAAGGCCATAACGTATTCAAAATCTACAAGACAGTTAAACAGTTAAACGCTTCGCCCGACGGTTAGATATCAATGTTGCTTTTTGGTGCCATCTTACCGTATCTGGAAAAACCTTCCAGACCAATCACGTGATAGAAACGTTTATTTTGCGGAATGCCTTTGAGCAAATTCTATCAAAAATGCTCGCACATAATTTCATATGCTTATGTTAGTGAACCCCTTTCCACTCGAAAGTCGTTTTGTTTGAAATGCAAAAGCGACAGCGGGTTTAGAACATGCCCTATCATGCCCCATCTTACGCCTGTTTGCGAGACCTTCTGCCGTCATTATTCATATAGATGTCAATGTCCGTTAACCCTTAGTTGTCAATTTTCCTCTCTTGTAAGGCCACTCTTGTATTTATTTTATTTATTTCATTTTATGGTTAGCTTTGAAGTCAGGTGTATTCAGGAATTTTCTATGCGCTGCTTTAAAGCAAAATCAAAGTTTACTCTTTGAGATCGAGAGTGGTTGTAACCGCGGTTGAAGATACAGTCATCTCGTTTCCGTTTGTGAGATTGTGGTCTAAGCCTGGAATATCGCAGCAAAAGTGCACAAGCTGAACAAACTGGTTTATCTGAAGCGTTTAATAATCCCAAGAGTACACTACTCAAGGTAGGAGTAAGTGCGTTAGTTATATTAATTAATGAAATGTAAGTTTTACTTACCCATGCCATTGAATTGTCAGGCTCCACACGATTAATTGACTTTCGCTTTCTGAACTGATTTGGAGCGCCTTTGAAGAAGTGAATTCCGTTAATTCCATCGGTGACAAGTAGACTCATCAACAAGAGCACATAAATATGTAGAGGTGTTTGCAACATCTTCACAGGATAAAACGATGTAACTGAGAGAAAAAATATCACAAAAGGTCACCTCTTAAGCAAACAACTTAAATGCTTTCAGGTATGTCTTACACGACAGTACCCACAACTTACCCAATAGTCAAGTGAAATTTTAAAAAATCATATAACAACCGTGAAAAAAAAACAACACGTGCCACATGGATGTTAAACAGAGGTGTGACTAGATGCACATGTAATAACTTGCACTGCAACCTGTTGATAAAAGTTTTAACCTTTTAAGACCCAGATGTAACAAACATCAATTTTCTCCTGAAAATATCATTACATCATTTAGAGAAGAGGTTATGAGAATTAAAAGAAATGATCACCAAAGAGAAAATGTTTCGATCATTTATCAAATTCTCTTAAATGTATAGAGATCAGTCTGGAGAATTTACATGTGGACACTGAGACTTAAGGTTTCAATAACCATATGACCTCAAATTAGAAAAGAGTTGCATCTTTAATAAATTATAGCTGCTTTGAGTCCATGATCTCAAATCTCCCGGCTCCCTCTCTCGTAGGAAAGTTGTTCACATGGTCTGCACAGGTTCGCTGGTCATGTGAACTCGATGGAAACTCGGGGTTAAAGGAAATCGCTTAAATCGCAATGGATCATGGAAATAATCACACAACAAGCTAAAACAAGCAAAGTAAATAAGGTAAGGTGTTGTGATTTTATTGAAATTTCTGCCGTGTTTTTTTCTTCTTGAATCTTTCACCTGAATTTCCTTACAAATCCTTTATGTTCACGGCCATTTTAAGGATTACGCAATACGAGACGATTAATTAAACTCTCGTACTGGGCGGCCTGTGGTCGATCAAGAAAGCAAGCAAGCCGATATTCTTTTATGGCTATGTCGCTGCCTAAGACCTACGCGAATGTACCTGTGCTGTACGTTGACCAGTTGTTGTAACACTGAGGAAAATCACTATGGACGAGTTGGCTTGAAACTTGCTTGAAACAAGATTTGATTTAAGACCTTTGACTTCTGCTGCAAAACGGTCATTCTGGAGTTTTGTTTGGTTTACATTTATGAACGGCTTAAAAAGGGATAGAATCAGGACTTTCCTTTATTACTCTGGAAATAGCGTCGACGGGCAATGGATTATAAATGAAATGAATCAAATATATTTCGTAATAGTTTAAAAGGCGTGTACATGCACACTTCCTCCAAAAAAACACTGATAATCAGAATTAATGGATTTTCATTATCCTGTAAACGATTGCTTTACTGTCTAGACAAAAAGGCCAGACAAACAATTATTTTAGTAGAAAATGTGCAATTCTAAGCTTCGAAAGAACGTTCTCCTATCCTCTATGACTAGTAACTGTTACTAACTTCTTCGTTGAAAGGCATATTTTCCTGCACGAATCGAACCTCTAGATAACTGAAGTGTAATGACATGATAAGTATTGTATCTGTTTCTTATATTTCCTCAGAAGCTTCGGGTAATTCTAAGTTTCCGTGTCGTGACCATTTTAAAGGATCTATTTCTTAGTAGTTTTACGAAACATTATATCTTTTATCTTTATCCTCTGTTGACTATAAACATGAAGCCTTTATACATGAGGAAAAAATACTGAAGGATTCATTGTGTCGAAAATTATGATAAACCCTGGGGGGGTACTGCCATATATGGGCTATATAGGTGTGTACCGTTGTGAAGAGTATAGTTTTCAAGTAGTTTACTCTGGGATAGGGTATATAAATCAGAGAGTTTAGGTCTAGAATAGGGTATTATTTTCCAGGAAACTGATCAATTGGTTGACGATTTTAGTCCAGTCTAGGAAAACCGGGAATTGCCACTCAAAAACTTGAAAAAATCAAATCGGTTTTGTTTTGGCTGGACTGTGTTCGTGGCCTCAGTAGATCTGGAAAACAGCCACTCTGGGATAGGGGGGGAGGATTTTGGGAGTTTAGTCTGGTATAGGGTAGAAAAATTCAATTGAACGAGCTCTGCTATGAGCTAAGGGTTCCAGGGTCCCAGCGGCACATCCCCACACAAAAAGTCCTAAAGTACCTCCCCCCCGGGTGATAAACGTCATTATCAACCTGCATCGAAAGTGCGGCGAGGGCCGAGATCATACTGAAACGCAAGACTTCGATCCAAAGACGCTCAATTACCTGCCTGTTTTAACAGCCTCTATCTTTCCAAGATAAAAAATGTCTCTTGGCTTGTTAAATTAATAGGGATGAATAGGAGGTAAATTTAAAATACATGTACTTAAACAAGCGGGTGACAGTCTACGTCACTAATGATAAACAAAACAGAGTACCTGTGAGTAATATATCCATTGGGGATAAGTAGGTTGAGGGACTTGTAAAGAGATTCCGAATGGGATGCGGGTTCAGAGAAGATATACTCTGTTTAAATTTTCTGGATAACAATAATCGTGAAAGCCAGAAGCAACGAGTTATATGCTTCTGTGTAAGCCCAATGACGGAAAAGTTTAACCCTAAACGTGAACACAATAGGAGAGAGTAGGCGGAAGTGATAGATAAGAGCGAACAAGAGAGAATGAGCTAAGAGAGCGAATCCCATGAAAATTATTTTCAATCTATTCTTGGTTCTGTGTCATACTGCGTGGTGATTTTAAGGACGCCACCTTATTGGTCGGTTTGAGCGGCGTCATGTAATTTTAAACTTGGCGGGTAATTCATTTCACTGCTGATCACGCACAGCTCATTCTCATTAGCTCATTCTCTCTTGGAGCGTAATAATCGATGACAAGGGTATAGCTTTTGACAACTTGTCCCCCTTTATACATGGTACCCACTGATTTTGATGATTTCAAACAAAGCTCATTTATGCGATTTTTTTCGCGTTAAGTTGGAATCAAATGTTATGCCCAAGTGCCTAGGAGAGTCTGTCCGGCTTGTTCGCTAAATGCATGGTTTCTTTTTGAGGATATACTTATCTTTCGATCACCTTTGTAACTTTAAAGTTTTCTTTACCAGGCGGTCAATGTGACATTGTATTTACTTGATTATGGGGCGCAATAAGAACAGATAAACAAAACCAAGCAAAAAACGTGATAGAAATAGGCTCATGGATGATACAAAGGCCACTGAGCCTGAGAACTTTGCTTCCATGCAAAAAATTAACTCTTAACTCACAGTGCACCTGTTTAGGCTTCTGTACATTTAGGGTGCGTTCCTTTGGGATGATCCGCATTAGGGTCAGTGATCCGAGATCACTCAGATCATGGTAGATCAAATAAACCGAAGAATCCTTGTCCAGAGTGGATTTATTGGTTCATTTGATCCTCATGATCCGAGTGATCTCGGGTCACTGATCCTGATCCGGATCATCTCAAAAGAACGCACCCGGTGCTCGCATTTTTTCGAGCAGTTTAGTGCGGCAACAGCATTTTAGTGGAATTTTCCCGAAAGATTTTTATATTTTTCGGAGAAAATAAAAATAAAACAAAATTTAATAAAAAACAAACACTTAACGTCGAAATTCCAAAAACAAAATTCAAATGCCACCCTAATACAGCCGTTTAGAGGACTATATTTTTCTGTATTAAAACCATGACTACATTGTTGCTTTAATACAACTAAAGCGTTTTTTTCTCTCGTTGAAATAAATTTTAAAAAAAGCCTTGTATGATGAACATTATCGAGCGCATTTTAGTGGAGAAACAAAAGCATAATGTACAAACTAAAAACCTAAACCTCTGATATTCACTACGTTACCTTTAAGAGCCTTGAAGGGGCTGTAGAATGTAAAGCTTTCTTTTATCTACCTGCATATACCCTACACAAGAGTCTACAATATTGATAGAATTATTAGAAGAACATAATCAACAACCATAAGCTACTCGGTCCAAAATTACAAATTACGAGCTGAGGGCCTGCAAGAAGGCCTCAATACTAGACAACAAAATCAGACAACGGTTTCCTCGTTAAGCTTGAAAAAAAATAATTTTTCTTCTTCAGCTGACATCTGTTAACCATAATGCAGAGAAATCAACCATTAGCCGTGAGAAAAGGCAAAATATTAAGCCGTAACCGTAAGTAACTCCAACCCACTGAGTATCCAATATAACAGTTCAAAAATCGACTAAAGGTACGATTTTAATATACGTACATCTGCAAGGCTTAGTGAAGGCTGATCGTACTACGCAACTGAAGATAACTTGGACTACAACACCGTTCTGTTAAGGTTTTATTGCTGTCGAGTCTCTTTTTTTGTTTGTTGTTGGTATTTTTTTTTTTTTTTTTTCAACGTTTGGTATTTTGATTTGCTGATCAGATTTCTTGTAGATACGACAGAGTCGTCTGTGGTCCTTTGCAGCTGCTGTTGTTAATTATATATAAGATTTGTCAATCAGCAGTAATTACAATGTATGATCTCAAGTGTGGTGATTGTTGTTTCTTCGTTCCGATCTCTTTACGAATATGCACCTCGTTGGACTTTGACTCTTAACTCAAATCATAAGGATAGCGAATTTCCAGAACATCTTAGCCTTACCGCACCGTCGTTCCATAATGCAAAGCGAAAGAGCTTTAAAATGGGCTCCTGGTTATATAATGTACAACCGCTGGTTTATTTTCATTTTTTTAACACCTCAGTCAAAGAGATAACTATGATGTTTTAAACGTGATGGTAGTGGCTTTGTGGAACTGAAAGAAGGATGTTGAGGTTAACGAATTTAATAAAGGAGCTTTAGTTCGATTCTATCAAATCTTTTTAAAAAATTGCAAATATTCAAGGAATTTTTCTGTACTGAAATAAGAATCGAGGATCTTTCAAATATTGCCGATGAAAGCAAGAGCTCTTGATGAAAGATAAGGACCTCTCGAGTGGTTTTTTGTAATATCAGGCGTATATCTTAGGACAAACTCTGGAACTTTGGCTCGAAAGCATTTGAATAACAAAAGACTTTTTGAACTCGGTCGAAACTGAAAATATAATTATTCTGAACTGTATAGAATTTCCTTTCCGGACACTTCCCCACGACGAGCATACAGATTTTTTAAATCGAATTATGATACTCAATTCATCAGCCCATACTGCAAGACTCGGGTCGGTATCTTCCATTTTAAAAAAACTTGAAAGGCAGTACCGCAGGGGAAGTCGTTGCCATTTAATTCAATTAGTCTTGGTTAATTATCTTGTCCGAAGAGGCACGTGGCTGCAATACTAGTCACAAATCGTTGAAACAGACACCACTTCTCTTGAATCGGCTCGAAAATTTCTCACTCAAATGTGCCTGTCTTCTTCCCCAATGTTGAGTCACTCGTATTTTGGAGCACTGGAACGACTGTAATACCCAAATCAACACAGAGGAATCGAGGGAGAAACGGCACACAAGTGTTTCAACATTTTTGACCGTCTCTCCGGCTCGCCGAGACAGCTGTATTCGCAAGCTAGCCACGTGGCTTTAACTGAGATATTTTGGCACTCTGTGGAAATCGAAAATGGAAGCGCGCTGAGTCCATTTGGATTTTGAAATATAATTTATAAACCCTGATTCAGTATAGCTAGTAGTATACGACAGCAAAATAATTTTTTTAAAAATGAACGCAGATAATTACTTTTAAAAAAACATAGGGCGGAACAGTTAGAATCTTTCTCTCTAAAGGGATAAAAGACTCCCGCGGCCCGCAAGAGAATTTCGCCCACTCAAAATACTTAATCGCTTCCTAAGCCGTTATTTTGTAAAAACATGGTAGACTTAACCGACTTACCACAGCGAGACATGATTTTTCGACCTGAATTTTGATCATGATGGTCGCCGGAATAGACGGAATAAACTACTGTTGTAACCTAAAATCGTTAGCTTGTGGGTTTAATTTATGAAACTAAGTCGGGCCGCAAAAACGAGTATTTTTATTCATCATTAAGAGATTTTAGTTATATTTTAATATAACAAAGTAATCAAAGTCATTGTTTTTGTTGCGGTGATTGTTTTTGTTGCGGTCATTATTTTATTACGACAAAAGCTTCTTTGTGGAAATTAAGATTGTTATTTTTTGAGTGGTTGGGAGTTCTTTTTAAGGTTATAAAAACCTTTAAGCCTCTCCGTTTGTTTAAACGGTCCAGGAGAATTACGACTTCCTATAAAGGTTTACCGAAAAGAGAGAAACCATAAATAGGAAAACGTCATTATTTTCAACTGTTTCGGATTTATTGGATGCCATTCCTATATTACTAAATTTTGATGTGGAATAAATTATTTGAAATTACCATCATTAGTCTTGCCAGTTTCTCTTCAAAGTCGCCGCAAAGCGTTGAAACGCGACAAAATATTGTCAGCCATTCCATGACTTTGAATGTAAGACCGCCGACAGGGGAAAACCGAGATTTATTGACCGTGTGATCAGTAGAATAATAATGTGTAGCTGTTTAATTTAAGACGTTATGCAAATATCATTAAGTTTTTAACAGCAGATTTTTCATATTCACACGAGTTGTCTGCACGAGCGAAAGCTTTCGTTACAGGAGAGTATCACCTTGTCAGACCCGTATCAACTAAATAGCCCGCCAAAAACTTTCAAAGAGTAACGGAAACCTTTGTGACCCATTGTGATTGTTAAGAACAGTATCGTCAGCAACAAACTAGAAAATATCACATTTTACAAATACAAGACGCTTTTTTGTGCCATCGCATGGATTCCTTTTAAGTTAAACGTTACCTTTGAAACGGCGCTGTAGCAATCTTCCACCTTAATACAAAAGGTGTTGTTGTTCGTGTTTGTTCTCCTAGCAATCTAAATTATTGAATTTCCCTCTCTCGCTTAATAAACAATCAGGAATGAGCTGTGATTGGTAGATGCCGATCGTATCCGAACAGATTACACTTGGGAACTTGTCATATCTGCACGATCAGACCTTATCTTTGCAATGTTACTTTCCAGTTGAGAGGAAATTAAAACTGATTAGGACCTTTGATGAGCGAAAGAGAATATTTGCAGCGATTTTAAGAAACTTTGTTATCTTAGTTCTAAAATTCTTTTGCCCCATAGTTTTGAGTCTTTTGACGTTCAGATTCTCGTCTGTTATTTGCCATCGACTATTCAAAACTCTTGACTGGACAAGGTCACGATCTGGGTAACTCAAACACCCGTTCACGCAAGCTAATAGCACTGTCACAATTACCTTATTAAATTTATTAAAAACAGCACTGGAAAACAATCTTATCTCACCCGCGAAACCCCGATTATAATAACAGTATAACAGATAACGTTGAACGTCACTCATCGTGGAAAGAGCTTGAAGTGTACCCAAATCAGTGCATAAAAAATACGCAGAGAATAATTCTCGTAACATGATGTTATGCCCTTGTCGGTCCAGATGTTATTACATGTATTTTTTTTCGGTTTTTGTACACTTTATATATATTGATTGAATTTTAATGAAGATAACCGGAAATTCTTTACGATCTGAGAGGTGACCCTTCCGTGCAAGACTCTTGCCAAGACTGAGTGAAAGCAAATATGTATCGGTCACATTGGTTAACTCTGGTCAACACAAAGTGTAGTAAGCTTACTTACTTTAAATAATTTTATATACGAAAAATAAAATTAAAAACTTTTAAAAAATACTAACACGTAAATGATCTCCCAAGTTTACGATGAAATCTGTTGAACCAGAACATAGGATTATATAAAGGATCGAAAGTTTTTCCCGAAAAGAATTTGACAAATTAGGGGCTGACTGAACATTTCAAGTTCGAAATTCCAGCCTGGCATCATTTTCCCCTTTGGATATTAATAGAGCTCAGTCAGTACATGGGAATGCGGTAACGAAAATTAAAATGGAAGAAAAAAGGCAACTGAATAATGAGATTAAAATTGTCCAGATTTTTTCTAAGGTTTTTCATTAGACAAAGTAACTGAATCGATGTGCGTTGACTACGCATGGGAATCAAAGCTGTGCCTTTTAATTCATTACTGTTATTGAAGCAGCTGTTGAAGCTTTATTTTTCTCTAACTAATGAAAATTTTTAAGGCCTTTTGCCAAGCATTTCTTATCAGTGTTTTCATCGCTCTTAAAGGTCCAACTTTGCCTCATTTTTTTTTAACCACAATTCAGTGTCCTTGTATCGAAGAATGAATAACAAGTCGGTGCAAAGAAAGCACGAGGAAATCCTTTGAAACACAGGGGGCAGTTACAAAACCTCCCAAGGGTAATTGTAAATAAGCTCTCAGTCCCCGCACCCTCCCTTCCAAGATTTCTAAACAAACTCTCATAAAACGCACGCCAAGTGCTTCATAAGCTCTAGAAAAGTAGTACTATTACGTAGGGGAATCAGGGGGGTGGGAGACCAGGAGAATAAGGGACGGAGGGGGAGGCAGGATTGGAAAAAAGGGCGGGAGGTGGAAGTTCCAATAGAGGGAGAAGCGGGTGAAATAGGGGGAATTACACAACAGATATTTCGCATATCGAGACAGGGCTAAAGGGAGGAAGCCATGAAAAAAGGGGCGGGGATGCGATAAGGGAGGCGGGTTTGGACTCCCCTGCAACCCCCCTTATTATGCCAAGATAATGACAAGATATGCACATTTACCAAGAGCATTGAATCGAACATCGAGCCAACAATGAACTGTAGCTGTTAAATCCCCGCTAAGGGGGTCCATTATACAAAGTTTGAAAAAGATCCTGGCGGGCTGTGTTTACTAAGGATACGTTACTGTATCAAACACATTACAGGATCGAACAGTACAAGTTCAAACCTTGGACTGTTAACCATCTGGCCCGTTCGATTCATTGTCGGCCTTTCATCTCGATTTCAGCATATATCATAGTAAAAGCTTTCCAGTCTATCTTTATTTTCAAAAAAAGATAACGTATGGACATTAATAGTTTGTACAGTTTGCAATGTAATTTCCTTACGTGATATTGGGCAGTTCACATGTGTCAAGTCCTCAGTCCTCGAGATAAGGTTAGTGCGGCTTCTAAGACAACAAATCAACATGAACAAGTACCATCCAGATCAACCAACTACACTGTGATGTATTCACAAGATGAAAACCGGCTTCCTCGTTTTCGGGGCCTTCGAGCTGACATGGACGAACAAAAGTGTTAGTTTTAATTTTCTCAGTAATCTGTAACTGAAATTTTGCGATGTAAATACTCAGATAGAACCTCACCAGAAGGTCTTTCACGTGTTCCCATCTGCATCGATGGTACATCCCTTAAATAGTCGAGCTTTTAACTTACCTTGAGGACTATAAAGACTTCACGGTAAGTCACCTATTAAACACCAGCAGTTCCTTTGGCGGACTGTCCAATAATTTCAGTTTAGCAAAGCCGCTGCACGCGTCTAGGCTGATTATTACCAGCTGTACAGAGCTGTTGTCATCGCCACAATCCTGTATCGAAGGCAAATTTTCGACCACTTGAACGTTGTCATTAGCGCTGCTTGCGGACAATTCTTGAAGTTAAATCCCTAACCAAGTAGCCAGTGAAAGAGCACAACTGTACTAGCGCTGAATTAACTTGCTCCATCTACGATGATCGTATGAAATGAATAGAGGCCATAGGCAGACCTCTTTTGGATGAAGGCCGATAAACTCAAAGCTGGAGGTGCCCCAAGGCAAGCTAAAGGCAATATGAATTTACTGTGAATCGTGGAATCATTTGACCATCATCTCACGGGGGATGACTTCGTCAACATTTGAGGCTGCTGAGTAACAAGACTAAAGGAAACTTTGAAACATTTCCTAATCCGAAAAATAGCTATAGCTACTTCAATTTACAGTAAATCCCCTCAGTTACCCTGGGGGCTTATTTCTTTCATCGATATCTCAAGCACGTTTGCGAGGGTACTTGAAAGAGGGGCTTTAAGAGGGCGGTATTTAATTAAGCGAAATTGAGCCTCCCGGGCGCGGATCCAGGATTTAGAAATGGGGGGTGAATTTTTGTAATAATGTGATAGAACCAAAGCCTGGTTGAGGTGTTTGAGGTCGTTGTACAACACAACACAACACAACTCGTGGCCCTCGGCGCGCGGCATAAGCCGTAGCTGCTGTAGGGCAGCAAACCAAGTGCAATAAAAATAATGCAATAAATAATATATATAATACCTTTTCATTCTACTTTACCGTGCTCTACTAGCTTTAGCAGGAGGCTCGACAGGAGGCCCGCCTTCGGTTGAGATGTTCTCCTCTGTTACTCTGAAAATAACATTAAATTGAAATGGTTGAAAAATGATGACTATGAATCAATTTAATGCAATAACAATTTTACTCACCGTTTCTTTGTAAAAAAAGCCAGCTATCGAGCGCGGCATCGCGGATGGAAGAGCAAAAACTAAGAGTTATAAACAGTATCGCACGCCGTCGGAATGGCAGATTCTAGACAGACCGAGGCGTTTTTGCATTACATGCTGGACAGTGTGCTTGTGGGCTCAAAATGAATAAATTGATTGGTAGAACGGTCATCGCTTATGCACATTCTCCACCTCAATCAGATAAATATTATTTCAATATTTGAGGGATAAGAAAAAAAAAAAAAGAAGGGGGCTCAGAAAAAGGGGGGTGAAAATTCACCCATTTCACCTCCGCTGGATCTGCGCCTGGGAGCGCTATATAATAAAACTTTTTCAAACACTGAACCAGAGGATAGCATCAATCACTCCATAAAGAACTAGAACGTAAAGTGGAAAAGCTCAAGCAAATGAAGTTGGAAGTTATCCGGGGAGGACCCAAGCGAAGTCTGGGTAGAGGTTCGCCGCCAAGGCTTTCAATCTCAGACCCTGTTTAAGACAAAGATCGTTCATTTCGCTACTCTGTTCAAGCCAAGAGACTTCATTTTATGATCCCAACTGATTCGTTTCCTTTTGCAAACAGAATTAATACATCATGAAATTTGATTTTATCATGAAAAACAAATATTGGTACCACAGATGTAGTCCGTCCATAGCTGGCCTTCACAAATTGAGCTAGTCTGAAATCAGTGTCAGCTGTCTCCACCCCCTAACCCCTAACCCACCCATGGGAGGCTCGGGGGAGGGGAAGTCTGAAGCAGACGGATAGAACGTGTTAGTTGGACGATCCAAACTCCTTCAGACGAACTTAACAGAGCCAGATGTCGAACTTTTCGTGAACGTAACTCACTAAGTTTGGTTCGTCTCATGAAAAGTTCGACATTTGGCCTAAGCCTTACTGTAAGATGTTTAATTCGCGAGCAAAGTCAACTGGTGAAATTTTCCCTAGGAAATCGAATTCACTTAAAATTTGTGCGATATCGTTTGACAAAATCGAACGTAATTGTCGATTGAGTTCGATTTAGTTCACGTTAACTTCTTTTAAGCTTCGTTTACATTCTATTTCGAGGTATTCAAGATGATAATCCGAGATTTAACACAGGTACCAGGTTGAGAAATCTAAATAGAGCAGGGCCATAGCTAGCAGGAGAAAAGACGAGTGCAGTTGCCTCGTCCTAATTTTGGCCTTTTTTTTTCTTTTTTTTTTTTTTTGGAAGAAACGTTTAATTGAGAAAATAATCCCTAGAAAAAAATTGGATTAGTTAAGATAAAACATGTAAAACCAGCTAATATAAGGTGAATGAATTGAGGGGAAAAGCATGAGGTTAATTCGTTTCACGTGAACTGTGAGAAGCGGTTTTTCAAATGCTTTATAATGCAGATGGTCATTAACTTGGCACCAGTGTCGCTAAGCAATAAAAAAGTGAACTTCTACACTTGCCCAAGATTGACTTTTCTGAAGAAAAATGCCACAGAAAATGCTTGCAAGAGCATTTCTGAACCTATAGTTTTCAAAATTTTCTGGAGGGGCATGACCCCCTACCCCCCTAGCGGCTCGCCCCTTCGGCGCTCGAAACTTGCCTCGTCTTCTACTGAAGTCTGGCTACGTCCCTGTAGAGATCCTTGGAAATCTGGCCTTACCTGTGCGCGCGTTTACCTGAAATTTTAGGCCGCGCGCGTAAATGGGGCCTCTGGCGCGAATTGGGACTTTTCTTGAGCCTTTAAATCTAAAGATAATCAAGCAGCTGTAGAAACAATGTTACAGGGAGACCACTTATGGGCAGAGAATGGACCGAAAATATTTACCATCCGTATGAAAAGGGCACAAGGATTATATCTTTGATGTCAAAGAAAAACGCGTACCCGTTACTTTTAAAAAACTGTAGACTAGTGACTCTACCTGAGGGTTGGAGGTGTCGCTAATGAGACGCAATTTCAACAGTTGTGCGACTCGTACGAAATGTACCGCTTGACACGGGGGCCCCCTCTCGACAACTTTGCTCACAAATTCTAAGTGTCTCTGATGGGATGCTATTTCACCAGTTGTACGACTCGAACGAGTCGCACCACTTGTCCAGTTGTCTAATGAAATGCAGCAAAGTTTTTCACTCAAACGTATCACATTCACCACTTGAACCAATCTTAACGACTCATGACACTTGATTCTTAGATTTTACGACTTGAAAAAGTGGTGAATTTTGACATGAGTGGAACCAAGATTATAAAATTGCGACAAAAACCATTGCTCTCCGGTAAGAAAAGGTGTTGGCACGTTTGACTCAGTTTATCCAACTCAAACAGGTTACCACCTACAAAAAAATACGCTATGTTGCTGTCTCAATGCTGACGCTGAAGCGCTTCTTCACAAAGTCAAATTAGAAGACAAGAAAATCTGTTCGATAGTAAAACAAACCGAGTGCATGTTCAGTTCCACTGGGAGCTTAAGCAACTGCAACGACGATGGCTACGAAGAAAACGTCACTTTTGTCAAATGTTTGCGAATTTTGGCTGGATTCTATTTTTAAGGGACTGTATCTAAGTTAAAAAAAAGAAAATAATGATCGTTAACTTCTGTACACGTCCTCCAGAAAACGTTAAACCAGGAAGTTTCGCGTCATGATAATCGTGCAATGAGGGTAAAGAAATGTACAAAAAACGCGTGCTGCACGTGTAAAGTTGTCTATTGCTTTTTTGCAGTTCTCGTTGTCGTCGCCAGGCCGTCTTGGGTGCTTAAGCTCATTAATATGGAAAATTTACCTTACCGTATCTCGGTTGCTGGTTTGGATCGCTAGGTTCATGAAAATAAAATTGGTAGTAACAAAAGAGGATAATAGAACAGAGATTTAATCTTAGGGCGTTGGCTGAGATATATACATGCAAATTTCACTAAAGTTATTTTTAGAGATTGTATTTAAACGGAAGTCTAATTCCTGAGACGTCCGCACATTTTAGTAGATTATTTGGACAAAAGGTGTAATCCTCAGAGGTTTATCGAACAGGTGCATGGTTTTTCAAATCTACCCTACCGCGTCATTTCCTAAATCATTTCCATACAGAGACCTTGTTGAAATTAACGTTTGACTTGATTAATTTTTTTGTAAGGAAGGACCGTGTTATGCCTTCTGCAGGCAACAGCGAACGGCCTTCGTGCGGTATGTTCGCGTGTGGAAAAACCGGAAAAAACAAAACTACAAGTCCTTTGGTGAATTATTTGAAAGCAAGTAATGAGGTGTTATAAGTAAGTACACTTTTTAGCTATAGCATATATCCCTTTCGTCAGAAGCCTGCTTCCCGTCTATTTTTCTATTTTGTTTGTTTGTTTGTTTTTTAGCTTCAACATTGTTCAGGTACCCATGTGCGGACTAGACTACAGGGTGTCCCAAAAGTTCGTTCCTATAATTTCATGCACTATAACTTTTGATCAAACTTAATTATTACATGAAATTTCTAGGAAATGTTTATTTCTCTATCAAGTACATGCATGTATTCAGAATTTCAGTAACTGGCATGCCCTTTTTGTTTTTTTATCACATTCCGTAGCAGTTGCGGCATGAAGTGGGATACAGCGTGTAGACCCACAAATGATCCATTTTGAGCTTTTTTATCGCCTGGTGCACAGGATCCAGTTCAACCCCCAAACAATATTTGTTTAGTTTAGGCAGCTGAAAAAAATATACTTTGGGCATTCATCCAAAAAAGATAATCATCCCGGCCCCCTTCCATAGCAAGGCTTTTGTACCTCTTTACAAATTTGAAACGAGCTGGGCGTTAATTGGCAGACTAAGCAGAGGTTTTTGCCATCTCAGGGGCCTCTAATTTTAAACATTTTAAACAGCTTTTCATGACCCTTTTATTTGACTTGCTAACTATGTGAGACTGAGCTTCCTTGTCGAGTCTCCTATTTTGTATCTAGCCTTCTTTAAAACTATTTTAGCTGCTTTGTTCAGGGCTTTTGGTCTTCCCTTTCGTTTCTTGCCTTCAAAACCTTCATTTCTCCATGATCATTCTACCACCCAACATTCGGATGTTTCCAGTTTTTTAGCAATTTCTAAGATAAATAAGCCAGTAAATCGAAGTATACAGGCTGACGCTCTCACGCAGCTGAACGTTTTTGCGTTAAGGGGGTTTATCTTTCGTGATATTCACAAAAAACAAGGAGGGAGTTCGAACAATTCGGGCTATGAAATACAAAAAATATGTGGCTGGAAATATACCCCCCCCCCCCCCGCCCCTCGCACCTTTGGCCCGGAAGTACACAAATCGAATATTCGAGTCAAAGATGGCACAACAGTATGAAAATAGTGAATTATATTGGACGACACAACTTTTGTTGAAATGATTTGCCTACCAAGCCCAATCGTACTGAAATACAGACTTATAAAGTAGAGGAACGAACTTTTGGGACATCCTGTATATGTATAGTACTGAAGATGTCGAGGTCCGCCCAGCTAAAGCCGGTACGGAAAGCGACCTTTCAATGACCTCAACATCAACTTTAGAAGGAGTTACCGTCGAACCTTTACTAGGGACCTTTGCTTTATTGGTTTGTTTGCCATAAAATGTACAAAGCAAACGAAAAAAAAAATTTAAGTTGTCATGGCGAGGAAGCCCAAGCTTATAAGGAATGGGCTCCCTCAGTTAAATAGTTAGAACAAAATATTATCATAATTACAAATCAATGGCAGAGCTACAGTAAATCTTATAATAAATACATTAACGAAACTACGACGGTGACGGCAACGACAACGTCAAAAAGCAATAGGTTTGATTAGCAAAACAACAACTCTGCTCGTGTATCACGCTTTTTTGTACATCCTTTTGGCATCCCTGCACGACTACGACGTGAAGTGACCAAATTTTGAGTTTTTTTGAGGATGGGAACGGCAAGGCGATAAATTCTACCATCTCTGTCTGAACTCAGGAGCGGCCCCTTCTCTTCAGCACCAACATAAATTCCCTTCTTTTAAGTAGCTGGGTGACTTGGGAAAATCACGAAATGGTTTGAAAGGATGCGGAGCCTATTTTTTTTAGTGACGTTTTCATGGACGTCGCCGTTGTCGGATCGTAAGGCACCTGCTAGGGAGGCCGCTAGGGAGGTTTAGTAACGACGACGGGGACGGCAACGAGAACGTCAAAAAAGCAATGGGTTTATTAAGCAAAACATCCAGCTTGCACGTGCATCACCCTTTTTTTACATTTCTTTGCCGTTAGAGCGACTTTCGTATGACCTTGAAAAATGGTTTCGGTAAGTGTTTGTTACTTGTTTTATCAGCCAATGGATGAAAAGATCAAAACATTGACTCTTCGTTTTCCCGCCAAAGAAATCCCTAATATGGCGAAGGCATTGTTCAATTGGCCAATAGTGTTGCAGTGACTGCAGTATGACGTCAAAGCGAAGTATCGATTGATTTCTAGAAAGTTATCGGGCAGGAAGTTTTTTCACCTGAGTCTTCGCTTAACCAATCAAAAGCCACGCGCGTTTGTATCCGTTCGATAAACCAATCAAATCGCTCTATTTCCGTTAGTTTGTTGTTTCTGTTTTGTTCGTGCGTTTCATTTCAAGGTCATACGAAAATCGCTCTACCACACGACTACGACGCACGGTGAAAATGCCACGGTGAAAGTTTTATGGAGGACGTATACAAGCGACGACGAAATTTTCTTTCTCTTTCTAAACTTGGGTGCAGTCCCCAAGAAATCAACTCCAGGGAAATTTGCCTACATTAGACATTTTCAGCGATTTGGAATAAACGCGACGAAGTCTGAGAAAAGCTAATTCATTTTAAAAGTGACGTTTTCGCTGCCCTCGCCGTTGTCGATGTTAAAACTAGGGAACTTAAGATGGAGACGTTTTCGGGGCGACGGCAACTTCAACCGGACGTGACGCCATGATTTGTGCAAACCTGCGCATGCTCTTACTCACCACATTGCCGTCTTGCTCCCGTCGGCGACGCGAAACTGGTCTGTTTGGCGTTGTGGCGAGAACGTGAGTATTTAACTCTCATTTCAATCAGGTTTGCTGCATTTAGCAACCAGAATTTTGCAGATTATCGTCCTTAAATTGTCCTTGTTTTCTTTGAGTCACATTTCAAGCTTGTTTTCCAACCTCTGTCATCTCAACTTACATGTTTATAATGTTTCTATGTTTCATGTCACAGAGTCAAGATGCAATCTGATCCAATATGGCAAACAGCAAACCGTAAGTGAGCTTTACATGGACAAAATTGTCCTACGAGCCAAATGAAAGCATCCGGACAAAAAATATGAACTCCGATATTTTAATTGTGTGTTTTTAGCTCACTTTTGTCGTTAGAGTACCGTATAAATGAAACGTATGTATTGAAAATTGTTTAGAATACTTGGTAATACCACGTACTAACGTGGGAATACTGAAATAAAGTTGTTGTTGTTAAATGCAAGCAATTGAGCATTAATTCTCTTAGTTCTTTATGTGAAGCTATATTTTCCTCTTCGGTAGTCTTCCACGGCGCCGTCCTCCTGAGTTCACTGCGATCTTAATGTTCGAATTTTGGAGGGAAGCAACGGCTACCTCTGTTCCAGGATTGCTCTGCCAGTCCGGTCGCCGTCACCCCGAAAACGTCTCTATCTTAAGTTCCCTACTGACTCCCTACTGCTGTATACTTCTCGGAGAACTGAACAATGAAGGACATACTTTCAAAAAGATTAGATGGCACACAAACTTCGGAACACTCCACTGACAGGGGTTTCAATAACATTAGTTATAAGCGGCCACTAAAGGTTTAATAGGTGGCTGTGACCACTAAAGGAGCTGGAAGGTCCCTTTCCCCTAGGGGGGTCTGGGGGCACCCTCCCTCATAAAAATTTGAAATCTAGAAGCTCGGAAATGCGATTTCCAGTGTTCTGGGCATCAGAAAGCGTGTTGTTAATGCGTATTTTTATTGATCACAAAGCAAGATTTAAAAAAAAAAACTATTAAATTTTTGAGCAAAAAGGTGCATTTTGAACACCTTTCTAAGCAGATAGCAGATATCTCTCAGTGAGACTTCAGTATCCTCTTAGGCAGTAATTTCTTTGAAGTCCTTTCTTAAAACAAGTATAACTTTTCTGCTACTCATTCAAATGTACTAACATGCATGCAACAAACTGATTTTTAACTCTTCTGAGTCTTCAGAATAAAATGAAATGATATAAACTTTACAACAAAATTCTTTCTACTAATATTCTTACACAACCAAACCTCATTTTCAAATTTTCGTTGATTCTCTCACGGTTTATTATTAGGGTATTCAACAATCATAAAATAATGAAAAATTAAATCATTCAGAGGTCTTACTGTGAAAACAGGTTTTGCCTTCACAAAAGGGTAAACTGACGGACGGGGAAAACTCTACACTCGCAGGCTGCGGGAAGGCACGGAATCTCTTACGCCTGCTGAATACCCTTGAGACAATGATTACAACAGAACTTGGCTCCAATGTAGAGGTTTAATCCAAGACTATACTGCGAGTACAATCAAAACATAACCAAAGAAAATCTTACAAAACACTAGTATTTAAGCTAAGCTGATGACGCGATACAGATTACATAATGTATGAGGGAGGTAGATTACAGAATACAACAATCATTTCCAAGAGACTATTGGTGGAACCTAGGCTTATTGTGAAACATTAATTACTTTCAAAAACTACACAGGTGGATAACAGCTTCTTACAGGTTGATTACAGCTTGAAGGCTAAATGCAATTATGACTTGACAAATAAGTTTACGCTCACCAAATTAACAGGTTGTTTACGGCTTAAAGAATTGAAGTTAAGGCTAAAGAATAAATGATTTCTACATTGGTTTTTCATATTTTTATCAGCGAAAGCAAAATAACTGAATAACAATAAATTATCTCTTCACATATCCCGAGATAAACAGTGATAACACTGATCGACGACTACAAATAACACGTACGCTATTTCTTCGGAACGTTTAATTTAGTTTAGTGTACCGCTGGACGTTGAAATTATCGCATGCGCTTCAGTTTTTTGGCCTTGGGTCTGCCCGCTTTTTTGTAGCATTTAAAAATTTCAGTGGTCGTCGTTGTTGTTGTATATCACTTTTTATTTTCATTAATGAAATCCAAACAGGTGGCGGTAAGAGGTCCTACAGGGGGCGGTAGACCGCCGGTAACCGGCTTTTATTGAAACCCCTGCACTGAGCAGTGTAGCCAAGTCACAAAAAGGCACTGAACCCTATCGAAATTCACCATCGATCAGTGTCGAATGTCATCTGAGTGAGGAGAATTCGATTTGCAGGACAATTTTAAAGAAGCGAAGACGAGATCATGTACAGAGCAATACATTTTGGGGCCATTAAACAGGGACGAAGATCTCCACGTAGGAAGAGCAGCGGAGAACTGCATCCTTGAAGCTAGAAAAACAATATAGCAGAAAAAAGAAACAGGACTATGTACATAGCCTGTTCCAGGCGCTCAGTTACTAGAGTGCGGCGGTCAGTGGGGAGCGAGTTAAAATGTACACATCACGTCTACTGAGGCCAAGATGCTTTTGCTTTGCGTGTCCTCTTGAGAGAATCACGTCCATTCTTAGATCTTTCAATAGGACTGAATGAGTGGCATATCACTAGATTGCTGTAGGTATGGTTATGGTTGGGAAAGTGTTCTAAAACCGCTGTATGGCCGATATGATTCCAAGTAGACCAGGGGCACCCAACGAGAGTATAGTTCAAAACCACTTAAACATAGCATTGTTAAACGTATTTTAGTGTTTAAACGGTAGATATAGGCATATTTTTATCCCCTAAATATTTTTCATCTGTTCGGATTTCCTAGCTGAAAGTCTAGTGATCCGAAAATTATAGGGATCAAAACGTACCTTTTCGAAAATTCCAGCCAGAAAAAAGGCTCCCGAAAATTCTAGGTGACCTTTTTAGGGTAAAAATCCGTTAAAAATAGGCAATTATACCATTTGTTAGATGTTCGAAAATCCTAGGAGAGGCAGGTAAGCAAGAAATTTTACAACAAATGTTCCGAAAAATCTAGATCTCAAATCGTCTTCCGAACAGATATTTTCCCAAAATTGTCGTTGGGTGCCCCTGAGTAGACTTGAGTACTGGTCGTCCCTGTTCATTAAAACAGTCTTGATGACGACTTTTAGTAACCTAGAAGACCGCAGCGGTTTTAGAATACTTCAGTTTTTCGTCACTGATCCATGTCTTTATAAGAATTGACGTGATTTTTGAAACAGCACGCGCGAAATACGTGATAGAGCGATTTTCGTATGACCTTGAAATGAAAGCGCGCGAACAAAACAGAAACGACAAACGAACGGAAATAGAGCGATTTGATTGGTTTATCGAACGGACAGACAAACGCGACTGGCTTTTCATTGGTTAAGCGAACGCTCTGGTGAAAAAACTTCATGCCTGAGAACTTTCTAGAAATCAACCGATACTTCTCTTTGACGTCATACTACAACACGATTGGCCAATCGAACAATGCCTTCTCCATATTAGGGTTTCTTTGGCGGGAAAACAAAGAGGCCATGTTTTGATCTATTCATCCATTGGCTGATGAAACAAAGAACGAACACTTACCGAAACCTTTTTTCAAGGTCATACGAAAATCGCTCTAATCTGCAACTGTTCATAGCAATAAGCTATTATTTGTTTATTTGTTTTTTCGGTTATACGTAGCTCCACCATACCACGTCACATCAAATAAAACATTCCCGATCATTGTCTCACCACATGAGTATACTGTACATATATCTTTTATGATGTGTCCTCAGTAATATTTTAACTGATGCATAAAGTTACTGGCGAATTGAAATATCGTAACTGGCTGTTTTCACTTCAATCTTTTTAACTTTGACTCTATGGTCGAGATTTCTTTTGACCCCCAAGACGTCGAGCAAGGTTGCCGCATTGTACGCGATTTTGCAGTGGTTTTTGACCCTACATTTGCACGAGTTACCGGTAAGTTGTTCACCTAATGGGAAAAAGAAAATGAAAGGCTACAAACTAGAAAGAGGTAATCTCTTATCCCCTTTTCCTCCTTTTCACAATTCTTGAATTGTAAATAACAGTTATCAGTTGCTATGACTATATTTTTTTTGAGAAAATTCAGGTTTGACTTTTCTAATTGACATTGACCTGGATGGGTAAAGAACGAATTTACTTTACACGTGCTACATTTTTTAACTTCACTTCTTAGAGCGGCTTTTAATCCTAGTCTTTTTCGTCTAATTCTTTGAACTCATTCACAAAATGCTTCAGCCTACAAAACTAAGAGGATCATTTAAATGTACAACTGATTTACGACAAAATGAGAACACTAAGTGGAAAATATTTGGCAAGTTTTTCAATTTGGGTAAAGAGGCTTGAGCAGGGACCAAAGAGGACTCAAATGAGTGGCTGGCAAAGCTTCTGAGAAGAGTTCTGCTCTAAACATCAAAATTCAGCGGAAAAAAAGACAAAGTACTGTAAAAAATAATAGCTCAGCTAACATGAATGAACAAGGAAAGAATTAAGCTAAAAAACGAATACTCAAAGTCCCAAATGAACTATGCAGGTAGTAAGTGAATTTGTAGTTATACTCACTAACTTTACAATTTTGTTGAAACACTAGACTGAAACTGAGAATTTTTCATGTCACGCCTTCTCAACCACTGAATTTACATTTAACTTTTCCGAAGTGTACTTCTTTTCTCCTTGTTCCCCAATGTTGAGATTCGCGTATACTTGCCACTGGGTGATACGTGAAAAAGCGTTGGGAAGGATATAACGTGACAACTTGACAAGTGTTTCTACAAATATGACGAGTATTGTAGACCCTAGTGGGAATCAGCTGAGATCCGGCATGTAGCGCCGCAGATGAAATAATGTTCAAGTGGTATACCCTTTCCGGTCACGTTTTTAAAATTGGAACAGGTACCATTTACTGAGTGAATTTTGTTGAATATGAATCAAATCCGAAAGTTGGCAATACTTTAAACATGCATGAAAGAATTCCCTTTTCTTTGAGCCGGCTTTTAAGTCTTTAAAGAGGACTCGAATTAGTCTTGTCCGGTTCTCCAGTCAGTTCTCAAAACAGAGCACTGCACGTTGTTTTTACTGGTTAATACTCAAGACTACTAATTAAGTTTATCAATCACTTTTTCGTTATGTCAGAGCTATTTTAACGGATAGAATTCAAGAAACTTCGATGCTTGATAAAAATGTTAGGAATTTAAAGCTGTTGGGATAAGCCTGGCACCACAACGTCGGCTAGTTTCTTGATCAGCAGATATTGTGCAGTACAATACAATACCTGGTCTAGACAAGATGAAATGGATTCCTTTTTGGCGGAAATAACGCAACCGCTTTATCCTCTTTGCGGTTAAGTTGAATAAACAGAACGATTATGAAGTGCATAAATTAGCTTCCTCCTTGAGTGAGCATCGGAGTGGAAAAGCTCTAAAAAGAAGTTCAGCGATACGATCTGATATTGTACCTCCCAGATTCATGGAAAGCTTTCAGCAGCTTTGTCAAAACCTACATGTACTATCGGCTATGAATACCAAACTTTGTTACAAATTATTGTTTTATGTGCTTTAAAGGAGCTATGTTGTGCTAATATATAATTACTATCTGTGATAGAGCTTAAACTTTTTTCGCAATGGTCCAGTTTTGTTATTGAAGACTATGTTCAAAGGCATTGAAACCGTTTTCTGCCGTCTTTTGCAACGGATAGCAAGGATGCACATGGATTGAAACTTGAAAACGTTGGACCAACTTTTTCAAGTTCTAATGCTATGCCTGCAAAAATCACCAAAGCATCATTATGGCTAGTGCCTTCTGATGAAATTACAGGTTTGATATCTTCTTCATAACTCTACCGGTGGAGAATTTTGCGCTAAAGCAAACGTACTAACTAATGAATTTAGCACAGAATAACTTAACGGCAATATCCCCGTGACAAACCGGCCTGAGTTCTAGGAATGATCGTTAATAATTGTTGACACTTCTGGAAACAGAAAAAGCAGTGCGGGAAATTTGTTAAAAAGTGCTCATAGGGCGTGCAAACTAAGTTTTGTTCCGTTCGTGACGGGGCGGGGTGATCGATCCAGACGATCTTACGGACAATAGGAACTTTGAACAGCCATCTCTTTTAACTGCTGTAAATGCACTGCGTTTTAAATTGGAATCAATCACAAAAATGGAACGTTTTCTCGACTTTATAAAGCCATAAAATTCATCTGTTAGCCCAAATCACGGATCATGACAGATTTTCCAACCCTTTTATATACTTCTACTCGTGAAGTCGCTACGATTTCATATTCCTGAAGCCTGAAAAAGATACCCCCTTCAACCAAACCTACCCGTATAGGCCGTCATAGGGAGTGCCCCCCCAGGGGTGGTGAGAGATTTAATGGCAAATGCGCAGGCTAAAAATGAACGGGCCTTCAAATACGCTGCAGGAGGCGTAGCCCAATGGGGTCCACGTTCGTCCGCAGCTAGCTAGGGGCTGCGTTTTACTAGTGAGTACGTGATGGTACATCTTCAAACCTTTTTGATATTCCATCTGACTGTGCGCATGCTCAGCATTGCAACCGCAATGATGTTCTTACCGAAAAATAACGAAAGCAGTAGCAAAAAGTTGACCATAAAAAGATGTTTTATGGGCTCCTGACAGATAGAGATGTAACCAAATCAGAATAAGCTTTAAAAGGAAAGACAATTCTTCCTTTTTTTACTAAGTTCATAAATTAGTTGCTAAACTGGAAGGAAGGCATTTGCCATGCCGGAAAATTGTGCCTTATAGCCATTCCAATCGGCCATGATGTGCTTCCAGAATATCGCTCAAAGCTTGATAATTACTAAGAACCAGTTCTGTTGATTGAATGTTATTGTAATGTAAGAAGATAACGACAGCAAAAATGAAAGCTCTATAGCTACCTGCTCTACGCTTAAGAACTTGATGGACTGACATAATGATATTCAAGAATATTGGGTTCTGCATGTCAGTTGTTCACCGAAATGTTTATTTTTTCTTTTCCAGCTTTCTGAGTAAAATAATTAAAATATCGGTCATTGTTTTGATGGTTGCACCTCTCAACTTTCTTTCAAAAGCACTTCAACCTCATGACATTAGTGCTTCGTGGTAGGTTGTTCTGTGTAGAAGTTCTTTTGAAAAAATAAAGAAACAGTACCTCTAAAACTACAAAATACATGTTAAGAAATATCCCCTCAGGATAACGGATTGTGTGAAGTATCAGGTGCTGCCCTTCCTTTCCCCTCCGGGGAGGTAACAAGTTGAACAAAAAATTCGTGACGTCACCGCGTGTTGTGTTAGTAGTTCATTCCAAACTGAATTGTTTTGTAGGTTCGGCTGCGCATTGAAAGACTTGGGAATTTTTGTCCACTTGAAAACGTTTTGCAGTGTAATAGATGTGTCTCCAGTTATTCAAGCCTTATTTTATGGTGGAATGCAGCCAAACAGTTTGTAAATGAGAAAATTACCGGATGGTGGCCGAAATGAAAATGGCGCCGGTGATTTACATGGAGCAGGTCTAATGGTACTAGGCAACGATGTCTATCATGGATGTGATTTACCTTCCACGAGGCGCTGTTTTGTGTATTTTGCTTCGTAGTTAGCTGTTTAAGACAGATAATGAGTGTTAAGGCACTACTAGTTTCGTGGTTTTGCTAGCGATCGCTCTCTCCAAAGAACTATTGTAAGCTTATTCCACGGGTTTGTAAATGTACGTTGGTTCGTTGAGGGAAATTGTGTCATCAGAGATTTGAAATGAGCTCTGCAAAGTTGAAAGGTATCGACAAGTCTTCAGGTACGTTAGTATTGCCTCCTGTTTTGAAATTTATCGGCTATTCACTCTAGTTCTTGACTGAATAGTATGGGGGTCACAACTTTCCTCAGTCGCAAATTGGAAAAAAAAAAAAACTACGGCGACGTTTATAGATAGTATGGGCGATGTATATTTAGCCCGTCAGATAAGATTAACTCAGTGATGTCGTGTTACCAGCAAAAAAGAAGTTATGTAGGGCTTCGTGTGCCAATTTTCCTTTGGTTTTCCCAGAAAATGAAATCATACCATGATCAGAAGTAACTCGGTTTCCTCAGTTTCTTGCTATAAATATACATCGCGAGTGTGTTGCCTTGTACTCATTAAACGAGCCGCACATGTTAAATCGAATACACATTACATTTAGACTAAATTGGTTTCCGTGAAAAAACCGTAATCAGACCATTTGGTCCAGTAATGTGTTTTATTATTCAGTTGTAACCGTTGGCGGTAATAGAGAATAGAAGATTTCGCATTTAAAAGGTTTCAACGATTTAAACGCTCAATGCGAATTGCGACTTTAACGCACCAAATTACCCTTCCATTTGAGTGCAATATTTGTTGTTTTATGATTAACATTTAAGAGTACATTTACAGCCGTTTATAAGGGTGATAAAAATAAATGACACCAAGACTCAAGGGCAACGATTTTCTTGCCATGAAATGACGAAGGAAATCTGTGGATAATTTTTCTTAATTGAATGCTTGGTAGGAAGCAAGTTAAAATCTCTGTAACTGCCTCCTGTATCCGAGCAACTTCGTCTGTTTGGATTATTTTAGTTATGTGAGGGAGGTAAGTTACATCCCCACGTTTTGCCTCGAAAAATACTCTACCTTTAATTAATTTGAAGTCAAAATACCTCGAGGATGAAGTGTATCGAGCGGTCACATTAGAAATTAAACAGAACTATCAGATCAAAGGGAAGGAAGGATCTTCGCAAAGGAAGAGACTTAGCTTTGAGTTGAAATGTATCATAGAATTATGAGTGATGTATATAACAAATGCGTATTTTGCTTTGTTTAAAATGTAAGTTCCTTAATTTTGACATGTCAGACGGTTCATACTTCCAAGCCTAGGTTGAAATTTGCATTTGAAAAGCTTAGGGTACACATATGTACCATGCCCCTCTCGCGCGCTCATCAAACCACGTTTTGAAATCCTGTTTTCATTCTACGATTATTCTTTTTATTTCGCAGAGGCATGTTGCATGGCCTTCACTCCACAAAGCTCGCCGACCCGCGTAAGTAGAGAATCCATAGGGCTATCTTATTTACTGATTAATGGCTTCGCCAGGGGCTTTACAATAATCGCGACTTCACCGTTACAAACGAGCTTTACACCATCCAAATCATTTTATTTGGATTCAAAGGAATTTGTTGTCTGTCCGCGTTCGCAGTGCTTATTTAGGGTCATCGGTTTAATGACATGAATTGGCAGTGTTTTGTTTTGTACATTACTATTGTCGGATAACTGTGTTAATTGAGCAAAATTGCAAGACTGGATGTGATGTTCGATAATTTAGCGTAAAGTTATTTCGAACCTCACACCAAGAGCAAAGTTTGTTTACATAAGATGCAAGATTCGATCGTTCGAATGTTTGGTTGACTTTTGTCGATTTCCATACCTAGAAACATATGCTCTCAATACTTAGTCACGCGATCGAGTCAGTTCGATTGACTACTTTGCAATCGTACCTCAAGTAATTCGTTCGTGACAAGATTGAAATGTTTCCGAGCTGAAGTTTAACCGTCTGCTGCTTATTTGTACTTCTTTTGGACTGATTAACGACTCACGATTTGTTTGGATGAAGTTTGTACATAAAGTTTCATGGCGTGCCCATATGGTGAGAGATGTGTTGTTTTGGTAAACTAACTTCTTACCACTGGAAAGTGTGGGTTTGTTTTTGGGTCTTTGCTATATCAGCAAGCCTTGAAACAAGATCCGAATTGTCCCGTATTCTTCCATAATCGTTTTTGTTAAATTAATACTCTTGAGCTGTCAACGGGTCTCTTTGTTTAGTTATTTTTGCTCCCATAACTTAAACTTCCAGATTAAAAGCATGATTCAGCAGAACTTAATGGTTAATTTGGAAGCTGTACTTCATTAGTCCTCAAGCTGTATTTTAACTGTGATGATCTTTCAAATGGGAAAATATTTAAAGAAGGTTTAAGAGTGATTATTTTTTTTCTCTCTAATATAAACATTAAATTGACAACTTAGTCTGGTTCAAACTTTTAAATGACTGGGATTATTGCACTAATTTTCTGCAGTTACCTCAGCATTTTAAACTCACCGATTCTCTTACAGCAAGCAAAGTAGATAACCAAAAAATATTTGCAAATCACACTTCCAACAATATATTGTAGTGTTACAGTAGCCATATAAGCTTGTTTCATTCAATAACAATGTGATGTTGGTACTGTGGAAAGATTGTTCCTCACTGTAAGTGATTTGAAAGGGCTAGGCCACTGCCAATCCCATCATAATTGAGGTGAAAAAAATTTCCTGTCATATAATTGTACTGTATGCAAGTGCATTTCTGTGGCAGAATCAATCAGTCTATTTTAAATAACTTGCTTTGTACAGAGTTAAAAATGGCAGGTATTACTCAGGTAATAAAAATGTCAGGTATTTACTCTTTTACAATATTCAGTATAATAATCCCAGGGATTTGAGTGTCTATTCTGGGATAAGAGTGGAAAGAATTAACTCTACAAGGGCTATTTCAGGTACAATATTATACTGTAACACCTTAAGCTGTTGATGACATACAGTACTAAGACGTATTAACTGACTCCAAGGAAGGAATTTGTCACAATACTTGATGTGTAATTTTCTTTTACCAGAACAAGGCCAATCTTTCTGTTTGCTTGAAGACAAAACTTTAAGTTAAAGATACAGTGCTAGAATGTTGCTAGGATTAGAATTAAAGAAGAATCCCCAAAGTTGTTGTACTAGATTGACAAAACAAACAGCCCAACTGAGAAGGACAGCCAATGGATCTTGTTAATGGTTGCAACAACAGGTTTCCTCACAGGCTTAAATTAGACCATGTTGTACTTGCAGAAAGGGTGTATAATTAATAATTTGATTACTTTAAAATGGATAGCGTAACATGCAGTGGTGGTTTGTACATGTAGTGGCATAAAAGTTTAAAGACAGACATCTTAGAACAAAAAGATACTTAAAATATCATCTAAAATAGGAAGGTATTGATTAAAAATAACCCTGAAATCCTTAGTAAAAGCACAAAAGGTTAAGATTAAAGTAAACCAAATTAATAGAATTGTTGTGGCTGGTGGTTAATTATAAAAGATCAAGAAGTTTAAGGAAGTATGCATTTTTGTCAGTTAGGTGTTAGACAGGTATTGTCTAGTACTTGCATTCTAGTTCAAGGCCACTATTTTATGACAAGATTTTTTATTGTTACTGTCTTACTCCATAAGAAGATTTATTAAAACTACCTGGTGATATCCGGATCCTTTATTTTGAAATACTCACTATGCTTAAATCAATCAGCAATTTATTCACTATCCCATAGATAGCCATGTTTCATGTGCATGTGTAGCTCTAACTTTTGTGTTAGTGTGAGAAAAATCCTATTTACTGTTCTATAGTGTGGCAGCATGTGCTTTTTTGTATTTTCCATAAAGAGTTTTGCATTTGTATTAATTTGAAAGGAGTGAATACTTTGCCTTTGTGGCAGGCAATATTGTATGGGAAATGCTGGAATGGAAAATATGGGCGAACAAAGATGCAATGGCCTCCTCCTCCCTCCATACCCTTTATGTACTTCCATGACTTAATTCCTCTTTTTCCTTCTGCTTCAATTGCCTGCCACAGAGCTAGGCTAGTGACACACAACCAGTAGTGAAGCTTGTAGTGCTTGGACTGCACTAATACTGCTTAGAAACTAATATTTTAGTGGTCATACTGGTCACATTCTCTCTTGTTATTAATAGTGCAAACAGTGTAACAGAGGGCCAGGGAAGCTTGCTTTTTTCTTTGGCTAATTTTAATTTTATCTCCATGTTGTAGGGTGGGAAGGTGATATTTATTACCTACTCTGATGAATATCCTTTGCCAGACAGTGGAGATTTTTATATGGTATTCGAAGGAAAAAATCAGCGCCATGTTACAACAGCACAGCAGCTGAATGCATTCACTCTCCGTGCTATTGTGCCTGGTAAGTCAAATAGTAATTTAAGCCTTTAAGCCCTGATATCGACATACAAATTCTTGAGACTGATCACCATACATTTCCTTAAGGAATTAGTTGAGAGAATGTGACAAAAGATCAAAGCTTTTCCCCTTGGGTGATCATTAATTTAATACTTCTCATAACCTTTCCTCCTGGTCATGTATTCTCGATGTTGTTGGGAGAAAACTAATGTTAGGGAACTCTTGGGGCTGCTATTGCCCAAAATATTTAAAACTTAGAAATGAATTTTTTGCTCAAATACAAAGTCATCTCCATAATTTTCAGCAGCTTACTCGGACCTGGTGATTAAACTTATGAACTCTGATATTTACATGTATCTTAATTTATGATAGATGAACTATATCTCGTTACTGAATAATTTGCGTGACAGTGTACTGTCATGTAAGAATGAATAAATTTCACTTGATTATCTGTTGTTTACCTTTTGCAATACTGTAAATAATTATAGTGATGTAAATAAAGGGTATCATTGTTGTTGTTGCTTAATGGAAGTTCAACTGTAAATGTGAATGAAAAAAAAAATGATTATAATTCCCAAAGTTTGAAAGAAACTGGGCTAAACTAGCATTCAATCTTTGCTTTGGTGGGGATCAAATCCATTTAAGGCAGGTATTAAATAAAACTTGTTATTTTTGAAGTAATACTTAAATGATCAGAAGTAATAAAAAGTATGTGCTGATAAAATTCTTGTATTTCTTTTAACAGATCATGACCAAGCCGAGAAGGTGTCACTTACTATATACTGCACAAAAGATAACAAACTGGGATCACTATCATCGCACAAATTTTCATACTTGCTGGAAATTGAACAGATCATTGCACGACTTTTGGCAGATAGTGCATCAGAGAGCAAGTTATTTGAATGTGTTGGATCTCTATCTGTCATATCAAAAAACTTTACTAAGGAACTGAAGGACATCCTAGATTCCAGGATAACAAATGCATTTGAATTTCTGGATTTGTCTCCTTCTTGGTCACTGTTTGGAGAAAATGGCATAGAAAATTATTCAAACAGAAATGGTAAGTAATAAGAGGCTTAAATCTTTGTTAAGTGCTGATAGACATAATTGGTGATAGTTATAAGGATTATGTGGTGGTTTAATGATTTAAAGGGTGCAATTAATATACAATGTACACTACTCCATGGAGAACATTTCCTCTGTTTTTTCCTCTGCAAAAAGGTTTTAGTTTCCCAGTGTCTGTTCACTCCAGTGTGCTATGTGTTAAAGGTCAAAACTGAATTTGGGTTAAGTTTTTTAACCAAGGGTTACTCTCAGTATCTATTGTCTTCAAGCCATAAATTATTACAATCTTCTACAAGTGGGTGTTCAGAGGACCTCTGGATACCCTTCTGCCTAAGACCTTAGTTTACTGGTAAAGTACTTGTTTGATGGACTAACCTGAGGCTGACGGTGTGCTCCATATACCCCCCCCCCCCACCTTACCATCAGTGCTCTGTTTTATGGGTGTATAAAGCTACGTTAAGCTACAGAGAAAGAAAAGAAGTTGAGACAAGGATTTGTGGTCACACCCTGGAACCAAACGTGGACCATTCCGCGCAGAAGGCCATGCACTAACACCACTGTCCTGCAGAAAACTGCATTGTTTATAGTTGTGTCATAGTGTAGAAACTCTATGTTTAAAGAATTATTTTGTCGTGCGGCCTCTGGGGCTCCTTGAGTTTACTGATCAAATTTTTAACAAGTTACTTTGAATTCAGGTCAGGAAACTCTGCTTCATATTTGTGCCAGACTGGGTTTCACTCAGCTGGCTACATACCTGCTAGATCAGCCTGGATCTATGGAGGCACTTAACATGAAGGACAAGGAAGGAAAAATACCAGAGGAGATTGCACGGGAAAAAGGAATGACTTTACTTGCAGATATGTTTTCAAGGTAAGTTTCACAGTCAAATCTCCCTAATACAGTGGAACCAAGACCACAAAGACCACAGTATAATGAACAATATATGGCAAAGAAACTATATATAAAAAAACCTCTTTCTAGTGGACATATTTTGCCAGTCCCTTGGGCATTTGTTATATTTAGGTTCCACTGTACAGATAATGAAGAGATAAAAAGAAAACAATTCTTGTCATTGTGTGAATTATTTAATAGAGGTATTCATATGTTAGTTATACCATAATTATTGACAAATGGTAGACATCTTTCCATTGTCCGTACCCCTACAGATCAAAGAAATGGCATCAAAATTCTCAGAAAGTGAGTGAAACCATGAGCTTTAGACTACTGGCTTCAATGCAAAGTTTTGAACTTTATGACATCATTTCTTATGATGAGTTTTAAGGGCAGAGTGCTCATTAGGGATCGGAGATCAGAGAATAATAAATTGTCCGTTTGCTGCTCATAATATTGTCCTGCTAACATTAGGTAGCCTATGAGTATTTTTTATTCAGATGTGGAGCCTGTTTTAAAATATTCTGTTGTAATGTTACACCTTTCATCTGCTACTAGAATTCTTAATGACAACCCTGTAAGAGCAGAGACAATGGAAGATAAATTCTTACCCATTCACAATAGCATTGGAAGTTTTAATCATCCGTATACAATTATGGCAAATTTTCTGAGTACAAATTAAATTAGTTTGTGGGATACAGGGGTAATAAATAACAACATCATAAAATCCCTTTTTATGTAGGTATTACGAGGGGTACCTTCCGCAAGTGCCTGCAACGAGGCTAATTCATTTATCTTTTGTGGAATGTGCCTATCCAGATCTTCACGATTTGTAACAATTTTAGAGGTTTACAATGGATTTTGCAATAGAAAAGGATGACACTCAACTTTAGAAAAAAACTTTGGTACATTCTAGGCTTTCACTTCTATTAAAAAGTAACACATAGCTTGAAGCTTTGTTGGTAAATTGGAGCAAGTTTATAGCACTTATATTTTATGGAAATTCAAAACTATAAATGTTAGAAAGTATACTATAGTTCAAGTGAGCATGAGGCCTTTGACTGCTAAAATTAAAAATTAAAATTAAATTCTGAGCTTTCGCCAATCAACGGCATCATCAGGGATAAGAAAAATATTCCACATGGTAATATGCATATGAAAAAATTGGTGTAAGCAAAATGTGAGGTATAACTTGAATAAAATACAAAGATCTAATGATCGAGTGGCACGGGACAAAGAGTCTCTCGAAAGGCCCGAGTGTCAAAAGGAAAAATGATTCATAATGACATTGGTCTTTAAAACAAAAGGTCCTCAAATTTGTTGCATTCCTCATGGGAGTTTAGGGCTGTCTTCAGTGTAAATCGAGCTGCAAAAGGACACGACCTGGTTGACAAAAATCTCTCCAAAGGCAAAAATAACTCGTAAAAAACAAAAGGTCCTCAAATGCATTGCATCCCTCACGGGAGGTGAGAACTGGCTTGATGTAAATTGAACTGCAAAGAACATACTGGTTCTGATAAATGTTTTTAGAATACAACCACATTCCTTGATTAGCTACCACATAAAATTCAATTTACAAAGGAAAAGATAACACTGAAAATCGAGCTGCAAAGAACAAGCTGATCCTGACAAAAATTGGATCGTAAAACCCTATTCCTTGATCAGCTGCTCCTTTAAATGCAATTTATAAAGCAAACTAGAGTACTAATAGCCCTTTCAAACTAGAAATCGTATTAAAGCTTGCTCACCTGTTACACGGGATCACCCAATTTTGAACCACGGAGGCATAAATACAAGGTCATGACATCACTGCCCAAATATGGGGTCTTACTTTGTCTTACACTCCAATGTTGTCAAAAATGCAAAATTTTAGAGGGTTACGCAGAATTTTACAGTTTTTGCCTACATTGCACAGGATTATGACTCTTCCGCCTAGGCAACCTCGCTTCTTAGCTCGGTAAATTTGCCTCGTTGGCATAGACTGTAGACCATAAAATAATATTTTAATAATAATAATACTTTATTAATGACAAAAGTTGATCAAACAGATACATACATTTAGCCAGGCTGAAAGCCAAGCTTTCATTTGTATGTTCTAAAAACTAAAGCAGTAAATGTCAAACTAATGGAAACTCCGCTATGGGCTGTTGACTAATAAGACACTTAGTGTGTGAAACATCACTAGGTTACAGTAATATGTATGGATTCAGTGAAGTTTTATAGTAGTTTGGGGAGGTGGGAGAGGAGTGGGGTGATAAAGAGGACTTTGCATGGAGCATGAAGGCATCTATCAGTGCCCTTCAACATTTGATTTTCATGATTAAATGGATGATTTTGATGATTAAATTTCGGAATTGTAAATTATTGCCCAATCCTAAGTTTATCAAATTGTCAAAAAAAAAAAGCTCTGATGATTATTACAAACAACTACAAAGTTAATAACTTTGATGAAGGAAAAGGTCAAATTTGAATAACTCTACAGGTCCCCCAAATAGGTATTTTTAATAATATTTTTGAATATCTCTGTGACAACGTTTTGTGTTATGTAAGAATTTACATTTTAGTTATGACTGTAATGTACGTATAATAAATCTTCTTTCATCATGCCACATGAAAGTGTAAAATCATGAACAAGAAAGCAAATTCAATTAGAGCTTAACATTAACAACAAAATTAATCACAACAGCTAGGGGCAGAAAAATTGATATTTTCCTCAGAAGGTTCAATTGAAAAAAAATGTTTTATGATGCAGCCCCACAGGATAACTGTTTTAATCATGTGTGGATGTTTCTGTAATGCCACAATATTCTTGCTATGTAAGTGAGAAAGAAAGTGAGACATGTCAGGTATGTCATGATTGCACTATGCATAATAGCTGTCACAGCTGACAAACCAAGTAAAAACCCAGCAAGCCACCAACACTGTTATCCAATTTTGGATCTCAGGTTTCAGCTGTACAAGCATTGTCATGTTTGAATGAATGACAGATGGGATCATCACAGTTGTATGTTGTGATCAACCTTTGTGGTTTTAAAAAAAATAGCCTGAAAATGGTCATATTTTTTTCATAACTGCTTAGTTTGATGACTAAAGGTTTGGTGAGGATCATCACATACATTATTATCATTCATTTTTTTGATCCACTATTCATGATTTCAGTTATTTCACCCTGCATTCACTATTAGGTTTTAGTATTTTTTTGTTTAATATTTATATCTCGTATTTGACAGAGGTCCTGGTGATTGTCAAGAAAGGATGGCGAAGGACACTAGCAAACCGCAAGTAAAGAAAAGTGAAATAGGAACCACAACAATATCAAGTTACAAGTCACCTCAACAGAACTCTCTTGGTAAATCAAAAAGATATTTTTTAAACAAAAGCTGAACTGACATGCAGTAGCACATGTATGTTTTCTCTCTATCCTTCATTGTTACTCAAACTAAACTGTAAAATCATTGGAGTTTTGTATATTTTTAGAGGCAGTCTGACACTCCATCAGTGTATATTTCAGCATTTATGTCTCCAATATACTTATAACACCTAGCCATGTGAAAAATACAAACTTAAGTTGTATGCTTCAGTATTGTACTGATTGCACATGTTTGATGAATGACCAGATTCTTGATGCATGAATTTAACATCAGAGAGAATTTAAAAGTTCCTTTATTTCAATTTTATTACCCTAATCCCAAGACAAAATAAAGTACAGCGCTGCTAATGGTAGCTTGTCAGAAATCATTTAAACCTATCATCATTATAAACTGTTTTTTGTTTTGTTTATTTTTTTTTGCAGAAAAAGACATTGAAATGCTCCGAGACATAAACTCTTTGGTTGAAGAAGAGGTATGTGATGCCAAATTAACCTTGCCTTGAAGGGAAAGATACTAGGTACTACTCCCCTTAGGGTTTTTCAGGGACAATTTGCAACACTGGTTGGGGAACTTTTGCCAAACTGCTTATAGTGCAGTTTACATGTACAAGTAATGAAGGATGAGTAATGATGCCTCCAACGTGAGTGTGAATTTGAGACAGAACACCACACAGGGGTCTAAGTCCCTTAGTTACTTTTTGGCCTTTTTAAGGTCCGACAAGGGTTTGTAACAGCCTGCTCAGCTGGCTGGCTCATATCCTTGGTGTAAGGTTGAGAAGCTGCTGTCATACAAAGACAAAGTACCTCAGATCCTTGGCCATGCTGGCCTTAATTTTGACCTGAACCCTTGGCCCCTATCCTAGATCTGCCAAATGATTGGGCAGCTATGTAGATCTTAAGTTAGATTCCAGCGGTAGCAGCAGTGAAATGTACCAGTTGCTAGTGTATTATGACATGGAACTTTCCAGTAGATAGAAGTTAGTGATCTATGCTTTTGTTCTGCTTGTCATCAGATGAAGAAAAGAATTCCAAAGCTGCGTCACTCATGGCCAATAAGAAGAAAAACCAAGGATGTCACAGGTCTGATTGACATTTAAAATAACGTTTTAGAACTGTACCAAAACAGGTGAATCATTAATGGTTTTCTATCTTGTGCTGAAGTGAAACAAGCAAAATCATTCATTTTTTTGCTTGATTTGCAGTTTAGCTGAAAATGTGTATCTTATCAATAGTGAGCTTATGCAACAGGATGGGAGAAGAAAGAAGACAGCAAAACCTTCCGTGATAAGCGTGACAACTGATAACGTGTTTGAAAAAAGTTTCCCTCAAACTTCACCTTCCATTTGACAGATCTTTTAGTTTAGACCAGAACACAGTATTGTTAAGTGAATATTGAGAAAAATCACACAAGTAGTAGCCCTGCACACAAAATGTTTCGCTGTCCTATTCTTTTTGCCAACATGTTGCATAAGCTCGCTAATATTGATTGAAATCACATCATCATCGTCGTCATCATCATCATCATCATCATCATTTTTAAATTGCTGTTACAGAAGATGCATCAAGTAGTGATGAAGAATTAAAGCAAATTAACAGAGAACTTTCACCAAAGAAGTTCACAAGTCAGCTGAACAGTGTGTCTACAGGAAGAAGCAGTGGTGGTGGCAATCGACATTTACTAGGTACATAGTTTAAGTCGTACATGAAATTTGGGCTCACGGTTTGAGTAGTTATGGAAAATTTGCTGAGCTTCCCTCAGATAAGGCAATCATACAGTTAAACCTGGAATTGCCTGGATTTATTCTCAGTAGTCCCGAGTGCATTCCCTAGGCTACCCTTCTAAATAGCCAACAGGTTTGCCTCCAGTCAGTTGGTTTCTTAAGGTCATTTTGTGAATTTTCAAATGTATGTTTCTGTCCTTATTTGAGGGCCAGAATGCAAACTATGGGTCACCAGAAATTGTGTTACCCCTGTCAAGTCCATTTTTTGTAGCTTAGTGGCACTCACTGGACCCCTGTTAGTATCTTTCTACTCAATAGAGTGTGTCTGCTTGAAGGGAGCAGTAGTTTAGGACTGACAAAATAGTGCTTCTGTCTGCTAATAAACCCTTTCTGCATTCCACTCCAGTAAGCACAAACAGTAAGATTAGATTTTAAGGCTTGGGTAGAAATTGCCCAAGCCTCGAGTTGATGTGATATTTGGAAAATTAGAAGATGTTTATGTGATATACTACTAAAGTGTTTCCTGCTTATTCCCCTCTTTTTCTTTGCAGAGCAAAACCTTAAAAGACTGCGAGACATCAATGAAGAGATACAAAAACTTCGAATGGTTAACTCCCATAAAGGATCTCGAGAGGTACACTGTTCAAAAGAAAAGTCCAGGTCTTATAATGCAGCTGTAAATCAGCTGCTGACGTTTTTGTATTTTTGGTATTTGTAGGGCAGTAGAGGTGGAATGCAAGCAAGGCATCTGCGTCGCCTGTCTTGTCCATCATTGAGTGGGCAGGACATCTTACAAGCTCATGTTATAGCAGGTTAGAGGGAATACCATGTAATACAATGTTATTGTCTAGCTTTTGGGACAAAGTTGACAACTGAGTTTCAAGTCCTACACTGCTCAGTATGTATGTTTTTTTAATACAAGGCTTAAAAAATGGATTTCCTTGTTTTCCTATTTACCTTCCATGGTTAGCATGATCGCATAATCATGACAGTGTCCTGGGGACCAAAAGGATTATCTAGGAATAAAATACCTTGGATTGTTATATAAATTCTTCCTCTCAGTGTCATGGAAAATGTATGGGAATGGTTTGGAGAATGTGTCATAATGTTAATTTTTAATTGGGTTAAACTGACCTTTCCTGAGATGTTGATATTGGGTTCCCTGTGTCCACCAGCAGGAAAAGCCAAGGAGGAGAAGCCAGTTTTAAATGGTACAGTTGGAAAAAAAGCGGAGAAATATCTCCCAGCGAGTGATAAAGTACGAACTCTTCCAACAAAAGGATATACTCAGAGACTGGAGGATTCTGATCCAGCTATAGACTCTAAACTCCTTTCTGTTGATGGTAAAAGTGACAGTGTACGGAGAGCCCATAGCTGGGGAAAATGCGACGAGGAAAGACCAGAATTGCACAAGCGAGTTAGCTCAAGCCTCGATGATTTGTCGAAGGACGTCAGTGGTGACGAAAATAAAACTGTCAAAGCTCGAGAGAAACTTGACGTTATTAAAAACAAGCGACCAGTGTCATTAAATCTCGAAACACTTGAATCGCCAAGGGAAGAGGCGAATAGACTTGCAGACATTTTAGATTCAATAAGGAAAGCTAGCGACAAGACCAAATCGACTAGCAATGTTTCTTTGGCGTCACTTAACGATGTTGATGTCAATTTGAATAATCAAGAGAATGCTCTCTTGAATCCGAATAGAAGTAATCTCCATACAAAGTCCTACTCGTACAGTTGTTTGGCAGATCTGAAGCTTGGGGATGATGGAAATCCTGTTGACGAACAAAAGACAGGGTAAGTTGCTTTAACCCAAACTCCGTCCCAGAGTTCTCTCCCTACGGAGAAACGGGTAGGAGAGAACCCTGGGAACGAGGTTGGCCGGAACCTGTTAATGTATTACAGAGATGCCCAAATATGGAGATCTAAGATCTGGAGACTATGGACCTTACGATCCCTAGCTTCATGTTTTATGAAAGACGTAAATAAGCGACGACGACATTTTCTTTCTCTTTCTGAACTTGAAAGTGGTTCTTGGGAGTTCAGTTCCAGAAGGGTTCGGCTACATTTGTCGAAGAAAGCCTTGCATTCTTTCAATCTTCAGCGCGATTATTCGAACAGTGTTGGAATAATTGCGCTGAAGATTGAAAGAATGCAAGTTCACTTTTTAAGCGACATTTTCGTCTCCGTCGCCGTCCTCGGATCTTAAAGTCCCTACTGTCTCTTTGGTAATACCTCCGAACGATGATATTATGTTTAATTTGAGTGAAGGATCCAGGAAATTGAAAAAAGGTGGCGGCTGGGACACTTGCCAGCTATCTAGTTACTGTTTCTTTTAACTAAAAAAATAATACAAAATTTCACAGAAAAAGAGAAGGGGATGGTACCCTCAGACCACCCCTAAATCCGCTCATGGAGTGAGTACCTGTAAGAGGACTAGAACAGCGGACATCCCTAACTATGAGTACAGCCTATTTATTCATTTGTTTTTGACGTACCTGTAGGAAGTGAACCTTGGTCAAGTGTTTGTGTATTGGTCTTTGAAAGATAAATAATGTTAATGATCATGACGCATAACGGCAATAACTCAAAGCTCTTAACAGCCATTAACTTTACAGCCATTTATGCATTGACAATAATATTAACAAAAATCAAACTGAATGCCATAATGCTTCTAACTTTTAATAATCTCTGCAAGTAGCGGATATTTCGAGGACCGAGTTTGTCAAGGGTTCCCCTTGTGATTTGAGCTTGTCTTATTTTAAGTCAAACAACATTTGACTGATCTTTTAAGTGATTTGTTTAATGTTCTTAATGAGATACTTTGTATTTCTTTGTACGAACATTTGAACAACAATCAATATATTTACACACAGATCTCAATTTAGTCCCGAGGTACAGAAGAGGACTCTATCAAAGGCAGAGACCCAGTTATCTTTGTACGACTTTCTCAATGACGAGTAAGTTATTTTTGTAAAACTGTGAAATGACCAGAACATAGTCATACTGCCCGCAGACAAAGGACGAGTGACTGTTGTTATGGACAAGACAAGCTACAACGACAAAATGGACTCGCTTGTTAACGACAAACAGACCTACGAAGTACTCAAACGAGACCCGACACCCGCACTGCAACGCAAACTTAACAACAAACTGCTTACACTGAAGAAAACCGACAAGATCGACTTTCGACGCTACAACAGACTGAGGTGTAGTGTTCCGCAGCCACCCAAGCTGTATGGACTACCAAAACTACATAAACCGAACATACCTATGCGGCCCATAGTTTCTTTCTGTGGGTCCCCGACCTACCAACTGTCTAAATACTTAACTAACGTACTGAAACCACTGACGGAGGAATCTAGACATAAACTACAGTCTACTGAGAACTTTATTGACGCCATTAAGACGATACAGATACCGGACGACCACAAACTAGTGTCCTTTGACGTGAAATCACTGTTCACCAGTATTCCACTTCAATTGGCTCTAGACTGTACTGAGAACGCTATTAAGAACTCTACTGCTGAACTACCACTACCTACAGACGACATCATGGACCTACTAAACCTCTGTTTAACTTCGACGTATTTTCAGTACAACGGGAAACACTACAAACAGTTACACGGTACAGCTATGGGCTCTCCAGTTTCTGTTGTTGTAGCAGAAATTGTCATGCAAAACATCGAGGAACAAGCCCTAGCTACCTACACGCGAACTATACCCATCTGGTTACGTTACGTTGACGACACATTCACCGCCGTACACAAAGACGGAATCGACGATTTCCACGAACACCTTAACAGACAGAACGCGGACATACAGTTCACCAAGGAGATCGAAGAAAATGGTAAGATACCTTTCCTAGACTGCTTGGTCACTCGCAACAACAACAAACTACAAACGACTGTTTACAGAAAACCGACACATACCGACCGATTACTAGACCAGTCTTCGTACAACCCGACCTCTCACAAGGCTACTACTATCCGGACTTTGACGAGGCGAGCGCAACTAGTTTGCGATTCACCTAACAGCCTACACGACGAGACTGATTATCTTTACAACGTTTTTAGTAAGAACAATTACAACACGGACTTTGTTAGACGGAACACCCACAGCAACACTGACACTCAGACGAACGTCAACTCTGGCCCTGTTACGACAGCTACTGTACCGTACATCAGAGGTACCTCTGAAACTATTGCACGTATATTACAACCTTACAATATACGTGTTGCACACAAACCCATAACCACTTTACGACGCCTGCTTACTAATGTCAAGGACAAAGACAAACCGGAGGACAGACAGGGAGCAGTATACAAGATCAAATGCTGCGACTGCCAGGCTTCTTACATTGGTGAGACCGGCAGAAACCTTAGCACGCGACTGACCGAACACAAACGAGCAACGAGGAATGGTGACGTCAACAATCACATTGCTGAGCATCATTTACAGACAAAACATCAAATTGACTGGGACTCTGCGACATGTATAACGTATTCTACAGACTACCATCAACGTCTTACTTTGGAAAGCTGGTTCACTAACTTAGAACAGACGCCACTGAATCGTAGCCAACAGTTACCAGCGCCGTACAAACGACTTATTGACGGGATGAAGCGAAACTAACTACGAGAGATCGACTGGAGAACTGACAATTTGACTAACAATAGACGACTGCTTAACTGTGACAATAGACGGATCGAAACGCGCCAATTACTGATTACGAGTCTTCATAGCCAATGACATCGCGGCTTCACTGACAGACGACCAATAACATCTTGACTTTATTGACCAATCAGATCAATAACCAGAGTATATAATACCATCTACTGACGTGACACAACTCACTTTGACTCTGAAGATGACTACCGCACAGGTTGTCGAAACGTCAGTCACTGTCAACGACAACAGTCCTATTCAGGACTACGTTAACCCGGACGATCAAACTCAACCTACTTTTGAAGTTATTTTTGAAAACAAAAAAAAAAAAGAAAAGAAATGACTTGTTGTGTTTTTAAAAATATTGTTCTTTTTTGTTTACTTTTTTATGGATATCAATAGAACAAAGATTGTTGGTGTTGTGAGAATTACCTTTTCTATGCTTTTCTGTGTGGTTGAAGTCCAGTATTTCCGTTTTCTGTCATACTTTTCATTTATGCAGCTTGCAAAATCGTTAACTTTTATAAAGTGAATAAACGTAATGGCTATGGTAAAAAATGCTTCTGCTGTTTAAATTATTATTTATTTGCCAGATTTATGTTTTCTTCTTTAATCTTTTTATTAAAAATGATAATTAGAATAATAATAATAATAAATGTAATTTGACAATAAAGAACGGGTAGCGTTCATTTACGCCGCACCTTTTTAGCGAGGGTTGCGCAGATTCTGTGATCATGCCAGACACTCGACCTTCATTTAGTAATTAAATATGGTTTTGTTGGCTGAACTTGATTATGTGATATTTAACTTAGTAGTTTTATAACTACATGTTTTTAAAAAAACAAAAAGTAACTCCCACGTCTAATGGTTTTGTTTAATGATACGGCACGCTTTAAAAGATTGAAAGCGGAATCATGTGCAAAGATAACGTTAAACATCAAAAGCCTTTCATTGCCAAGTCAAGACTCATATTCAGAAATATAAATTTTAAACAAGGTTTAAAGGTTTCACTTTGTGAGGTGTAATTTTTAACTAAGAAATGGTCTGATAAAGCAGTTAAAATATTGAGTAACCTGTAAGTTGTTTTGTTTTGCCGTTAATATCTTGTTCAGTGAAAAAAGGCGCCAACTACATTTAAATGCAAAAGCTGCGAAGAAGTGGTATTCGCTGCATGCTCTTGTAACCATAAGGTAATGTATAACAATAAAGTTTATTTCTAATGATGTTTCTAATGATTTAAATATAAAATAAAAACGAAAGTAGAAATACAGATACCAAAACTTAATAGTAAAGATGTCTTAAAAAGTGTAACCTGAGGAACAGGGCGCAGTAGGTGTGTTATTTTATGCGTTACACAGGCGAGTGTAAATCGCGAGGAAGTAGGAGACTCAAGCTTAACGCGTTCTTCGTGTTCCGCGGTCCTGTCTTGAACGGCATTTCTGCAGGCGACTATTCAAAAATAAGAATTACTGATTGATTGAGGCTGAGTATCATCTGAAGAATTATGGAGATCGAGGAGGATAACACCCTCTGAGATCTCCATAATTCTTCAGATGTTACGAAAGCTGAATGTAATGATTGTTTTATTATTCATTCAAAATAATTCCTAGTTTAAAAACAAGTTAAAACAGGCTTACCTCGCCATCGGTGTTAAGTTCATCTTCGATAGTGCATGTTTATCGGCAAATTTAGGAGATAAAGGGTTGTTCAGGTCTGCAAATGTTCTCTAAATAGCAGATGTCGTCCGTCGAGTTGTCTTCGTTCGCCTATCACTACCGAAACAACTCAACCTTGTCCCCAGGTCTACTCGGTTAACGGTTCAATAATCTGGCAATTTTGCAGCACGATTAACATCAATTTTCACATATCGCAAAATTCTTCCAAATTTGGTCGGCAATAGCTGGTTATGATGAATCATACTTGGGATTTTAGCCAATCAGAAACTGAGAAATGTTTTGAATTAATAATGATCTAGTTTATTTTACCTTTTCCAAGCACCTGGCAAAGTTTTCATTCTAAACGACCTTAAGTGAAGAAAATTAACATCGAATAATAAGTTTTTCGTTCATGAATACCATAACATTAAAATCGCTGTAGTTCATGATGAAGGTTACGTTAAACCGTTCATTCAAAAGTGCTTCGTTGTAGGTTAATCAGAAACTCAACTACTTGCGTAAACGATAAAACTTACTTCTTACTGCCCCCGTACTTCTTCCTATCCCCTGTTCATATTGGGAAAAATACTTCGTTCTTTAAGTGGAACATGTTGTAAGATCTTGTAATACTCCGGTTTTGTTATCACAGGGAGGCCCACGATAAATCTCAAAACAAATTGTCTCTAGAAGAGTTTCTGGGCGAACAGTAAGTATTGAATGAGGCTGAGTATCATCTGAACAATTAAGGAGATGTTGGGATTTTAGCAAGTCAGAAACGGAGAAATATTTTGAATGAATAGTAATTATCGCCTGCGCAGAGATTTCGCCCAGAAGGCGAAATCCCGACGAGGCATCATAGTAGTTGCAGTTGAAATATACAGTCAGTATGGGGCCACATGGAATCGTTAGGTAACGGTGACGTTTCTATTGTCCACGCCCGCAAGTATGAATGGTTAGGATGACGTCAAATAGAAAATCCCCGAAGGGATCGCTTAGACTGATTTTGTGACACTTATTGTACAGTCATACTTCGATACTCTTTTGCGTTACGTGTTATCGGTGACATTCTGCGGAGCAGCTGTTTTGAAAGTTATGGACCGTAAAAAGACAATCTCGTTAAGCGCGGATGAAATTTTAAGGGGCTTATATAAACACTTGGAGAGTTTGCCAGACACGAGTTTATCATTCACAAATCTTTGATAGGAAACGATTTTCCATAGGCAAATCTCTTGGGGGGAATAAGTCTCAGTCCACAAACAAGCAGGTTTCCCTATGCAAACGAGTGAATCAACGTCTAGCTTATCGCTAGCAGAACTATGGACAATTACAGAAATTCGCAGGCAAATAAATTATGTGCTCACAGATGTCCTTCTATATTTTTTTAAAAAAAGTATTTTCTTAATAGTTAAAAAAGACTAGAACGCGCGAGCGTGAATTGATCAAACCGTTTAATTTCCGAGGCTTACTTTCCGGCTATTAAAATGAGCTGTATGTAAAAAGTGAAATAGAAATAGCGAAAAATTACCACTTTTAATCAAATCTTTTCTAATAGTTTAGAATAAACTATTCTCGAAACAGGCTACTGTTAATACGACCAGATTTTCATGGCCGCGGCGTTAAAGGGTAGTGTTTACCAGCGGGTGTTTCAGTGTATATACTTCCCTGTACTTGCCTAATAACAATGTTTGCTTTGTTTTATTTTTCAGCGGCCCGGAAAGTGCCGACGATTCAGAAGAGCCTGAAAAGGTGAGACAGTTGTCAGTATTATATATAACTAACGGGGTGGTTGTTTGCCGTCAGACCAAATGATGTGTCACATTAGATCTAGTTTGTAGTTCTGCAGCACAATTGGACCACTAGTCATCTGTCATATGGTTCACACTTACTGGCAAGTTAATCACTATGAAAATGTGGTCGTGTTTGTCAGCTGCTCTCTCGCCCATAATCCTGCTTGAACCATCCTCTTCGCAATTGTTTTGTTTTCGTAAAAGGGTAAAAGGCTAGCTAGTCTCGTGGTTTTATCATGGACATTTCGTAATCTAAAGCGTCGTGCTAAACGGACGCAACATTGTTGGGAGTTGTTGCGTCCGTTTGCACGTAGCTGGCTTTGACAAGCGACTTGAACGACTTCGTAAATGTTCAAAGTGATGCCTGAAAGGAACCTCTGCTCGTAGGGTTAGGTGTCGTGCGCGCAAATCCCGCCAGCCACGCGCGCAGCTTATTAATTTACGCCAGCGATTCCTTGTGCGTTCTAATTTTTGCGGGTAACTTAATATACTGGTAATGTGACAGTACTTTTTTGTTATTGTTCTCGACCAAAAACTTCTGAAACATGCTGGGAAAGATATCAAGCAATCACCTCTTGAGAAAACCGTCAGTTTTAGCGATGTTTACACTATTGTCGAAACAAAGTTAAAGGAATTAATTATGATTTATGCTCGCGCTGGTCAATTGCTCGCCAAATATACACCTTTTGTATCATATTGTCTTTCTGATTGTAAAGTGCGTGGGTAAGTTACAGCGGATCGCACTGTTATCACTTACGCTAATTACCATGCGAGTTTTTTTTAAAAAAGAACATGAATGAACGACCAGTTATTCATTTGCTTTGATAGACACTGGTGAACAAACTGACAATCTTATTCAAGGAGTGTCACTATTCTGATATTGTAATTTAATTTGCATTGATCCCAGAGGCGTTTTTGAACACGCGGTTTTGATGCGTTTTTTGTTGATATTTTTAAAGCGATGTCAGCGATATATTTGTGCTGTTTTCATTCACACTCACGATAAATGCTGCTGGTTTGTTTACGATATTTCTAACTTCAAAGCGATTTTTAAAGAAATGACAACAACAATCGTCACCGCGAACCCGAATTTTCCTTGTTTTCATCCTGAATTTTGTCAAACTTACCATCTATTTCAGGACCGACATGAATCTAAAGGAATTCGCCGATTTAGCCAGCTGTTTTCAAGCAAGCAAAAGGTAGGTTGATTTGTTCGTTGTAGTAAGAAAATGATAACTTTTTAATCGGCCGAAATAGGCTTCTGGTTTAATGTACGGATATTGCCTTGTCTGAAAAGGGTTAACAATTTATCATTGATAAAACAGTTCCGTGAAATGGCTTATGTAAACATTGTAACAACCACAAATCACGTGTTTGTAAAATCAGCGGTGCTGTACACATACTCATGGGATACAGTCGACTCTCTCTTAACGAACACCCAGCTCTATGAGACAGTCACCTCAGTGTAAAACGGATACGAATAGTTGTTCCCTGCCTTTCTTTACTCCCGTTATGTGACTCCTCATTCGACGGGCATCTCTCCAAAACGGAGACTTTTTGCCGGTCCCAAAGAGTTGACTGTAGATTCATGTCATCAATTGCAATGTTTAAAGCACACTTTTGTTGTTACGATCTCGTGAGCTGTTGTTTTATATATATATATTTTTTACTTTAGATAAACACAGCTTTTCACTCTCATAGCTCCAAGCCGGTAAGGTCTCGGAATGAACTTAAGTGAAAGGTGTGTGTGATGCAATGGATAATTATAGGAACTCTGACGTGATATGCACCATTTTCCTTTGATCTCATTGATCGATTTGTAGCAATCTCCTCCCCAGGCTCTCTCTTCTTCTTGTAACGGAAAGAAGAGAGGGCCTGGAACGATGTCAGGTTAGTAGAGCGGGGAAGTTTAAATTCAGAAACGCCTAGTGCTAATTTTTCGGACTAATGTTGACTAGAACTTCTTGTAAAATGTTCGGAACTATATGAGCTCAGACTAAAGACCGATCATTGCCTAGATATGTTCTGATCAGATCATTCAATCAAAATTTGTTCATATTTCAGCCATTAAAGCGTGAACTTCCAAAGCTTCAGAAGGGGAATTCTTCCAGAAATAGTGTACGTAAAGACAAGTCGTTTGGTAAGTGTACAGCATGTAGGACGCGAAGGGAGCATGTTGTCTACATGTTCCCCAACTTATGTCTTTTTTAGACATTAAAAAGGGTAAAAAGTTGAATTCTCAGGATTTGAAAAGTGGAATATACCCCGTTTCCCCAAAGGAGAAATGAACTAAGAAATAAGTGTATAAATTGAGATGTTTTCCCGGCTGTTGCCATAGTGTTTGATCACTCTTTTCCTCATGATCCTGTCTTATTAGGCTAACACAAAAAAATCAAAAGTTAGCCTGAAATGCCAAAAACACCTTGTACTGAATATGATAGCGTTCATTTTGATGCTCACAATGTACTCCGCACAGTCTTCAGCTTTGTGCAGATTAGCCACCCATGATTATTATAGTAACCTTTTGTGATTTGTTTCTATAGCGATGCGCAATAAGGATGGAGAAGATAGCAAGCTTGTTGAAGGTCAGAAGACAGCACTCGGACGCAGAGCGTCGAATGTAACAAACAAAACATCCAAGCCTGGGGAACAGGTATGTGTGACAGTCATGTGGCTTATTATTTGGTGTCACGCAACCAAGCTGTCATCAGTGCGTAGATGACTTGGTTGTCAAGTGGCGAATAACCTTCTGAACCAAACATCACGCTTCGTTTCTCATGTCTACGGCAAAATCCGTTGTTTGTGTTATGGGAGTTCTTTTGTCAAGTTATCCTTCCGGGAGTCTAGGTAGCCAAGTCCCGTTCTGGTCATGAAAATGAAAACAAACAAAACAACCACTGTTGACACTGAAAGTGTACTTACTTGCCTTTACAGTACCAACTTCATCCCTGTTTTAAAGATAGAGAAAATTCGTGCAGTGTTTGAATTTATAAAGAACCTGGAGAAAAAATTCATTGTGAATGAATCTCCAGATATTTTTCAATGCGCAACTTGTTCTTTCTGGGTTAAAAAATCTCCACGTCGACACTTATCCATATTCAAATCGAATTTGCCCGTCCACACGTATCCGACACGTATCCGGATTCACTCTAGTACCCAGAACTCCTCTGGGAATACTGGCAACAGAGCATGCGTCGAAGTTGCCGTCTTGAATACAGTACGTGTATTCACGGGAAAGAATAGGTTGATCTTGTGACGTCACCGGATAAAGAATATGCGGATTTAGCGTACACACGATTCCGGATTCATAGCGTATTCAAAAATATTCACTTTGGAGAGCGGATTCAAAAAGTTGCGGCTGCGTATGCCGAATTCACCAGATACGTGTGGACGGAAGCCGCATCTGGAAGGAAAAAGTTGCGGATTCAAAAACATTCGGATATGTGTGGGCCGGGCCTCAAACTTCCTGCAAAAAACTGGGAATTAACTAGCGCTTGTTTTCTAATTATTTTAGGTGCCGACGCTTCCCAATCCTGGTTTATTAACACGTGCAGGAAGAGGAAATAATTTATCAGCAAGAGCAAGCCTGCATACTAAGCCTACCTCTCCTCTTTCGTTTAGAAGGTAAATTAAAAATTAATATAAAGGGGACTGGAGACTTTTTTCCAAACCCTCTAAACTCAATCAGCGTCAATCAGCGTAGCATGTTAGTCCAACATTGTCCAACACTGATGAATGCAACATGTTGGGCCAACATTGCTGAATACAAAATTCTGGGCCAACATTGTCCAACACTGCTCAGTGTGACATGCTAGATCCTCTTCAAAACCTTTTTGGGCGGTGTTAAATGTGGGGCCTTCATTGAAACCAGAATACAGTCGAAAGCCCCGTAAGTGACTACTGAAAATGCGGAGACGTAATAGTGGCGTACCAAAATTGAACCAAGGAGGGTCTTTCCGTGGTTGAGGCCCCGACACGTCTACCATTTGGAAGAGAATTTATTTCACGTTACGATGGGCGCAGTTCCGTGTTGTCACTGTAAGTTCCTCTGAGTAGCCTGGTACATATAGCAAGCACAGAGATCAGAGTATGTGTCAAGCGGTCGCTTAGACGAACTTAGAAACAGGGGAAAATTGTCAAACAGCCCCCTCAAAAAGAGGTTCCATCTATCAGGCTTTAACTGGGAAAATGCTGGTATTTTGGATGGGTCCCACGTGGAGGTTTATTCACTTTGATACGTGAGCCTACGACGCTTATCCCACGATGCTATCACGTGATTGTGTAGTTCATCACTTTTTGTTTTTACTTATAAAGCAGAAGCTTTACGATGGATGAAGAGAATAAAGACAAGGAAAAAGACAAAGCGAAAGACAAATTCAAGTGAGTGAAAAAAAAAGCAAAAAATGGTGATCTTGATATAATCGACTTTTTTCATGTTGATTTCACTCATTTGGAATGTAGTTGTATGCATTATGTTGGACGTAACGTTACAGCGCTTAGCCCCGTGTGGTCAAACATTTCTCTTTGCGCGCTGTTACACTGTGTTGCCTTCAGCTCTAAGTGTCACATTTTCAATGAACCATCACTGAACCATCTGTTTGCTTACAATTCTCGTTCAGTTCTAATTCTTTTCCTCCGTGTCTGTTGACTTAGTTCCGGTGTGTCGCCCGATGTCTCTGGAGATGACGAGGATGACGATGAAAGCGGTGGGTATCCTGTCAGTCACTTTATAACCCAAACACTCGTAATGTGAAACTCTTCACCTACTCCTCCCTAAGGAAACATTTTGCCGTAAGTGAGATGACAGTGTTAACGCTTGGTTAGGGGGAAGGGGGAAGTGGTTCAATTTCCTCGAATCGAACACTTTGATCGCTGGCTCTTTGAAATCTGTTATCTGTTTGCTGCTACATGCACTAACTGAACGAATTAGTTATTTGATTGTTGTTTCGAGATATTTATTAACGGTTGGTTTTATTTTTTCGTTCCAGAAGTTGGCCTTGAGGTAAGTTTTCCCTTAATTTGTTCTGCCGTTGTTTGTTCACTCGTTTCTCCCTAACATGTTAATTGCTGCACTTTGTAATTGGCGGAAACGTCTTGCGCCACTGTGCGTCTTTTTTCCCATCCATTGCGCCTGCTTCATGTATTGACACGTGATCACATTGTTTAGTTTGATGCATGAAATGTTAAATGATGTATCAAGATCTTTATACTTGATGTGAAAGACTTCAACCCTTTTCTTAGATAATTATAAAAGTATAATATGAAAGAATATCAATGCGATGTTTTATCTCATACATTTTTTTTGCAGTGTCAAAATGATCCCAGTCTTGAAATTAAAGATGAACCAGAGGCCTGGAGCGTCACAGTCGACAAGAAGGTACCAATACCAAAAGATATTCACACTTGCTTTTTATAAGCCTTAAACGCGTTGTTTCAAACTCCACTGCCCGTTTTCCAGCTTGCTGAATTTTTCCCTGCTAGCAGAGAGCCAGCCGAAACTCAGGGAAAAGAGGCCTCTGCTAGCAGGGAAGCTCAATTTGTAGTTGTGGGCAAAATGAAAGTGTCTGGAAGTTGAATGCATAGGGACCCCGATCTAATTTCAGAAATAGAAAGGAAAATTCGTTGGCGTGTCTTGACGCCCTCCATAAATCGTCGTTTATGGTAGTAATGGAGAAGAAATATACAGCGATGGACGAGTAGAGTTGTTGTTTTAATGTTGTTTGTTAAAGCTTCACCTTTTTTGACGGAAATTCTCGTTGCAGTCACCGTCTTAGTTGTTTCAGCCCTCCTCACCAGAAAGCGAAAGAAACTTCATTTAACTAATGAACCTTGTTTTCTCCATCAATTGTAGATTTTAAAAAAAATGACAGCTAAGGATATCAAAAGACAGGATGTAATTCACGGTAAGACCGAATGATTGCTTACAACCGGGGGGGGCATCTAAGGGTAGTGTGGGTGGCGGTGTGCGGCCAAGTCCTTCAGACCCTGATCCTTTTTAAGACGAGACATATTTTTCATGACTTCAAGTTGATTTAATTTGTTTCGCATACAAAGCTATTTTTTAAGTGACCTCATTGAATAAGATTTTAGTTAAAAAATTGTTAGCAATACACATGCAGAAGACACCCTGTTCAAGACGCTAAATAGAGAAATTGCATTCCCGGGACCCCCAAAACCATACCCCGTTCAGTGGGACAGACCCATTTTGGCCAAAGAAGGGAGTATCGGAGGAGCGGGCTTATAACCGGGTTTATAGGCGTAAAGCGTTACCCTTTAACTCCAAAACAGTCACAATTCTATTTGTAAAAGTTTTTTTATGAAGAAAATAATCTATGAAATTCTTCCTTGTGTACGCAAAATTTTGAAACGTAATTGGTGCTGCAGAGGCTTTCTCAAAACATGTAATCACACCACAGGGTTTGTTCACAGACTCAAAGAGTTTCGAACTACACACTAAATACATAATACCTTGTGAAAGTACTGCTGAAGAGGTTTCATTGTAGTGGTCACACCATAGGATTTCGTTCACAGTCTCAAAAGTTAGAACCACCTTATTGTCACTCCATGGTATCTTTTAGAGTGAAAGTGCACTGTTTGGTATAGAACATTCCCTAAACTGATTTCCACACTCCCGCGTGTGCTACATAATATTTCTCCTGTTGTGTGTTATGTTTCTCCTAGAACTGATTCAAACTGAAGTCCATCATGTTAGGACTCTAAAAATCATGCAGAAGGTAAGTATGTCCTTCCCGGCTCTTATAATAGGGAGCTTTAGCACCGACGACGGCAACGGCAACGAAAACGTCACTTTAAAAATGAGTTCTCGTTTTTTCAAACTTTTCCTGGTTTATTCTAATTCGCTTGAAATGTCAAAAGTGGGCGAATTTCTCTGGAGTTGATTTCTTGGTGACTGCACTAAAGTTTAGAAAGAGAAAGAAAAATTCGTCATCGCTTGTTTACGTCCTCCATAAAACGTAAAATTAGGCATTTTCACGTTGTAGTCTTGCACAGGCGGTAAAGAAATGTACAAAAAAGCGTGATGCACGTGCAAAGTTGTTGTTTTGCTTAACCCATTCGCCCCTGAACCGCCCGTAACCGCCCGTGCGGATCCACGTCCTTTCTAACCCTTGTGACGTCATCAGTTTTAACGGTCAAGGCCAACTTTGTCCGCTAACTTGTGCAGAGTGAAGAGATCTTTCAAACCATACCAGAATGGGCACAATTCAGTCAAGGATACCGGAGAAAACGGCAAAAAACCTTGCAAGATTGACCTGTAAATCTCCATGAAAATCTTGTTCCATTACCCACCTACCTTTCCTTTCACCTAATCCTAAGATCCTAAAAGCTTTCCTAAAAACTCTTCCCATCAAAATGAAGCCTACTAAATGCCCAGCAAGAGAAAAAAAAAATGAGCAAGAAAAGCGAAAAACGAGCTGATATTTTGCATCTGGATCAGAAGGCCGTGAAGAGTACGACCGGTAAACGGGTTTGTGGTAAGTTTTAGCTCTTTATAGCTTGACAGTGACCAGAAAACCTCTCGACTAGCTTCAAAACACGTTTTTTGGCAAAATCTCCAGGAGCGAATGGGTTAATAAGCTTATTGCTTTTTTGACGTTCTCGCTGCCGTCGCCTTCGTCGTTGCTAAAGCTCCCTAATACGACGTTTTTGTAAGTTATGGCTGTAGGCAGCAGGGACTTTTTGATACATGTGTATTGCTTTTACTTATTATTACTGTTGCTCAATGTTACTATTCTCTTTATTACTGCTTCTCATGTTTTGGAAAGGGAAAATACATGTTCTGTCTGCAAAGAGCAGGTTACCCACGAAATAACCTGTCACTGACCACATTCAAGAGGAGTTGAAGGTGTAAAACTCACCGCGAATACCGACTTTTATCTTTTCAGATATTTTACAAGGGAATGTTGAATACCTTAAATATGCCACAGGATACTGTCGATCAGATATTGCCAAGGCTTAACGATCTACTACAAATAAACGGTAAAACATTGTTAAAACATAGTTGAGATTGTGTTAAACAAAACCGTTTTTTAGACTTCGCGTAAATTACACACCCAAAGAGTAAAAAGCATGTTACTGCAGACAAACATTGTCCGCAACAACAAAGCTTTATCAGTGCCAGTGCTGTTCATGAAGATACCATGTTTAAGAGTTCTACTTCTTGGTTTTCGCTTTGATCGTTAAAGGGCATAAATCAGACTCGGACTAAACCATCTATTTATTCCTCATATCCATACCGAAAAGAGTTGTAGTAGTAAGCTGTGACTAATTCTCGCTTTATTTCATATTTTTCAATCTAGGAGACTTTTTGAATCGCTTGAAAGCAAGCGAAGGGGAAGATACTGTTGTCAATAGCGTCGGAGATGTGTTAGAGCAACAGGTTAGGAAAAAACACTGAACTAGTAGAAGATGATTCATCTTGTACAAGATCAAAAAACAGCATTTAAGTTTTGACTTTAGAATTGTTGCATTGAGGGCAACTGCTCCACAGTTGTAGAGAAAACATCTGAAGTTTAATGTCTGTCGGTGAACTGCGTATCATTTATTTTATGAGAAATAGAATAACAGAGAGTAGAGTTTCCTTTAGTTTTCTTGTCCAACTTTATTTTGTTTCCTCTGTCACATTCTATAGTTTAGTGGAGAAAACAGCGAAAAGATGAAAAGCGCTTATGGCGAGTTCTGTAGCAGCCACATGGAAAGTGTGGAGCTTTATAAGGTATGAATGTTTACCTGTTGTTTGAATGGAGCGTTTTAACTTGGGGTTAAAATAATTTCGGCACTGCTTTTGACTGCTTTGGATTTCCATTGCAACGCTGCCATTGCTTTGAAAAAACCTTGCACCAATTTTGCAATAGTCTCCCTACGAAGTTATTTTGTCGTCACGCAACACTCCAGCGGTACGTGACGACTCAAAGAACGGGCGCATCAGAGACTACTTTTTTCAACCAATCAAAAACCCCACAATTCAACCAATCGTGAGAAGCTAGCGACGTGTATTTTCTTCTGATTGGTTGATTACTTAGGAAACAATGCGTAGGTCGTTTAAGTAATTTCTTTCCTTTTTTTCGTTTAGAAATTAATGCAGAAAGACAAGAAGTTCGCAGACTTCATTAAGGTATGTTTAAGGATCAAATCTAATTTTATTGCAATAAATAGCATTACTTAGAGATTGTTATAAGATATGTTGGGGCTGGACACAGGCCAATGGCTTGGTAATGGCCACCTTTTTAAATAAGCAGGGCCACATAAAAGCATAAGGTCCTGCGACCATCTTTGATATGTTGTCTCTGAGAAATATTAATGAATGCCTAACTTAGCTTTTATTTGTGTTTAAATTTAATAGGAAGCACGATAAATAAAACGAGTTTAAGGTTTGAAAAAGATGTGCCCTGACTTCATTGTTTGTTTTTGCAGAGGTGCAATTTGAACAAGTACACTCGGCGTCTATCTATCCCAGAGTGCATCACGCTCATCACCCAGAGACTTACAAAGTATCCGATTCTTATTGAAGCGATAGTGAAAACTACAAAAGGTGGGTCATAGTATCTTTGATAACTGTGTTTCGAACCCTTTGGCCAGACATACAATCTATTCTTCCTCATAGAAGGGCTTGTGGTGCTTCCAATGCACTCATTTTGCGTGGCGTTTATCGGATTTTGATCTTTTTTATTTGTTTCCGTTTTCATTTTAGAGTCAAAGCCGGATTTTACGTCGCTGAAGAATTCAGTAACTCTTGTTAAGGTAATATGAGTTAGGAAATTGACTCCATTGAGGGACACAAAAAGAGTGAATAGAAATTTTTCAGTTCACTTCAACCTCGTTCCCAGGGTTTCTCTGTTGCTGTGCTTTTTTTATGGCGACAGCCTGTACTATGGACGTCATTTTACCATAAATTTGGCTAACGGTAGCTAGTTATGAAGAATCAGCCAGGGGATTTGAGCCAATCAGAAACGGAGAAGTATTTTAAATGAATAATAGTACTTTTTAATATCCAGCCCCGACTTTCCGGGGCGTAATAATCTCATATGACACAGTAGAGTTTAGAATGCGCGTAGGCAGATTGCACTCAGAACGGGGTTTTTCTTTGATTTATAAATCCTTTAAAGCTCAATTCTCAGACAAATGGAAAGCAGGCGAACAGTAGGACTGAAATCTATTTCAGTTAACTTTGGCGCTTCTACGTGGCATACACTCTAGGTGATCTGTGACGTCATTGCGGGGGCCTGGGGAAAGAAATTTTAATGCCGTATCCCATAAACCAACGCGCGCACCAATTCATTCTGTTCCCGTCGCTCCCGTCAGCTTTGGTTTATGGGATACGGCATTAAAATTTCTTTCCCCAGGCCTCCGCAATGACGTCACAGATCACCTGACTGATATATGACATTTTTCGAAGAAGTCCATTTCGAAAGGATCCCGCTATAAACTGTATTTTTTCCAATCAGCACGTGCATCGAAAACGCGTTTGCATTCATAGGATGAGGTAACTATATTACTTCTTCTAATTTTGACAGGAAATACTACACAGCGTGGATCAAACGATAAAGGATTATGAAAAACAAAAGGTATGACTTTTTGTCGAAAAGTTCACCATGATACAGTATTTCACTAAAAATACTTCCCTTCCGTGAGCAGCTTCCACTTGTGGTACATCTTGGCATCAAATTTTACCACTCCGATTAAGGTTTACTACCATTTTCATTTATTGAACCATAGACTGGTCACTATAATGAAATTGTGACAGTCAACTAAGGGCCTGTTTAAATGAAAGTGGGGGACCTCAGGTAGGTGAGGTAACCCGCTTAGGTGGGGTAACCCACCTGTCCATATAATCTCTCATTTTAATTTGATTACGTTTAAATGACAGGTGGGGTGACCATACGAGGGATTATATGGACAAGCGGGTTACCCCACCCACCTGGGGGCCCCCACCTCCAGCCTTAGAAGTCATAACATTTTTCTTCCTGAATTCTTCTGATACTTGTTAACTTGTTCTTCCGCAGCAAGCGCTGGACATGAGAATGAAACTGGATTTAAAAGTTACTGTTCCATACGGGAAGAACGGCAAAAAAGTCAAAGTAAGTCACGAGACGGAGGCACTAGCTAAGGCACCATAATCTCCATATTAAAGTTTTGGCCCTGTGGAATGCGTTTTTCATTTTGAAAGAATTACAACCAGAGCAACGACAGTATCAGAGTAAAGTATTCCGAAAAACAAACGACAGCATAAAAGAGGTACCATTTGCCAGGGTCAGTCATGGTTTTCGGTGGGTCATACGGTATACAGGGGTCTTTAAAATTGGTTATACATTATCGTTCAGCTCAATTTATCGATATCATTCTTGAGACGGCATATTGCAGAAAGGTTTGGCAACTCGCTAGGGTTTACTTAAGAAACTTTTTTGTATGTATGTTGGTATTACACTAAACCTCCACGAACTGTTGCAGTGGTTGTATTGCACTCAACTTGCTAGCATCTGATTTTGCAGAATATTGACTTGGCATCCAACACGAGTAAGCTTATCCATGATGGTGTGTTATTATGGAAGACAGCCAGAGGAAAACTGAATGGTATGTACTGTTTTATCAATTTCCCTGGTATGACTGTGCAGAGTTGTTGTTTTTCTTATAAAACCGTTTACTTTTTTGATGTTCTCGTTGCCGTCGCGGTCATCGGATATTAAGGTCCTTATTAGTTCCCTGGAATGCTTTACGAGGCCTTCAAATTATAGTGTACCGCTTCAATAATAAATGAATAGCAAGTGCGATTTAATTTTGCAGAAACACGGGTATTGATCATGGAAGACATGTTGGTTTTCTTAGAGGAAAAAGACAAAAAATACAGTTTACTCTCACTTGACCAAAAGGTAATAAAGTGTTATGTATTGGTAAGCCTGGAAAACAGCTGACATTTCACGCCACCCCTTTTTCAACCAATCAGAAGCACTACTCAGATCCTTGGTTATGACACGTCATCAGACAGTATGGAATTTCTGCGCGTGTCTCAGACGTCACTTGGTGGGGAAACCAGTGGTGGCGTCGCGCAATGACGGCTGTTTTCTCAGGCTGTACAGAGATCGATCAGCCATCTGATCTTTATAGGAGTTCGAAGGAAAGTGATGTTTGGTTCAGTCACCTTATTTTACATTCACACTTGGCTGTCCCTGCACAATCTTCTTTCGCCCGGGGTTTCTGTCAGCCGAGAACTGGTCTCTATTTTGTGCCTCACTTTGTAGTTCATCCCATCTTCAATAGGTCATTTCTGAGTTCCAAAACTTTCACTTTGAAAACGAGTGTGAAAGTGAGTTCTTTTGTATGACAATAAAAATCAGTTTCATAACAATGGCTTCGCACTCAGCCTCAGCTTTGAAACAGAGACTTGAGGCAACTCGGAAATGGCCTATTTTAGTCAGACGCACTAGTACTGTTAGTAAAAGTAATGTTGTTTGAGCATTGCTCGAACTCTTTATATTTTTGAATTTTGTCTTATACTTATGTGTGCAGTTTGCTGTTCCTTTGTTGCCTGATCCAAACTTTTTCGTTTTGTTCACTAGGCTCCTGTTATCAGGCTCAAGAATTTGATGGTGCGAGAGGTAGCTACGGACCGAAAAGCCATATTTCTTGTGAGCACTAGCCGGCAAGGACCCGAGATGTACGAGATAGTTTGCGAGTCCCCAAGTGAAAAGAAGCGGTACGTATCTAATCCGGGCAATTCTAAGAGCTACTAACCTTGCTGTTGACTAACGTTGTCTCAAGAAATTGAAGTATTTCAAAAGGTCACAACATAGTGTTTCATCCACAGACTCGAAAGTTAGGACCACAACAACAGGAAAGTACCGCTCAGTAGCATGAGAGTTCATCTTCTCTTGTCAGTAGCTTTCATTCAAAAGTAGCATGTTCACATACCCTCCAGTTTCTCTTTGGAGATCGTCGAGTGCGCATATGAAAATAAAAGCCGCGAGGGGTCATTGATCGCTAGCGCACGAGAGTGTGCTTTCCTCTGGGTAAAAATAATGAAAATAAAAGGAGAGAAAACGTCTGTGGACAGGCTAATTTGAAAGTCCACACCATAGCATTTCATCTACCGACTTGCGGTAGAAAAATGTCAGGCTGCGTTTGACTACTCGTCTCTTAACTGTCAACGTCAAAAAGTGCTAACTTTCCTCTTCATTAGACATATACACATCTTTGTCATAATACCATGGGCCATTTGCACGATGGTGTCATTTTTACTACTTCGACCAGAATCCTTTTCGTTTTTCGTTTCATACTTATATTTGTTAATCCCAGTGAGGTTTTAAATAACAAAACCCTACTTTGCAAAAGAAGGCAAAACCCTGAAGGATTCTGGTCTTAGTAGTAGAATGACGTCATGGTGCAAATGGACCAAACGCCCCAGTCTGGGACTGTCACTGGGGACAGCGAGAAAATTAGCCAATAGCTGATCGGCGCGTCCCCAGTTTTGATTCCAGAAACAATTGCGGGACAGTCACACCAGTCAGCTCTAGTGCCCTTATTGTTTGTAACTGTGTAGCTGCGAGGCTTATGTTGTTAATCCTCTTTAATATCTGCTTGTTGTTTGAAGGTGGATGGATATAATTAAAGATGCAGCAGCCAAAGCCCCCGCGGAAGATGACCGTAAGTATTGTTACACAATGGAACCTCCAAAAAGCGGCCAGACTTGTAGATAACGTGTGTGCTTAGTAGAGGGGCTAGGACCATGACGAAGTGTCCTTGAATTGGAGTTGTCAGTTAGCAAAGGTTGTTCTTTATTATGTTCTACGTCTATTATGTGTTTCAAAAGGCTCCAGTTGTTGAGGACTGAATAGAACATCTCTAAACGGTTCAGATTTCTTTGCTTCTTCTCTGCTTCGCTTCATTTAACTTGGGTCGGTTTTCTTGATATTGTATGTTCGGTTATTTATCGTTGTTGCCGGAGCAGTGAAGATCAAACCAAGCAACCCAGATTAATGTTCTCTTGGCTCCTTTTTGCTTTCAACCATTAACAATTGGCGACATATTTGTACAACACAATCCTGACATCTTAGTTTTATTTTAGACCCAGGTGACGGCCTCATAAGAACAGCAATGGATCAACGAAGAAAGTTCATAGTCCGAAGGGCCAGTGTATTAATTGGTTAGTACAGTGTTGCAGTACTTTATGCGTCTTGCGTTCTCCGACTTTGTTTGTAGGATGTCGTAGCAACAGCTTGTTTTATAAAGCACGTTTCCTGTCTATAACTGTTTGAGTATTTTTTTTAATCGCTTTTGCAGAACAAATTCAAAGCAAGGAGCTTGAAGACTTTGACAGAGGGAAAAACTTAGTTGAAATGCAGGTATGTGAAACGCAGTGGACTTGTGTCTTGAATGTCACGCAAGCCCGTTCGATCTTTCAATCAAAACACCGATTTGCAGTTACCCCTTGCGGTTGTGAGAAGCTGGTGCATTGATTATCATACAGTTTGTCCTTTTCATGTTAAAAGCCTATTTTCTTTGATTTTTGTTTTCGTTTTTGTTTTGAAGGAATTGGTCTGTCAAATAGAATCGCTGCAGGACAAGGTATAACAAGATAGAGTGTTTCATGAGTTGCTCATACCGTATTGATTTTCTTTGTTATTTGACGATTATATTTTCTCTGTTTCAGTCGAAAATTGATGCTGAAAAAAGGAAAGAGTTGGCAAAGGCTAAGTACGTTCATAAGCGAAACTACATTTTATCATATAAACTTACTGTAAACCATTTTGCCCCTTCAAACATAAGTTATAGTAAATTTATATCGCATTACAAGTGCACAAGTTATTAGTTTCATCGTTTTAGAAATCCCATATTTATTTAGCCGCTCTAATTTGCAAGGTTGAAAAATGCTGTCGTGACAATATTGCAAATCAATTTGCTACACCAAACGCTAATGCATAGCTTTTGATTTTAGTGGTTAAAATGTCTCTCAATTTACCAAGTGCACCGCAAAAGGTATTGAGCATTCCACTGAAGTGAATTCCTACGAAGTCATCTCCGTGAATTTTGTACAGTAATAGAAATACAGAGACATTCTTAGACAGCTCCAAGTCGGCGTCTTAAACTGCCCTCAATCCTCGATCAAGATTAGTCTTTAAAGCGAGCACAGCGAGTTTAGAGGGGGGTCCGAGCGATGCGAGCGACAAATTATGCGAATAACCATAAAAAAAAATTAAAGGACTTTAAGAAGGTCTACGATGACCTGTTCCAAGTCGAACCCATTCGCTTCAGTTCTTCCCATTTTTTCTGTAAAACGGAGGATCTGTATCTAGACACAAGGTTCCGTGGGTGTTCTTCTAATACAGGTTTCATTTCAATCACAATGATAGTGACTGGGAACCCTAGGACAAATTCGTCTCTGATCACGGCGAACAGAGGGCCTCGTTTAAATTTATTTTTATCCCTGTGTTGAAGACAGGCATGAGTGTCAACGTAAAACTTGAGTATATTAGAGACTGGGAGTTCTAGTCTGAGCAAGAAAACATCCTGACCGAACATCACATTGTTTTAATGTCCTCAGGGAGTCCCTTGTGACAGCTATCCAGCAGGTGTCATTCGATGGTGCCTCATTAGAAGAGACCCAGAGTGATACCCTAGGAAGTACCCCATCGCTCGCCATTACTGGACCCGGATCAAATGGTCCTAAGAGGGCGGAGACGTTCAGTGGGTTTGATACCAAACTCAAGCCTGATAACATCAACCGAGCCAGTTCAATGAGAGCTCCCGAGAGGCCTGGTATTGGGTTCCCATCAAGGCAAGTTCCAGCTGCTATCATTCCCGTGGTAGGGAGCCCTAAAGTGAAACACAAGCGGAGAGGCAGCGGAGGAGTCCTGCCCTTCCTGACCAAGAGTAACAGCAAAGAGGACAAAGAGCAGGCTGTAACAACAGGTAGGCTGCAGGGAGACCCGTCAAGACCCATTCAAACTGATACGAATGCATGAGCTATCATTATTGGGTCCAACAATGTGGATGACATCTTGGACAGTGTTCGATCCTCGGACCTGTGGCTTACCATTGAATCCAAATTCATAAAAAATTCCTCCAAGTTGATGTTACTGGATGTCCAAGTATAATATTTGCTAATTAAGTACACGTAAAATAAAATATAGTTCTTTGGAACTAAAAATGGATATGTCAAAAGCTGATTTTTTGCTGGTTAGAGCGTTGTTTTTAAAAATTACGTACCAGTTTGTACAGTGTACACTTAGTACACTTTCACACTTGACCTGTCTTTGTTTTGTCTTGTCTCAAAAAATGTTGGTGTCACTGTGAAATAACACAGTCACCTGAAGCGTGAAATGTTGATTGAATGTTTCTCACAGGTGACGGCGCTTCAGACTCGGCCTCATCATCACCCAATCAGACTCCTACACCATCACCAGGCTCTGGACAGGAGGTGAGTAGTCACCTGCAACAACTTTACCCATGCATCACGTTTTTTTGTACATTTCATCCCATATTTTACGTTTTGTAGAGGACGTAAACAAGCGACGACGAATTTTTCTTTCTTTTTCTAAACTTGAGTACGGTCCCCAAGAAATAACCTCCAGACAAATTCACCTACATTAGACATTTTTAGCCAATTGGAATAAACGCAAATTCATTTTAAAAGTGGCGTCTTCGCTGTCCTCGCCGTCGTCAATACTAAAGCTCAATAGGCCATTTGAGAAAAAAGGTAGTTTATCCAGCTAGTTTTTTAGGCACTTCACTCAAATAATTAGAAACAAATAGCAAATAACAGGATTAAACAACCAAACTGGCAGGAGGCAACCAGTTGGCTATTTACAATTTACAATCGTGGCCGAGGTTTGAAGTCGACTTGAACCTGGGACACCACAGTTTTTGTTGTAGTTTTGTCACGTTTAAGTTTATTTGTTTTTGCAAGACTAAATTTTTTCAGGTTTGACACATGCTCAGCACAACTTCAGGTTAAATGCCAATGAATTGTCGGAATCGGAAATTCGGTGCTCTTTGCGTTGCTGAAAAAAAAAGCATTGTCTAATTTTATGAAATAAAAAGATCTTTTTATGTATTTTTCAACAGTCTGAAGGAGGTAACGAAAGTGACAGGTAAGCTTTCTTTTTTTCCCTTCTATTTAGAAAATGGTATTGTGTAGAGATACGTCATTATGGAACCCTTTCTTTGAATTATGTGTTCTTTAATAAGCTCCAGGTGATCTGTGACGTCATTGCGGGGGCCTGGGGAAAGAAATTTTAATGCCGTATCCCATAAACCAAAGCTGACGGGAACAGATTGAATTGAACTGAATTGGTGCGCGCGTTGGTTTATGGGATACGGCATTAAAATTTCTTTCCCCACGCCCCCGCAATGACGTCACAGATCATCTGGTTAATAAGCTAGACATAGGCATAAACTGAGAGTTCTTTCTTGTGAACCTACCGCTTATCTTATTTAAATCATCTCTTTTCTTTTAGTGGTCGTGCTATTTCACTGGTAATTTTTAAAATCTAAGATTTATGTAAATGCATTTTTTTTGTACAAAATATGGCGAAAAAATAAACCGAAACTTAAACTGTGCTCGTTCATATGCCGTGTTTAAAAACAACCATACTCCTGGGGCCTTGAGGCAAACAAAACTCGCCAAGTCTTCAGACTCGCACGTGATCAGGTCGCGCACCTTGAAACCGCGAGAAATATGTGCTAGTTGCGTCAAAACCAATACGGTTATTTTTTAGAAGTTATGACTCGAAAAACGTATTGTCTTATTTTTGAGTCAGGGGTCTCGAGGAAACAAAGCTCACTGTTTTCCTTCCAGTCATTATCAGGGAGCTTAAGCAAATAGCTAAGGCGACTTCTACTACGGCGTTCATGGATGTGGAGTCTGGGGAGAGTTCGACATCGTAGCCCGCCAAATTTCACCTTTAAGCAAACAGTGACTCTACTGGGTTTCTCGCTCATTTGCTTTCACTGTTAGTAAAACGCAGGGAAGACGTAATTACGGGAATACCAGGAGAGTCAAATTAGGTTTTAAACACAGTGACTGTAAGAAAATAGGAGAAAAGTCGAATTTTATACTCACATAGCAGGGACTACGCCAGAGGACAGGTCCTCACGTTGTAGGATAAAGATTTAGCGCAACGGCGAAAGTTCATTTCCAAGCATGCGCACTACGTCTGTTTTTTTTTCCCTCCCGGCCGCCGTAGTAGAGATCGCCGTACCGACTTGCTTTATATCCCTATTATTTCAACACTAGGCTCTCTGTTTATCCCTCAGTGCAATCAAGAGTGCTCGTTTTATACCAGTGAAAGATCGAGGAGACATGTCCCCTCCAGCAGTGACTAATGTCGAACCACCTTACAGCAGAGTAAAGCCGACTCCTAAAGAGGGCCTGTCGCATATTTCCTCACCACGCACTCAACGCCAGGCTCGCGAACTTCTTAAGAGCGAGGGAGATAAAGACCGAGATCAAAAGTCCCCAAGCACTGCACCAGAAGTTATTTATTTTTGATTATGTAAGTAAAATCTGCTTGTCAGTGTTGCCCAAAAAAATTGTTCTTCCAATAGGCCCTTTGCAGCTAGTTATTCACGTGGTACAAAACCGCCATGTTGGAGAGCAAGCCGGAGATGTACTGTGAGAAGACAAACAAAGGAAATTACTAGGTTTCTGAAAAACTGCCCACCTTCCTCTCCCCAAAGCCAAATTTTGCCCCAAGTGAGAAGTAAGTGTTAATGTTAGCTTAGGGGAGGGGTAGGTGGGCAGATTGCCAGGAACCTAAATTGATCCTACATCTCTTGTTTTGTCCTGTTCCAGTCCGTCTCTTGTTCTCCGGTTTACCACGTGAATGACAAGCTACAAAAGGCCGGTTTGTAGGTGCGGGGACTGAAATGGTAACCATTTATGTTCGATCTCGTAGCCTGGCTCCAGCGGTCTGTTCTTAAATTTATATCCACCTGATTAGGTCCCAGTTCAAAACATCGCCGTCGCAATTCACATGTAATGTACCGAATTTATCAGTGCCAATGAAGAACATCAAGTGTTCTCGCTCATTTGCATTAGATTCGACGCATTTGAAATGCGACGTTTGAACGGAGCCTTTGCCTGTTCCAGGCGTTCAGACATTGGGACGGCACAAAGAGACTGAGTGAGCAGGAAACAATAGCTTAGATTGGGGGTTAGGGAGAGAAGGCGAAAGAAAGTTCGTTCCTCTCTCACTCTCCCACCTTTTTTCTCTCTGCTCTCCATTTTGCGTCACCCTCCACCATCTTAACGGCTGGAACTGGCTACAAAGAAGCGAATAACGCTAAATGTAAACCGGTGTGAGTGGGGAAAAAGCTCTAAGGCACTTTCCTCCGCCCCAGTCTCTTGCTCGATTCGCTTCGCTCGCCGGATTTTTTCCCAGAAAGGGACTTGGTCCTAGGCTAGCAGCGAGGGTACCGATCCATAGGTACCCAAGTGGAAACAAGGACTCTTTTTTTCTTTACATACATGGAACTAAAACCTCTGTTTCTTTGAGAATTAGTTAACAGAAAGAAGGAAGTAGTGTTAGTTAACGGTGGAGTGCCGATGGAAAGGCGTCCTTCTGTGGCCCTTTCTCGGTCAGCGCTGCCTAATTTCCTTTCGTAAACGGTCGATGCCACCATTGGTAACAAAGCCTTTAGTCATGATGCATGTAATATATTCCCTGGATTAAGTTATAATAAGGCAAATGAGACGTTTTTGAATAGTCTTAGAAAGGACGAAGTTGCAGCCCAAGTTGACCGTGGCAGTGTTAGCTCAGTCGGTAGAGCGTGTCGACTGCAGAGCGGGAGGTCGCGGGTTCGATTCCCGGGGCCGGACCAATACTCAGGGTCTTAAAATAACTGAGAAGTGAAGTCACTCCCTTTGCAGTGCAAGCGGCGAGACCTTCGCGTGGCTCGGATGACCACGTAAAATGGCGGTCCCGTCTTCAGTTGGAGACGTAAAATACAGAGGGCCACTAGGGAGAATACTTCATAGTAATAGGTGTCACCTTCTTAAAATAAAGGTTATTTTATTTTATTTATTTATTTTATTATTTTTTTTTAGGTTAAAAATTATGGAAAGGGCTAGGGTCACCTGTTATTCATGTAACAGTTAAGAAAGACAGTTTACTAGTGTATGGACTTAATTTTTACGGAATTTTGGCGGGTCGGTGTGATAGTGTAGTAGTAAGGGAGAGAGATTTGGATACGAAAGGTCTCGGTTCCACCCTGGGTTGCGATTTTCTTTTTTTTTTTTTAATAGAAACGCTTTCAATGACAGGTCAAAAATAGCAGCGACCGTTTACGAAAGGGACAACTGCGTCGGCGCTTCTGTTTTCGGGTCCTGTTCTCTAAAAGGGCATAGCCTTTTCGAGAGGGCGGTCGTTAGAAAGCTGTCCATCCAATTTTTTAAAAATCTTTTTCTTTCTTCTCTTTGCAGATACGCCTTCAATAGAAACCAGTTTTGCTCTTTACGGGGACATTCCACGAATCAATTGTAGAAACGTGTAAATACGATAGGGGATGATATAAAATGTACTTAATTAACTATTGTAAAGTCACTTGGATGTCAACTATTGCTATAACATAGGCTATTTTAACAGCTGCAACAAAAATTAGAGATACATTATTGATCGGTAGCTGACTTAGAACAATCGTAGTCTTCCACGATGTAACTTTGGCTGAATCAAGGAGGAAATAATTCAAAGTTAGGCAATCTTACGCAACCGATATGATTCGTGAAGGGTGCTAGACGTCCTTGTCTTCTTCTTATCAAAGTTTAGAGGCCCTTTCGTTGAGTTTGTTCTCACTGTTCTAATGTAAAGGAGATCCTGGTTACAGGTTTAATAACATGTTGCGTGTAAAGATGTTGCTAGAATAGATAATCTTTTCCATGCTCTTTGCAAATCTTTGTAGATTCCATTCACTTTGTTCACGCGTAAAAGAGTGAGTAAATCATATTTTTGTACAATTTAGTACTGGTCTCCGTATGAAATGATCAGTGGTTTATGGTTCCTCTACGTCGTTCTGTGACAAGGATGTGTTAGGTTGCACATACAGGGATACCTTATGATACGCGAGGGTTTAGCAAGGAAAGGGCCAGGATCTCTTACACCTCTGTCAACATGGTTTGGAAGGGCATTCTCGGGATCCAGCATTAGACCGAAATATGGTGCGGGCTTCAGGAAAAAAGCAAAATTTATTGACGGGATAGGGGATTTGACCGCTACTCAGGAAATGAGATTTACCAAAAGCTTGGCATAGGACGCGGTATTGGGAAAGATAACGATCTTTAAAATAGCCTGCAGTGCAGGCGTTTTCTTCGGGGGCGCCCTTAAGGGCTGCTATTTTACCCTCTCCATTCTTCCTCTGTCATAAAATCAAAGGTGGCGGCTTCAACAGTACGAACATAAACAAGCAGCTTTCGCCCGCCCAAAATACGCCTGCATTGCAGGCTATATTTGAGATAGAGATGACAGAAGTTTGGGATGCAGGATTGTCCTCAAAAAATTAAAGGAGCGGGAACAGGAGCCCTAATGGCCTCCTGGCGGGAATGGATGCGGGACCAGAGCCCCCACCCCCGCTGCCCCCCCCCCCCCCCCCCATCAGGACCCTGTATAGAGAGGTGCGTCTGCATCTAAAACACTTACATCAAAAGTCATCATATACTTGATTCAGTCATGTATACTGTCCAATACACATGTGGCCAAAGGCTGCGCTATCGTAATCGAGCGAAGAACTGACAGGCAACAAACACTCTCCCTCCTCTCCGCTGGTCTACGGATTGCTTATATAACAGTCAGTAAACGTCTCAGTAGCATATGGAAGGCATTGCATTCCCTAGTATTCAAGGGGAGGTGTTTAAGTGCTCGCGCCGCTCGACATAAATTGAGAAAATGTTCGCAGGCTATCGCGATCTTATGTTTTTCGCGACTGCCATGAGTTTGTTAGGTGTGCCCGCAGTGGGGCGCTTGAATATCGGGAGTGTGGGAGACGGGGGACGAGACGAACAACTTTTGTTCCTCGAAACATGGTTAAACTTAAAAGTTCACCCAGGATTTACCCACGTTTAATTAAAGTTTCTCAAGCAGGATCTTGTAACATGTAACTGAAGCTTATTGGATTGAACCTTTACCGAGACCCAGTTACTATGTAAGGATGACCCAAAAATCTACAGAAAGATTTAGACAATCGTAGTAATTATCCTGGATTAACCCTAATTGGCCTTTCAGGAACCCGGCTTAGGTCTGTAAATTACTCCCATTCTTGTCGACCCAGGGATCGGAAAAACTACAAAGTTTTCATGGCTCTTTCGCCACCCGGGTCTCCGAGGATGTGTTGCTCTCATCCGCTCAAGAGACACGTGACCAAAACTGACATCTGAGAGAACATCCAGAAAGTATTGGCCAGCTCGCAGGCTAACACAACATCTGATGTTTCTGATCTTATCCTATTCTTTTCAAGCGTCTCTTGTTGATGTTTGAAGCTACGGACTGTAACTTTCCTTAGAAAAAAAAGATGTACAATATTGGGTTGGCTTTAACATACAGGGCGGAAAACATGTCATCACGCACACACTGCCGTTTTAATCACTCGGCGACTGTAAGCAAATCTGTTTAATTCGACAATTTCCATTAATTTAATGCCATATTAGCAGGAGTAAATTTACAGACAGTTAAACATAGGAAAGGCAAATCTATCGGGAAGAACTAAATATATACTACTTAATAGTAAGTCAAATATTATTCTGATTCCACACAAAAATATCATAAAAACATAAGGAAAATTAATATAACTGGTAGTATTAATTAAGTACGGTTTCAAATTTTAAACTTCAAGGATAATTTGTTTGCAAGAGAAAAGTAGTTAACCATGATGTTAATTTCATCGAAGGAAAATAGTAGGGCTTTTACATAATCATACTTCGCTTCCAATATCAAGAGAATCACGTCAAATGGTTAATTTAAACAGAGAAATAATACCGCTCTTGACTGAATTAATACAACTGTACTTTTACACTTAGATTTTAAAATGACGTTGAAGGAAATATAGCCTCGAAAAATTCGGAAGCCAATATTGACCGCACCTTTTCAGTTTTCCCACGAAAACAAATGACGTTAGTGCCCGTTGAACACAATTGATATCTTCGATACTTCCTTGTTAAATTTCCTTCGCTCGATTGCACCCGTTGTCACCGTATTCAATGGTTTGCCGACAACGTCTTTTTCAGCGTTTTGTTTCGGTAGTCATGTTAAAAAATTGCCTCCCAGGGAAGCACTAAGGTCATGGCCTCCTGCTAAGGTATAATAGTGAAGGGGCAGTGTAATCAAGGCAATCTGGTGAAGCTCCTAACAGCTACAATTAATGTGAAGGCCGGAAAAGGGCTGCAGCCCAAGAATGTGATCATAAAGTGTTCATTTTTTTTCTCGCAGAAATATAAGATCCCGCCAAACAGTCATTGAACAACCACTAACAAAAGAAAACTTGAGCGTCTCTCCCGTTCAGCATCCCTCCACGGCCCCCACCTCTGCCAGTCATCACTTCTTTTTTTCGAAAGTGAGGTCATCGCCAGTTTCTTTGAATGACATCATCTGCACAGCGTCTTTCATTTCACGATGACAAGAATACAATGTTATGATGTCATCGTATTGTGTATAAAGCTTCAGACAAAGGCTTAGACTTTCTCAAAGTCGTTCGCTTGGTTTTTTGGTCTGGTGTGGTAGTCGCTCGCTCGCGCTCGTACGATCGCGCTTCGCGCTCACTGTCGCGCTACGCGCTCAAAAGCTCGACTTGTGAGCAAGTCAGACAAAGGCTTTGCTGTAAGATGGCTTGGGATTTGTTCCGAAACGTTCCCCTCACTGAAACGAAAAAGAAACGTTTTTAAAATTTATATTGTGGCACAATTCTAAGTTACCGAAATAAACTATTCTTATAATTTCGTAATGTATGTGAAGATTTCATTAACGCTTTTTCCCTGATAGTACGTAACTAGGGGGAATGGAAATATTTCATCATCTTTCTGAAAATAACGCACGATCGTCCATACCTGTTATATATTTTCGAGATAACTTAACCATTTTAAAACATTTTAATGGCAAAATTTGCACTGATTTGTAAAATCATGGTTAAAACTAGCTTTTCACCGACCTGAAAACAGCCAAAGAGAAAACAGCCATGTTGCACTTCGCCATTTCCCCCCAAAAATCGTAAGTTCCTGTAGCAGCATTTCCGGTTCTCAAAACAGATTACCCACTACTTCCGGTCAGAGTGACCTTTACATTTTCTATCACTCAGAGTGTTTCGATGAACTTTGTGTCATGTAAAACGTCCTCAAAAAACGATCAGTTGGACAACGAAGACAACTTCTACTTATGCATCTAAAATGAACCTTGAGATTTTTTCACACGGCTACGGTCTCCTAGTGAAGTGGGACAAATTCAACAAAGAGGTCTAGAGGTGCGATTTAACTTACCATGAGTTGTAATTTCGTTTAGAAATTCGACTTTTGTTTTCGTCGAAAACAATAGATTCAATAGGCGTTTTTATCGTCGTGTAATTATTTAGTACGAAACATTCTGATGCTATTCAAGTTAGGGTATTATTCCACACCAGCTTTCACTAAAAACAACTGAACAAATATTGTTATGCGCATTTATATATGCGACTGTTCGGGAAACGATAACAAGACTATAAATAGATCGTTGTCGAGTGTTTATAAGGTGAATTTTTCTTGTGTCCTTTCTCGTGCGATCAGGGGCACTGTTCAAAAGAACTACGAAACGTAAATGGTGCGTGAAAAAACTTACACGAGAAGAAAGGAAAACATCGTGCAACCCTTGCTGACAGGAACAATATTTAATATTCCCGCCTGTGGGAATTAATAAACAGGTTGGCCGCGAACTGCTTCTCCCGGATTGAACGGAACTTATTTATTCATTCAAACATAGCTGCGTCGAAATGAACATCACGGAGAGCGTGCTCAGAGATCATTCTCGATTACGTGTTGGTAACGAGTGGACGGATTAGAATCTCCAAAAGCACAGTATTATGGAGATTTGAACAAACATTGAAGAGGGTAAACCGGAAACCCGAACTATGACTACTGCGACAGAAGAAATCGTCGTGAGCGTTACCCCGCGTAACAGAGCGAATTTTCGAAGGCTCAAAACTAATAGCATACGGAGTTATAAGCGATGGGAAAAGGAGAACGAACTTCTGTACGCTATGATGGAAGACGAAAGCGAGTGGTTAGCCAAGTTATTTCCCGATGTGGTGATCACTCCGGATTTTTTCTTCTACGCTTTGGAAGACGGTTCGCTACTTTGCCGACTTGCGAATTACATCCAAGAGAAAGCGGAGTTATATTCTAACAGGCACCACATTCCGGTGCCTGGAAAGAAATTTCGCTATCATACTATGGGCAAGTGTAGTAAAGAAATCAAACTTTTTAAATCAAGGGAAAATGTGCAACAGTTTCTCACCTGGTGTCGAAGTCACGACATTCCCGAAGCAATCTTATTCGAATCGAACGATGTTGTGCAAGTTGACGATTATCGAGAGGGTTGCAGAGGGATTATTATTTGCCTCATGGAAATTGTAAGACGGACAGCAAAGTTTGAACTTGATGAACTACCGAAGTTAATTCAGATGGAGAAAGAAATCGAAGAGGATGAGGCGCAATCTCACACGGACATTTCAAATGGGCAAGGGCAGGTTTTGGACGTGGTGGAAATAAACCACCAAGGGACAGATCCACCAGAAATTCAAAGCCCCAATTCTATGGACTCTGATTCCGGAGTGGACTCAGTTTTTGACCTAGAAGAAGGAGATAATGCAGCTTCCCGCCTTAAAGAGTTTTGGCATGAAGAAAGAGAAATTACAGAGAAAACGGAGATTACTACTACCACTGTGACACGAAAACAAAACTTATTGAAACCAAAAGATCAAAAAAATTCGCCAAAGAAGACGTGTAAAGAACTTCCCTCTCTGTTAGAAAGCACCGGGCCGAAATCCGAATTAGATAAACAGGTTAGTAGTTTATATGCATTTTGCAGTAAATTTTATGTTAACTAAATGAAAAGTTTTAAGTACTGCTAATTAACGATTCCATGGATGAACACAGTTTGAAAAAAAATATACTACACTCGTCTGGTGAGAATGTTTGCAAACTGACTTGTTTTGATCTGAGTTCGATTAGTAGGGGGTGAAATTTCATGTCTCCGGACTAAACTGCTTGATTATAACTTCGCCGAAAAATGAATTCACATAATACAAGTACAAGATAAATTTTTTAGAGTGTACAGTTAACCAATATCCTATGCACTGTTACTGATGGCGCTCATATTATGCAAATATAATTCCACTTCATTAATTGCTGATCAAAGTTGATAACAACGACATTCTGGTCGACTCACGTTTCGTCTGAAACTCATCTTTCATCTCAGAACGGAAAATTGAACACCTTATGAAAGCTATTGTAAATTGTAATTATATTTATATGTCGAAACTAAAATGGCTCGAAATTAAGAAATGTAATTTTATACATTTACATTGCAACCTGATATAAAAGTTGCATTTTTGGACAATTAAAACCACCTGTCACATGTCAACAGCCGGAAAGCTTTTTTACTTAGCGAAAATAATAAGTAGTATTAAGTTTGAACGGTTTTTTGAGACAGGTCTCCAGCTTAAAATTATCCATGGAAACAAGTCTACGTTCGGGCGCCAGCTTTTCCCTGGCTAAAAAGCCAGTCAAATGCACTTTAAAATCACGCAAGCTACGTTTAGTTCTTGAAAGCTTTAGTTATAAAAAATGATGATTTTTTCACGAAAGCAAATATTATTTGCATAGTTATAATGGCTGGGTGCATTATACAGCTCTAAAAGGTCAATATTTTTCCTACCACCCTGCCAGAAGCCCATGCCAAGATATAAATATTTTAAGAAAAGAACATTCTCTGCTGGAAATTTCTATATTGGTATAAAAATACAGCTCTTGGATGAAAATATATATGTGCGCACATCACAGCTAATTAAAGAATGAAATTTACAATTTAATTATTTCAACCCAGGGCTTAAACATGTCAAAATCATGAATAGTTCATAGCATGCCACATAGGCAGTTATATTCTTATACAAACACAGTCATATTTAGTAAAAGTGTCACAATTCATTAATAAATGTAGTCAAAAATTCATACTTAGTTCTAAGTCTTGGGGGATGAAACAAAAGAAGTGTATAATTCATCCCAAAACCTGGTCTTCTTCGCAGCTGATTGGACCCTTAGTCTCCAGCCTGAGACTACCCAAAAACTGATCAAGGATTTTTTTTGTTATTTCCCCATTTTTATTATAGCCTTGCAGCCACAAATATATGATTTTTAACACTTTGCAAGTGGTCTATTCATAGTGTTTTTTCTTTAATTAAAACCCTTTTACTTCCAAATTTTCTGTTCAATTTTTAACTGGAAAAGAAGTGTCTCCATGTGTCTGATAGAGTGCTTCAAAATAATTCTTTTTTTAGTCTGAAAACTGATTTTTTTATATCCATAAAACTTTTTGAATTCTTCCCTGATCTCCACTTCTGACAAATGTACAGGGAACTTTCGCCAAAAAGTGCAAAAACTAAAATGGCTTGATTAAAATAGTAATCATTAAGGCTGCTATGAACACCGCTTAAAACATTTCTTGTGACCTAGAATATAAGCAGTGAATCTATTGTACAGTCGTTAATGTATTTTTTTACCCATGAAAAAAGTAATAATAAAAATAATACGAAGAATGATAAATACTCTAGGTTCTATCTGCCTCATTCATCATTCAAACAGGTGTGCAAAATTGCTCAAGACTACAACATTAAAATTGTTCATCGTCTCAAAGAAGGGAAGTACATTATACTTGGGCGAATCATGTTTGTGCGGGTAAGTTTAACCTGAAAGGCCAGTATTGTTTATTTTAAGATTTTGTTGCTGCAGAAAATATCATTCCCCCATGATAGGTTTGGCTTGTCCCCCCCACCCCCCACCTCCGAGAGGCACTCCTAGGCCTTTAAATCCTGACCCTGTTTAAAACAAAGTTGTTCATTTTGCTATCCTTATGACCGTAGAATAGACCATTTTCGATATATTAAAATTCATACTTGGCTCCAAGGCTTAGGGGAATAAAACAAAAGAAACGTATTATTCTTTATTGACCCTTAAGATGATTTCTTTTGGTATATTCCCCCAAGCCTCACAGCCAAGTATGAATTTTATTTGATCGGAACTAGTCTGTTAAGTAGCTTTTCAACCTAACAACATGGAATTAGATGTTTTTGAAAAAAATTGTTGGTTCCACAAATGAAGAACTTTATTGAAAGGCTTTGACGGTCCAAAAGACGCTAATACTAAGTGAGATCATATTCCCTGTTTTAAGACTCGAGACCCTAAAAACCACCCCCTGTTCAATACTCCTATGCAGTTAAGGCCAAATAAGGGAGTGCACTTCTCTCCAGGAAGCCCAGACTCCTTTGAAGGATTCCAGTAATGACCCTCCCCCCCCCCCCCCCCCCCCCGCTCCTCAACTCAATTTTCCATGACCATCCATGGTAAGTATGGATATCTTTTGAAACCACAAGTTCTATTTTACTTCTTGGGACAACTTTGTCCATCGGAAAATGCAATGGTTGAAGGACAAAACAAATTGGGACTGTGTGAAAAAGCACTTCCAAATGATTGTTACGTGGGACCCTGCTCCTAAAGACAGTTGGAAGGGGTCACTAGTTTTAGTAATATCACTGGAAAGGTCCCAACACTTTTGATTTCCATTGTGGGTGCAACCTTTTTTCTCATTTCTTTGTGAAGTTAAACAATTTGCTAAAAATAATCCTGTAACATTAAAATTTTTGTGTACCCCAATTCAATTATAACGTATTATTTAAGGTATTTTGTTTGCATTTTCATTGTAGATGTTAAATGATCATATGTTGGTCAGAATTGGTGGTGGTTGGGATACACTGGAACACTACCTCATGACCCATGCACCATCTAAGGAAGGTATGTAGAATGGACCGTACACTGCTGTGTTATTTTGGCCTGTATCTGGAGGTCATGGAGTCTTCAAGAGGCTTAAGGGTGTCTGAATGGTAATGGGATTTATTTGATTGCTAAGGATGTAGTCTCATGTATTGATAGTCATGACCAGGAGCCCATGGACTCCTGTCATGACAGGGTGGTTGATGTGTCGAACTATCTATGAAAAACACTACCAGCCAATATTGGCAGATCTAGGGGAGGAGCCCAGGGGGCTTTGGTCCCCCCCTTACTTTAAGGCCAAACAAAAGCCTGCATAGCTTGCTAATGCAGACTTATATTTGGATGCCACCTGGGGGGGGGACTTAGCAATTTTTGGTTTGAGATGTGCCGCTGGGACCCTGGAACCCTTACCCTATACCAGAGGTAGTTCAAGTGAATTTTGCTACCCTGTACTAGACTAAACTCGCTAAATCCCCCCTATCCTAGAGTAGCTGTTTTTCAGAAGCTACTGAGGTCACTAGTACAGTCAATCCAAAACAAAATGGATTTGATTTTTTCTTTACATTTTTGAGTGGCAATTCCCGGTTTCCCTAGTCTAGACTAACGTCTTCAACCAATTGATCAGTTTCCTGGAAAATAATACCCTATTCTAGACCTAAACTCTCTGATTTATATACCCTATCCCAGAGTAAACTGCTTGAAAACCATACCCTTCACAGCAGTACATACTTATATAGCCCATATATGACAGTATCCCCCCCCCCCCTGGGGGGGTTGCCGCTACTCTTTCCCTGAAAAGTAACTTTTCAGGTGGAGAGAAGTGACAACCAGAAGTACATCTGCATTCAGGGCTGAGAAGAGTTGTCTTTGAGGCCGGGGTCCCCTCTTTTCTTAGGCACTGTATGAGCAATCCCCCACATACATGAAGATCTGAATTTACCACTGACCTGAGCTCCAGTGTTATCATGTGCAAGTCTTATTCTTGTCCATTTTATGCACCCAGGACAACTTCTCACTTTCCAACTAATAAATCTGGACTAATAAAGGAAGATTATTTTTAAGGTTGAGATAAGTAATCAGTGTTAGTTCCCATGTTTTGATGTTTAGTACTGATTAACAAACTTTAGTTTTTTACATCTTTGGCATATAATAACCTTCGAAATTAGTAGTTGGAACATCTTTGGTATTAATTCCTATGAACAATTTCAGATAGGCCTGAGCAGGGTTAATAAATGGACATAAAAACGCTCAAAACACCAGCCTTGAAAGAGTGGACGGAAGTAATCTGACCCGAGTCTGATTGGTGAACCTGTTGTTGTGCCAAGAAAATCAACTTCAAGAGGAGTTGTATTAAACGATCATGTCTCATAAATCAGCTTAAGTTTGTGCTTTATTCTAAGTGGGTAAGCGGTTCTTAACGGCGCTGGTGAGGCACGTTTCGGGCAAAGTTCTTCTTTTCTCTGGGTTTGTAATCTTGACATCCCTTGAACTGACTTTGCAGACACCATAAACACCGTATACGTAGTACATTAACATAAACATGTCTACTTGCTCTCATAAACGGTATTTTTGAATGTGTGAAAAGTGTTGTGGTACAATTGAAACCTGAGCAGGAAAAATCATTTCAGTTACCTCAGTTTAGCCGCAAAAAGAAAAAAATAGCTACCTTGTTCCATAACAAGAAGGCATAAATTGTGTGACAGGTGAAAAATGCAGTAAAATGAGATTAGCTTAAGCTTACGTACGCACCTCGCGAAGGCATCTGTCAGAAGCGAAGATCTTTATTGCCAATTTTTTTATAACAATTAGCTTAGGGGGCAAAGAAATGGATAAATTTCAAAAAAATTCGCTAGATTATTCTGATGTTACTCACCTTTCGCCCGGTATTGTAGGAAAGAAAAACTGGCTAGGCGAGTTAGTGATTTGCATACAGCTGACTTTGAAGGCAGTAAACAGAAATTTGATGGCTTTTGTTTTTTGTTGCGGTTTGATTGGCTGGCGTCTCGTAACACGCCCTCACGATTGTTTCCCGTGGTTTGACTGCGCCCTAGCGTAAAATGGTTCGATTGGACCGATATTAAAAAGCTCTCTTTCTACGTGCTACACATCTTGTATTGTCTTAGATTTCAGCCGCTCTTGGCATTTCCATCTGTTGTGCTGTTTATTCCAAAGCAGTACTCCCAGGAACTTCGATTTCGAAGGTAAAGTTTTGTTATATACTCTTCCACGAGTTTTGTCGCGTTGTGTGTTTTTGATATATGTTTTGTATTCGAGGAGAGGAGTTGTGTTTTGTGAGATGTCGAGTTTTTAGAGGGAGGATCAAGACAGATGTTTGCGGACTTGTCCTTCGGGTACCAAACTGTAAATTAAAAAACAGTCTACCTTACTTTGACGGTAATAGGTTTTCTACCTATCGTTCGAGAACGGGTGTACAAAAGTCAATCATCGATGGAGTCGACATTAGTAATATTTTTCGAGTCGCTTGTGGACTGCAACAGTGATCAACGCTCGAGTCATGCAAAGTAACGCTCTTTTAATTTGCCAGATTCAAATTTCTGTCTCTTGAAATCTCGCTTGAATTGAGTTTGTTATTTCTAGCAAGTAATTTGTAAACATTCCCACACCTACATTCCTATCAAATCGAAGAAACAGAATCGTCAGTCAAATCGTGCCCGTGCTGATTAGAGTCGAAACTGAAAATGTGGAAAGCGTGAATCAATTCTTGAATGCCAAAAATGTCACCTAATCTATTCGTGTTAATTTTCACGCTGACCCGTTGTACACTTTCAAAGTGATTTTTTCTTGACCGCGTAGAATTCTGAATCGTAAATTGGCGGATTCTTTCTTTCTTATAAAAGATCTTGTACTTATCAGTTCAGACAGTTGTATTAGTTACTTAAAAACTAGTCCGTTTACCAGAACAACATACATAATGATGCCTCGATTGTGCACGCAACGGAAAGTCGCGTGAATTTCATTGAAATAAAGATCTTTTCAGTTTTTGACGATTCACATGCAGTCGCTAGCTAGTTACAAATCTACTATTGCTTAATTAGAACTATTATGCTCTAATTGCTGGAAAACAGAAAGACAATTTAACTTATGTAATTAACGTCTTAGGGAATGGTCAGCTAATCTTACAGTTACACTACTGTGTTATTTTGTGATTTTTCATACCAACAACATTTCTTCATTATTTTAGTTTTAAATGTTATAAATTAAAGTGTAATTATGAGTACAACCATTTTACTTTTTTTCAAGTGGCCAGACTTTTCTAAGCAAATACTTATAAGTTGCACTTCAGATATCAGATCTTACGTCGGATAACTGTACTGTACATATATTATATTCTGCTGGTGATTAGTCAAACCTTACGTTTGTAGGCACTTGACAACTTGCCACACCCTGACTAAATTTAGCTGATGCAGGTTAATTAATGCTGCATTATCCTTTAAAAATATTACGAGCAAATTTGATAATCAGAGAGAAAAACAGTTTGAGCAAAATGAACGTGGACAAACATGTAAAAAATTACAAATATTATAAACAGAAACTAATTATTTTTTAACTTCAAGTTAGTTGTATTATCTTTCGACCCACTTTCTGTATCAACATGGAATTGTGTGGACCAGGAAATGCCAATATTAAGATTGTACTCTTCTGAAAAAAGGAAATTCTGAGTCCGTAGCTTATAAAGGACCCACCAAGCAAGAGATTGTGATGAATCAGTAATTTTGTTACAAATAGTCATGTTGAGTCCTGGGACTTGTCTTTTGAAAAATCATGAGTCCCTGTCCATAACCAATGAGTTCCAGTTCAAACAACAACGAGTCCTAAATTGGGCCTTTACAGTGTATGTAACAAGACAGTTAATCTGATGCAAAAACTCAGATGCAAAAACTCTTTATTACAGTTTTCTGAAATTAAAATACTAGGTCAGCTGCCAACACATGAAGAGACCAAAATTTCATTTAACATCAGGGATCAAGACAAATCAATGTTAAAGTGTTTGTAACATAAAAATTTTTTATGTTAACTGAAAGAACACATTACTACAGGCATGTCTTCCATAAATTTGCATTTTGAGCAAAACAAATTTGTTTTAGAAAGTTTTTAAGTCTAAATTTCTTTTGCACATGGCCCTTTCTATCTGCTGATTACAAAATTGACAGGCTCATAATAATATGTGACATCATGAGACAAATTCAGGAACTGAAAATCAGGATTTTATGCATACTTAAATATCCAATTTTTAAGGGTTGCCAGTGTAGTTGCATCAAACCGCTAACCATCTTACTGGCATGTTTTACCATTTAACAGCTGTTTTAGTAGAAGAAAATTTGGAAAAGTATTTCTAGAGTTCAACACTTGTTTACCTGTATCTAAAGTTACATGCTCCTCTATTTACATCGATCACAGCAAATTAAATCAGATGTAACTAAAATGTACTGGAGATGTTTTCAGTGTTCAATATGACAGTAGTTTATTGTGTTTAAAAATATTATCGCAACTGATTAAGGGTCTGAGGTAAGTAATACTATCAGCTGCCATGGCAACTACAGCTGTAAGTGTAGAAGTCTGCTGCAGTCAAACATCTTGCTACTTTCGTTTTCTTGCTTTATTTGCTGGGATTTCAATTAGTGGAAACATGGGTAAGGATGGATGAAGTAGCTGGTAATCAGCTGTAACTTCATCTTGTCATTTTCATGTCAAGTTGAAAGTGCATTAATTTACACTTGAGTAATCATGGCTGACCCACCAGTAACACCAGTTTCAGTTTTCAAACACTTGTACAACTTTTTTTAGTTATCTTTGAAAACTTTAAGTAAATTAAACAGCGTGTTGGTAATATCTTTTACATTCATGTAAACACTGAAAGTAACAACCTTAGCTCTGAAGTACTTTGCGTAGCTGTTGCAAATTTCCCTCATTTTACCACGGCAGAACTTGCCTCTGTTTAAATTAAATTTACTGTAGATCCCCATTAAACACATTTTTGTAATTTTTTTATCAAAAAAAGGAATAGTATAAATTAAAATTCATTTTTACCACCAGTCCTATTAATTGCCTGTGTTATGATGGGAAGAACATGTTAACACAGATGTGGTTTGTTTTTTAACATGTCATGTGTGCCTAATATGTGTCATATGTGTGTGAAATCTGCTCGCTATGTTATCAGGCGCCCAAAATTGTCTCAAATTGGAACTTGGAACATTTTCATTTTGGCCTTCAGTGGTATTATCTCTTTTTTATTGGTTCCCTGCAGTTGTTGCAGTTTCTTAACCATACAAATTCACTGTGGCCTCAGAAGCACTTGCTATAGATTTCAGTATTCTTAGCTTCTGGCTCCTGGTTCTAACAGTAAATTTAATGGCAGTTGAAAGCTTCATCCAGTAATTGACCCTGCAGCATTGGTTGTTACTACTGCCATTTGTCTCTTTTTGCTTTTATATTCTCACTTTCTCCTGTATGCAATTAATATTTTAATAATTTTACTATATGACCACTTGAAGTAGCTTTCTACGTGGGTCCATAAACAATGTGTGAGAGCTAGATTCTACCTTCAAAAATTCTTTTTGCACTTGTGTCAGTCAAAATGTTTAGAGTCTATTTAGGCACCTGCAGTTGTGAAGAAGTTTCAATGTGAATTTCCCACTTTAGAAACTGGAAAATTAGTAAAAGCTTTGGGAGCAGTGAGTTCTGCGATAGTTTGGGTGGACAGGCATTAGTTTGATTGGTCCATGGTATTCAAGGCAACCTTTAACCAATCATAAGGTGATAACACTTGTGCAACGAAACGATCCCAGAAATCTTTGGGATGAAAGCTTATACCCATTGCCCTTGTAGTTTCTGGAAAAAGGACTAATGCTACTTGGCATTGTTTCTGGTGGTATGGCTTAGTTTGGCAATATAAACACCTCTCTACGATTGCTAATGCATAATATTGCATACACAATTTTTAGTCATAAAAACTTCCAAGATTTAAGATGCACTCATTTTACAAAGTTTTAAAGTAAATAAATGAAGATTATTGGGTTGTGATTAAAATCGCTAACTTGAAACTGAAGTGTTTAAATATATGCGTCTGAAATGTATTTAATGCTAGAATGTTGCCATGACCTTGAGTTCTGCCGCATCGCAGATGAGCGCTTTCACTTCCCAAGGTTTCCCACATTTGCTTCTAAAAATAATCTGCTCAAAGTAAAACACTTTTGCAACCTTCAGAACTAATTGGTTAATGATTATTTGATTACGATTTATCATTGATAAACAACGCTCAGGTTAATGAGGTTGTAAACAGCGCTGGAATTTTGTTTAGAAATTGACACATTATCGCGTTTGAAGAAAGGAAATGCATTGGCTTTCCTGTTGCTTTTACAAGCAGAAGAAAAATTAAGATTTTGCTGGTGTCGCGGTCGAACGAGCGTCCATAGTCTATTATTGCCACAAGTCTAATTCGTAACAAACAGTGGTACTGAAAATCAGTGACTGATTAGATTTGAAAGATGACTGGTTGGCTCATATTGAAATGCATCCTGCGTTACGCGTGGTAGGTTCTAGAATTTTGAACGCGCGCGGACGCGACGGGTGCGCGAGGTAATGGGAGTGGTGGCTTTCGAGAACACCTTTGGTCGTTGACTGGTGCAAACGTTGCATTTCTTGAACCGTTAGAGGAAAAACTATTATTTTTACTCATTTGCATTAGATTTGCATTAAATTTTTGTGAAATGCGACTTTTGGAGCGATTCTTAGATAACACTTTTGTAACCAAACCTGCTACATAGATCCACTATCATTATTTAGCATATCGCTCAGCCAAACCTTATTTATTGTACGCGATATAAAAATATTAACTCTAAAAACTCAAAATTCTTTACAACTAAGTTGAATATCTGGTCTAGCAAAAACACGTCTGACTCAGAGTGTTTTGACGTTGCTCATGATTTAGAATATTTCGTCCGAATTTGTGGGAGAATTTTATCTCTTCCTCTTTGTCTGTTTGACAAAACGAGAAGTGGGAAATCAGGGGTAAACTTTTTTGATAAAACGAGACTCACGATCTTGATTTTAGTTCCAAGTCATTTTTCTTACTAAGATGTGTGTTTTCTTTTAGACTAAATGCACGTGATATTGATTAAGTTTCTATTTAAAAAAAAAACATTTTTAGTGCCGTTTCTCAATGTACTTTTAAGAGAAATTGTTGCTTAGGAGTTCACATGGAATTTTCCGAAAGAAAAATACCGAACAGTTGATTTAACGAGAAGAGTAACGATTCCTTACATCCAAAGGTTGGTAAATGAACTGAAAACCGTTTAACGTCATGAATTTAAGGTTCTTATTCGTTGTGTTGTTTTACAAAAACAACCTTTTTAATTTTACCTCTGTCAGCTTGTTTTGTCTTGAAAGAATCCTGTTTCTCGTATCGTGGTTGGTTGAACGATATGTTGGCGTTATTTGCCTTCCAACATTCGAGGATTTGCAGGCAAAACAACTTTTAAATGGTCAGTTAAAACAGATGACGAAAAGTCCTTTTATTTCGAACAACACTGCGTGTTTCAGGCTTGGGTATATTACTGTGAACATCTATTATTGTTAACAATGAGTTACTTTGTGTTTATAAATCGGTTATTTTGCCGGACTGATAGCATGCAGGTTAAGTTTAGTTTATCCCCAGAGGTAGTGTAATTTCGAGGCAATTTCATCATTCATTACACGAAGACAGCTGTAAAATTTTTCCCCTCCTTTAGTGTTTTGTAACGATTCCGTTTATTTTTGCAGCCCTTAAAACCCCAAGTACGCCAAGTTCTCAGGCTTTCACCAGCCCGCGGAATTCTATATCGGCCAACAGTGGTGTGAGAACAAGCCTGGTCGAAAAGTATAAAAAGAAAGAACAAGTAGGAGTTGTCAACAGAGGTAAGTAACTTCTAATTTATTCTTCCGCGGAAGAAGTGCAGTTTCCGTAATTTCCACATGTTTGACGTTTAGTCATTAGCTTATGCCAGTATTGTTTCGAATGTTGTGGAAGAATTTTTTTGAATGAGTTCACTAGGAGATGAGTTTTCATTCGTAATTTTATGCACCTGTCGTTCTCCTATTCGTAGTTTAAATTGTAGAATAAGTAGAGTACACTTTTCTGTTGACAAGAAACCCGTTTCTTAATTTTCGTTACATATTATTTTTACCGGGAAAGGGGGATTAAGCAAGGCATTTTTTTAAAGTTTGTGTTTAAGAACTTTGATCATACAATTCATCGTTTAAAGACACTTTTAGCGGCCGTAGCCTTATATTGGGCGATTCTCATTATCCGTTTTAGACTGTTTCTCACCAATTTATCGCGTGATGCAGCATAATGACAAGTGTACTTATTTGATGCGGCAAATCCTCTATGTCTGTTTATTAATTTTTAATTTCTTCCGTCTCTAGACTTGCCAGTTTATTCTTCCCAAGGAAGCTTGCACCAGCAATTAGGAAATCAAACCTCGCCAAAGATCAAGGATCGAGGAAAGCGAAGTTCTGTGACAGACAAGGACGAAAAAGACATAACAGAGGCTATACGGAAACTCTCCTCATCTGTCTCGCAGACTCTAGCCGACCGACCCGCTAGTTTTACGAGCAGGACATTTAGCGCACTTAAGAGTCGTTTTGACAAGGGAATATTTGGTGCAAGCAGACGAACGTCGTCCCCTGATATTTCAGTTAAAGGAAGTAAAATTCGAAGGCGTTTAAGTGATACAACTGCAATGGCGGATGTAGCTACAACTCTCGCATTTGATGGAGAGCAAGTCCCTGTCGCAAATAACAATGTTTCGGAAGAAAAACAACCCGATTCTGAATCCACGGAGGAGATTAGCGTAGGAAAAATCGCGGTACCGAATGACATCGCATCAGGAGAGGAACCACCCGAAAACACTGCTCCAGACCAGATCGATGGTACCGTCCCTGCCGAAGATTCACTTTCTTCAGAACAATCAAGACTTGAAGACTTGTTAGGTTCACAGGCGAACGGAAATGATAATATGCCCGATGTTTCGTCGTTTGATCCCTTGGCAGCAGCCGCCGAGCAGGACAAGCCGGTCCTGATCGATACCACGTCTTCGGAAAAACCCGAGGAGCAACCTAGTAACAGCGAACTTATTGGTAATGGTGAATTGGCTCACGGTGAACAACCCTCTGAGCCTGAAACAACCGTTGAGCCTTCACCGCCTCAAAATCTTGCTGATTCATTAGAAATTGCAGACACTAAACCAGTTTTGGACAATACTCCAGAGGCTTCACCGCGGCCGATTGATATTGGAGATTTATTGCAGGATTCGCAAGTCAGTGCAGAAGTGGAAGGAGTTATGGAGTCCTCGCCGTTGATTAGTGTGGAAGAAACAGCTGCTCCTGGGGAATCAGCTCAGGAAACAGAAGGAGCCGATGCTGAGCCTGTCAGTTCGGACAATCCTGTTGTCAACGAGGACACGACACCAAGTGTTGAAGACGTTCCCCTCAATGAAGTGGATCCAAGTCCGGAAGCCGAGTCGCAACCTCCGGAAGTGGCACCTGCAAAGATTGAAGAACCCTCTACAGATGAAGAAACTGTAGGTATCTCTGAGTCACTGGAACCTTGTAAATTAGAAGAAGAACCTGCAAAACCCGACGAAACAGGTCCTATCGAAGAAACGGCTGTTGGAGAGCCTGAACCACCCAAGCCGGAGGAAGGGACTGTTAAAATCGATGAGCCTGTTAGCCATGTAGCCGACGTCAAATCTGAAGGAGAAAGCAGGGAAGTGGCTCCTACTGTGGAAGAGACGAGCACACAGGAAGAAAGCCAGGCTCAAGAAGCTGCTGTTGTTGAAGTTGCCGAGAGTGCGCTAGTTATAGCGGCTGAAGTGAAGGAAGTGCAGAAGCCCGCGGAAGATCAGCCTCTGAAGGCTGAGAAGCCAAAGGAAAAGACTACAAAGGCAAAGCCTGCAGCGGCTGGCGCAAAAGAAAAGTCTGCATCTAAACCTGGCTCAGCGGTGAAAAAGCCAACTGGAGCTGCAAGACCCACTTCACCTACAAAGGTTTCCACTTCGGCGGCGTCGAAAAAAGACGTTAAACCGCCTACTAAGAACGTGCCGTCTTCCAAGCCTGCCTCAGCTAATGCGTCTGCTGTGAAGGCAACAGCAGCAAAGGCACCTACTGCCAAGACGCCAGCCACAAAAACTCCAACCTCAGCGGCTGCGGGTGTTAAGAAGCTTGCAGCCAAGTCTAATGAAACCAAAGCTGACGAGGCGAAAAAACCGCAAAGACCCAAGAGTGCAGTATCAGCTCGTCCTTCTACACAACCCGCTGCACGTGCGACGAGTCAGGCGCCAGATAAGAAAGTTCCGGCGTCCGCAACGAAAACCGCCGCGACTAAGCCTCCTGGAAAAGACGTAAAAGATGCTGGTCCACCAAAAAGTGCGCCAAAGACAACAACGGCTAAACCTTCATCTGCCAAACCAACTCCGAAGACTACCACCACTGGAAAGAAACCACTTTCTGCTAAACCGACGCCCACACCAAGTACAAAGCCTGCTGACAGTAAAGATGGGACTGCACCCCCAAAGAAACCAGCCGCTCGACCTACAAGTGCCAAACCCAAACCCACGTCCAGTTCCACGACCACAACCACAACCGTGAAAAAGACAACAACGATAACAACCACTGTAACCAAGAGTGGTACAGCTGCCCCGGGAAAAGCTCAGACGGCCACCACGAAAACAGTTACGCAGGCGAAGACGGGTCAGCCGAAAACTACCGCAAGTACCACAACCACTACAAAGACGTCTGCAAAAGCACCAACAAGACCTACCTCGGCTGCTAAAAAACCCACTGACATTAAGCCTGCATCCACAGGCGCGAAGTCGAAAATTGGAGGGAAGCCGAGCCCGGGAAGCGTCGGTGGTAAACCTACACCGAAATCTGCGTCAAAGAAAAAGGCGGAAGAGCCGGCGAAAGAAAAAGAACTAAAACAAGAAGATAAACAACCGATATCACAGCCGGAACCTGAAGCTGCAACTGACGAGAAACCGACGGAAGATTTGGAAACTAAAACTGAAGACAAGCCAACAGAGACTGTGGAAACAGTTTCAGAGGAGCGGTCAGTTAGTGAAGCGATCTCCGAAGGAAAATCGATCGAATCAACACCTGATTCGTCTCCAGCTGAACAAACTCCAGAGTCTATTGAAGCCTCTTCGGAAGAATTCGTCGATCAATCAAACGTTGTTACACATGTTATCACCACTGAAACAACAACAACAGTGAACGAGGATGGGGAAGAACAGACAACAACAACGACGGAAGAATCCATGAATGAAGAGACTTTGGAAGGAAGTTGAAGCAAAGTTTGTTATCAGAGTATGTCGAGTGGTAGAAAAGCAATTTACCCCAAAGACTGGAACGTTGGTTAGAACTTATGATGAATAAGGAGATCAGTTTTTTTGTGTGCGTTGCTTTGGCAGGAGAGACAGGATCGCTAAAAAAACTGATTTTAAATTGTTTTCTTTGGAGTAAGTTAAAGAATTGGAAAGGCCCTTTACGCATTAACTGAAGTTCTTTTGGTATTGTCCGAGAGTTTACGGTGTTTACACGACAGTAGATGAAAGCGTACAAGTTTCAAACTCACCCACAGCCTTTTCGAAAACTAAATTAAGCTCGAGGAAATCGAAGTTAATGTCACTACATCTTCACACGAAGCGACTATTAAAATGGTCGCTTTGTGACAGTGCCTCCCTATTTTCGAATTGGGTATATATTTTCGTGGGAATGAACAACAAGTATCAACAAGGTCGATTTTGCATGTTTGATTTCTGTCCAAATTTAACCATCAAAGGAAGTCGGATTGCTGGAGTCTTGTTTTGATCGAGTGGTCGTCCACAACTTGTTGTCTCAAACAAGTCAAAGAAAATTATCATTGATTGTTCTTCGAACTTTTCAACGAGTATTTCCTGGTCAAAAAATGTTGGCATTCGCGGGTAAAATAGATTCCTCTTTGGTATAAATCGCAAAAAATATTTTTCAATGGTTGATCAATTTTAATTGCCAAATAATGTAAGAAAAGCAGCTAAGTGTGTAGGCTATTTGTTAAATTGTACTTTGTGTTACACTGTAACTTTAAATTTCCTAGAATCGCTATTTCATTCCAGAGCCAGCTGTAAACTAAGGCCGAATTTATAGAACTAGGATTTCTCAAACTCTCGAACTGCAGTAACATGTCAAATCTTTGATCGAAAAGTTCTCCGAGTTAGGGGTAAATAATGCGGAATTTCGTACTAAATTGAGTGCCATCCGCATTTCTTGCTAATACAGGTGTTTTTCTATGTACTTTCTTGTTCATTCGACTTTTAAAGCCATTTGCCACCGTTTGCAACCTTTTCATTAATAGCCATTTAGAGAAACCAATCAGACTGTCCAACGTTTCATTACTTTTGGCAGTTTAAAAACCGTTCTGATATCACCCATCAGTTCTAACTAGCAAAGTAAGCTGTATGGAATTTTTGGAGAATTTTTGCGTGGATACCATGATGTCCCGTCGTAGAGTGTCTGTTTGATAGGATTTTCAGCACTTTCATTCCCTTGGTAACTGAATGTTTGTCTGTGGATGAAATCCCATAATATGACCATTCAAAGGAAACCTCGTTTGGCGTACCAGTAAAGATCCGCGACTAAGAACCGGCATTTTCCCAAGTTAGCCTAAACTTATTTACAGGTTCTTACATAACTGGTAATTAGCACAAATTCAGGCTATTTAGGTTCTTATTTTCTGAAGAAAAAAAAATAATTGTAGCTAAGAGCATTTAGTATAATTACATTGATGGTTATCGAAAATAGAGCGCTGTGATTGGCTAGGAGCTTCGCTTTATCCCGCTATAATCACCGCGCGGTGATTATAGCATTGAAGTCTAGCAGTTTTCAAAATGGCAGCCAGAGTTTTTGATGTTTCGGAGTCGGAAATTGATCAATACTTTATTTTCTCTAATAATCATCAATGTAATTATACTAAAACAATTAGTCGCCTTAGGCGACGTGAATATCGGCGAATAGTCACCTCGACTTCGTTTCGGTGACTATTCGCCGATATTGACGTTGCCTTCTGCGACTAATTGTTAATTAGTGGTATTCAGCTTATTCGTCGTTATAAAATCTGCATGCCATTACATTGCAGTTGGAGTGATAAGACACTTAAGTCTCCAAAGAGGACCCTGAAGGTTGACTTTTCTTAAATGCCCAATTGTACAGAATTTTTGTTGTAGATGTTAGAAAATGAGAACCTGTTTCAAATTTTAGGTTAAACAGGTTCTTGTATAGAGTGGGCCCAAGTGGCATGTTTTAGCCTAACAGGTTCTGAAAAACCAAGTTCTTCTAAGTCGCGGGTTTTTACTGTATTTTACAAAATGAAATGCAGAAAGTTTTGAAATTGTAGTCTTTATGGAAGGGAAAGGATGAAGGCATTTCTTATATTGGTGCAGAAGTTTTGTGTTGGTTAATTTATGTGTTAGTGTTTCCATAATCATCTCACGGCTATTTAAAAGGTTTTTCCAAAGAATTTATGCACGTTTTCATTCAGCCATTTCGTAAAGTATAGTTTGTAGAAAAATCACTAGGCATTTGAAAGTATTGGAAGGATATTAAGATAAAAGTAGAAAATATTGTATTTTGCGTTGTTTTGTACATAAGAGATGACAGACAAGAAAAGTTCATAAAATGATGGAACAAAAAAAGAAGTGAAAATAAAAGTCAACAAACACATTTTTACCAGTCATTCTCTCCATCTCACATGCTTTAATCTTTAACCGCAAAGATTGATCAACATTCAATTTCTCGTTATGGTGATACTGTTCGATCAAATTGAAGGTCGTGAGAAAAAAGGAACAGACCACAAGTTGAAAAGGTTTTGATCGCTTAACAAATTCCCCTCATTAGCACCATAGAAAGTCTACAGAGTACAGTGTAGAGAATATGGGGTTTGATAATTAACAATATATTATTGAATGAGGCTGGGGGTGATGTGAAGAATTATGCAGGTCGAGGGAGGACGTCATCTACGGAGGTGGCTAAAATCTTCCAAGATCTGAATAATTCTTCCCATCATACGAATGCCGAATTCAATAGTATTGTTTTTTACTGAAAATATTTCTAAGTTCTTGACGACCTTGCCAGCGATGCGAAGACTTGCTTCAAAACGTTTGCTTTGTTTGTTCACAAGGTTTCAGGAGTTATATAGTCCTCAAAAAGTCATCGAGATATATTTTCGGTGTTTGTCTGAAAACAGCTGGGCTGCCACGCCACTGCCTGGAAACGAGGTAACTATTGCCTACATCTTCCAAATATGGTCACTTCCGTGGCCAAGTTAGTCCTACTTTGCCGAGGAGTAATGACGATTTTGGTTAATTGAAAGGTAAATGAAAGGCTTTGATACAGTTAGTTCACCTGGTTTCTGACTGGTCAGTTTGGCATAATGTCGTAGTGGTTTTTCTTACACTTTACAGTCAAACTGGCAAAGCCGTGAACACTTGAAATGTTCCAGGAAAATCTGTTGTGTTAAAGATCAAGACATGCGAACTAGCTACAAAGCCACAAGCTAATCGAAGTTCTTGCTTGCGGTTTAGTTTCGTACCCCCGATTGGCTTTTTTATGCAACACAATAACGTTCCAGAAATGTTTCTGGTGTTTACGGTTTTCCTGGTTTGACTGTAAACAATGAAGTAGACAGTCATGACACATTCAAAAAATACTAAGACCACATAATATACAGAGACTGTTACAGGGCCCGGGTTCGTACAGGTCAAGGAAAACCTGAAAAAGAAATGGAATTTAAGAATTTCATTTTCAAGGCCTGGAAAGTCATGGCTTGAAAGTCATGGAAAATTAAAGTTTTGTTTGGTAGATTAGTTACTACAGATGATAAAGCAAGGATAATATAAGATAAAGAGGAGTAATTAAACAGCGTGAAAGACATGCAGTTTGGTGGATACCAGAGTCTGTTTCTGTTTAAACGTTTAAGGTCATAAAATATGCTAAAGCAAGTAAAGTTCTGAAAATTTTCAAAAGTGACAGCTAAACCTGAGGTCATGGAAAACTAGAAAAGGCCATGGAAAAAGTCATGGAATTTGAAGAACTCAAAAGAGTGCAAACCCTGTGTTACGTGTAAGTCAGCTTTGCTTTACTGTTTTTAATTTATTGAGGAGTAGGCAAATAAATAAAACTGTACAGATTAATATATTAAATCAAATAAATAAACTACAGATGTTTGTTACAGTCAGAAATTAATAAAATCTTTCTGTTTCTTCTGATCTGTAATGAGTACCAATCATGTGAAATGGAAAAGGTATCTAATGGACAAATTTCATGGTTTCCTCTTTTCCATTCATGGACCTAGAGGGAAGAGGAGGAAGCCTGGGACCAAGGTTGCCACACCCTGTTTTGCCCTATGTGGGAACCAGCCAACAACCCAACAAAACTTCTAAATTTTTTTAACACAGCATTATTTTGCTCTATCTCTCAGGAATTTTAATAAAAATTTTAAGAAAAATGGCAAGCATGCAGCCTCCCTTTTACACAAAGAGGCCTTGGCAAAGGAGCGAAGGGAAAAAGCTGAGGGACTTTTTAAGTCTCCAAAAGCAGTCACCTGTTTATGTAACTACTTGTAGCTTTTATCCTTATGTAAAATTTTACTACAGTTTTCGCATGAATTAATAATCACCCTTGCAGGGACTTTGGAAGTGCTGGTGCTCCGAGAGATCCAAATTGAATTTTAATAACTCAACATTATTTTGAGTTTAACACTCAAAACATGCTATGGTAGTGGTAAAAAAGGACCGCATTTGCCAATTTCGCTCTGCCTTTAATACACTTTTTTTGCCCCCTTAGATTTGGCATAAGCATTGTCCTCAATTTCTCTTGGGATGACTGTAACAACAAGAAAAAAATTGGAAACGATGCTTATGCAAAATGTTGAGGAAAAAAACAAAATGTATCATGGGCAATGCGATTACACAGGGCAATTTTTTGGCCGCAATTCTTTCCTGGGCTTCAGCCTGGGTATGTGAAAAGACCATGAATTGCTGACTGAGGTCTTCCATCTTGCCCAGTTTATTACCATATGAAGGGGTTATGTTGTGGATTAGCACCTCTATGTTGTGGATTGGCACCTCTCAGTCTAAGGGCAAGATCGGTGGGTGAATTATCTGGTATGGCATGAGGACCAGAAGTAAGTGCATGATATTGACTGTCATCATCTTCTCTTCCGGTCAATACCACATTCCGTAATTCGGGAAACTCATGAAAGGGGAGGTATGCCTCACCATATGGCAAACCTATGTCCTTTCTCATGGCTGTTGTTTCAAATGATGTTTCATGTTCTTCCCAATGCCTGTCACATGCAGCACAGAGAAAATTCGAGAAAAATTTGGAACATCCGCACCCCTTAACTTTGCATCTCCTGAGCCCGGTGGGGTGGTGCTCCTCATGGGTGTGTTTACATTTGCACTTGGCCCGCCACGTGCTTGGGTCATAGCCCGGACGGCGCTGAAGCCAGAATTCACCTGCCTCCTCGGGACGGGACGGGATAAATGCGAACGCCTTACACTCGCATCGCGGGGCGGTACAAGGGACCATGACACTCTTCCCCGTGTATTGGGCATGTTTGTTTAATAAATGACCACAAAAACATTTCGAACTCTTACATACACGGATGCAATCATGCTTAAACTCGGGACAGCGCCATCCGATATACACCCCAGACTGAATGGCGTCTATGGCCGCTTCGCGTTCGGGATCAAAGAGCTTCTTGACTCTCGGTGCAAAGTCGTCGCCATGCATCGCTCGGGCCACGGGCAACAGCTCTGCTTTGGCCGCTGGGATAATAGGTCGCATGGTATAACCTTTCGGTGCTAATAGTCCCTTCGATTTAGGAACCACAGCTTTTTGAGAGCTAAGCTGTTTACCTCCGACTTGTGGCTGCGAAGTCTCTCCTCGTCCTGCGCTTATATTCAGTGACTTTTGAGCTGCACCAGAATACCTCGAATATCTATTCCCAGCCACCGGACTTCGTTCCCGCTGAACTAAAGACTTCCCTTCTCTTGAAGGGTCTCGAGGTCCCAGAGAAAGATCTCTCAACGGTTTATCCAAGGAATTGATCGAGGAGTTTGCTTTAGAATTTTTGTTTTGTTTCTTTCTCGACGTTTCTGCGTACGCCATTTTTGAGTAGCAACAATTGTACGCGAGCAAACAATCAGTGATGGTCAGCGGAAAGACGGCAGCAGCTATCACACGTCTTCGTCACGCAAAAACCAGTAGCGTTGATGAACACGCAAGAATTGGCGTTTTGGTGAAAATGCAAATTTTCATCCTACAGATTATTTCATGCTCTTCTTTCCTGACAACAGGCTTCACTCTTGTTTCTGACCAAACAAACCTGTTTGCTGAACAGTTTCTTTGACAATCAGTGGATTGCAGAAAGTATAGCATGCAATCAACCTTGCTTTGCAAATTGCAACAGGACTCAACTGTAAGCTCAGTCGATGAAAGATTACTGGCGGAAATACTGGCTCACCGAAAGCAAGTTTGGAAGTGTCATGTCAAGGGGTAGGTATCTTCCTTTTATCGTCTTTTTTGAGGAACTACCCTGGATTCCAGAGGGTTTTTTTTCCTGATGGTTCGCTGCAAAGCCCGGGGGGGGGGGGGGTACTCCCTATGTTGGCCTATATGGGGAGGTTCCGTCCAAAAGGGGTATCTTTTTCAGGCTTCAGGTACATGAAAGGGTAGGGATTTCACTAGTTAAAGTATATAAAAGGGTTGGGAAATCTGTCATTTGTGTCTGTGAAGAGCCCAAAAGGGCTAACAGATGATTTTAATGGCCTTTAAAGTGGAGAAAACGTTTTATTTTTCTGATTGATTCCTATTTAAAAGACAGTGCATTTTCAGCAGTTGAAAGGGATGCAAAGTTTTAAACAAGTTATGTAAAAGGGGTGCCTCTTTCATATACCTTCGACTAACAAAAGGTACTTTTTTCATGAAAAATGGTATATAAAAGGGTAAGGGGTTGGACCTTGGGGCAGAGCCTCCCGATATAAACATCTGTTAATTACCCCCCCGGGCGACAATGAGGCTCGAAGCGCATCAACCGTAAGCACGGTTTAGGGCCTGTTTAGGGATAGCCTACCCGCAGATGTCCTGTGGGGTTTGTTTTTGTTCGTCACGAAATGAATGCATGATGAAAAAAAACAAACCCCACACGATGTCTGCGGGGAGGCTAGTTTAGGGACGGACCATTAGAAAAGTTACAGGAGCGGGGGGGGGGGGGGGGGGGCGATTTTCGAGCCGCAGGAATTTTTTTCGTTATCAAATTCCTTGTATGAACTTTTTTAGGCCATGTAGCATGAATATTTTTTACAGTTAATTGGCGTGCATGAATTTTTTCATTTTATTTCCCCTTGCGCGGATATTTTTTTTCTACTTTGCCTGCTCCCCCCCATAAGTTTTCTAATGGTCCGTCCCTTACATGGAGGTGGGGGACCCCAGGTAGGTGGGCTGACCTACCATATGTTACCTCACCTATATGGGGTCCCCTTACCTTCATGTAAACAGGCCCTTGGAACTGACCTCGGGTATTGAGGAACGTGTTCCACGAGGGTAAGAGGCTTCAATCCACGGTTCAAAATACGTCCAGTCTCAGTTATTTTAAATCCCTTGCAATGTACAGAAATGTACAAGGTCCTCAAACATAACTTTTGATGACATTGATGAGAGCCTGATTAAATTCAAAGGGCCTCCTTATTTCAGACTGCAGCATTTACCAGCAAAACCTATCAAGTGGGGTATAAACGTTCTTGATGGGGGTGAATCAAACAGTGGCTATGGATTCAAATTTGAAAGGCAGGGTCAGTTATGTGAGCAAGAAAGGAACCCTCTCTTCTGAACAGGTGGGTTTGTCACTGCTGGAGAGATATGAGAACAAAGGACATGTTGAATACATGGAGATCTTTTACAGCAGCCCAAACTTTACCTACAGTTGCAGAAAAAAGGTGGTAGAGGGCTGTGTTACTGTCTTGACAACAACAAAACAAATGCCCCATGACATGCTGTCTTGGCATTTTCCCCTGGAGAAGACACCCACCAAAATTTATGTACTCTGGAGACCTTGCTGCCTGTGCTTGGCATGACACCAAGGGTGTTCATTTTCTAGGTACAGTACATAATGAGTTCACAGTTGACAAGGACATCAGGCATACAGGCTCTGAAGGAGGCAAGACGACTGTTGAGAAACTTGTTATGGCTAAACGTTATAATGAGGACTTAGTAGGGATTGACAAGATCGATCAACTTCTTGGTAGCTACGCATATCCACACATATCCCAGAAGTGATAACAGGCAATAATTTACAACACTAATGAGAGAAATTCCCCCGGTTAGTAGATATATCATTTTACAAAAAGAATAAAGTGAGTCAAAATGTAAATAATGGAGGAAATTAAGACCAGTACTGAGAGGTACCAGGGATCAAAAATGTCATAACTGTTATAAAAATTTTTGGTTGGAAGGCCACACCCCTCTGAAAATCCTAGTTAAGCTTCAGTCTTTCCTTTACAAAATTTATCCCTTAAGATTCTCTCCCCTAATGTTACGAACAGACTCAAATTTAGAAGGATTTGTATGGAGTCATCAGAGCATAACTGGGCTAATATCTCAGAGACAATTTGCCCCACAATGCTAGTTTTTGGCAAGAAGGCCTCTTAGATGTGTTTCTTTCAGAATATCTTGACGAATCCCATAATTTCACAAATTCAATTTTTATGACGTAATCACTTTAGTACTCTATGGGTTAAACACAACAGGGCTTCTGCTCACAAACAAAATACTAATTTGGCTCCTATCTCTATACTAGACTGCATAATGTCTTGCCGTTCTGGTATAGAAAGTGGATGATGCAGTGGTGGATCCAGATTTTCAGTTAAGGGGGGGGGGGGGGGGGCAGTCATCCAGACCCTGAGATGGGGGATGCGGATTCCAAAAAATTTTTTTCAGCCCTTTAGCCCTCAGTTTGGTCTAAAAATGAGAGGAGGGGGCCTTCCCTGGATCCGCCACTGTGTTGGATGTGGCGGCCATTTGAAGGGAAAGAAAAAAGGGGAATTATTGGGGCGTATACTAGCATGCATTAATCCCTGTTTCCCTTCCCCTTCAAAACTGAAGCAACTCAGAACCTGCATTTTTAATGGTGATTACCGAAAACAAATCCTTTGATTTGATTCTTCAGAGCATGGGAGCAAAAATATTGAGGATTTGGACTCCCGCCATTTTTAGGGTGCAGATGGGGATAAAGTCATTAAAAAAAGGAAAGGTTTACTCAATCAGGTGAGGACTGTAAATTCTATATGGCTTTCAACAATATAAAAAATAACATATATCTTTATGTGTTTACAGTCATAATCTTTTGTTTTTCTGCTTTCCATGTCTCTTTTAGAGCACTCTTGACTGAGTTATTTTCAAAGATATAATCTATGCTGTTTAGAGTTAAATCCCACACTTCTTCCTCTGTTAGGTTAAATGTTTTGGCCATTATTGAGTATTCTTCTGACAAAGTGATGGAGAACACGCCCTTGTCATCAGTCTGTAAAGTAACATGTTGAAAAAAAGAAAATGACAACGCATTTTATATTGAGTGTCAAAGTATTTCAGTCATGTTCAATACTGCCGTACTGTTATGGACCATTAACAGCAGTAGACGGATTGCACAGACCGGACAAACTGTCAGCATTGCTAACAGCCCGTATTCTGAGTACATACGAAGCATGCATCTCATTATTATTTATGGGAGTGCTTTTGATGGGGAGGGGGGGTGGGCAGTGAGTGGTAGTCATAAGGGGTGCAAAACATGATGAGCTTGTAAAATCAAAATCAAATACTTTTATCAATATCAGCAGCTGTCTCTATCAGTGTTATTGCTTATCCTCCCACTTTACAATTCGTTTCTATTTCATTTTTCCTCAAATATGCAAGAGTGTCCTGCATGTTTTACATTTACTTCGCTAAAAGCCTCTATAGGTAAAGTACATGTAAGTAACAGCAGGTCAAACACCGACTATGATCCTAAAGATATTCTTTTGCACTGTAGGATGGTTAATAAAATTGGCTAAAAATTGGGTTACAGAAAATTAAAGTAATCTGAAAAGTTTATTGATTAAGGTGTTGAAAGCATCGTGTCAACGTTTCACCATTCAAATTCCTTTACATTTTTCAAACATGGTGCCAAAAAAAAGGCGAATACAACACTGCAAATAGCTTTTAAAAGAAAAAATATGTATTAAATTTGTAATAGAATTAAATATGGTTGATCTAAGCTGATCTTGCTCCAATTGATAAAAACAAAATACAGTGTGCAAACATTGTTAACACAATATCTAGACATTTCCGATAACTATTTTAGAATGGAGCTTTTCCTATAGAAACATAAACTTGTAATTGACAACTGTGAGAAAAATGATAAACAAACCTGTAATATACACAAACTCACCAATGTTTCATCTGAGAAAAAGTGCCACAAAATAATTATATACCAGTTCTCGGGTGAGAAAAGCTGAACACATGAGATTGAGGCAACATGTGCCAGCCAGCCAGTCCAAGATGGCATCCAGAACGCTACGCACGGTACTCAAATAGTAAGCGTTCTCCTTCGTCAAATGCAGCAAAGAAAATTGAGAAACAATCTGGGCTAAAACATTTTAACCTGAATATAATTTTGACCTGTAATATAATTATACAATCTATCAAAATGCACTATGAAAAATGAAGACAACATAAAAGGTCACTTACACAAACAATGCAAGGGTGTTTTTTGCCATTGTACCAATAGTCCATGTGATGTTCTGTGTAGGATGGTACTGTCTTGGTCTTTACATTGGAAGTTAGACATAATTCTGTTGGTAATCGCAATTTTAAAGGTAAGAGTAATCACAAAATCTCAGGCTCAGAGATTTATCAACATCTGCAAAATAGCAAAGACTACTGCATGTGAGCAATATTGGTCATGTTTGTCATTTGGTCTGTCTACAAAGAGCTGAAAATTGCACATCAAATTACTCATGTTAGCTTAAGCAATTTTTTAAATTTTTGAACTGAATTTGTGCCTATGGCAAATAAAATGAGAAAAAATGTAAACTTTACTGTTTATTGTTTATTGTCATTTTTTGCCATATACACAAAATAGAAAACTTAAAAAAAAGTAGAAAGATAAGGCAAGGAAGCCCAAGAAAGCCAAAAAGGCTTATGAATAGGACCACCTTTTAAGATTATAATACCTAATAAATTAATAATTACAATGCTGACATTGGCAATTTAACTCTAAGTATGCATAATAGAAAATAATCATTAATCATTAAAATAGGATAAAAATAGAAAAAGCTGAACGTGTAAGTGCAAAAGAAAAAAAAAGTGAGAAAAAATAAAGCAAGAATAAACACGAAAAAAGAAAAAAAGCAAAAGAAGCAAAAAACTACACACAAGCAGTAGGAGAACTAAAGTGTGCTTAAACCAAGAAAAAATGACTTAAGTTTAGAAGTGAACAAAGCAGTACTAGAGGCATTCTGAATTTCAGAGCTAAGGGAATTAAATATTTTGGGCCCTTGAAAACGAAGTAAAAATTTCCTTACATTTGTCCTACAGTAGGGCAAACAGTGTCCTAGTGTCCTAGTGTTATATGAATGTATGTCACAGTTAAGCAAAAACATGTCACTGAAACTATCACGAAGCAGGCCGTTTTTATAAAGGTACATAACTTTACCTATTTGGAGTTTGACACTAGTAAAGATTTGATTATAATTGTCTGGTTTATGAATGATCACACTAATGCTGCAATCACTGACATTGCCACAATTACTGCTTGACTTTATTCAGCGATCAATATGGAAACAGGGTTAATGGAAACTAAAAGACTTACCTATAGGGATTAAGTGTTTCTCAACTATGTTTACAAGATCATCTGCACCCCCATTTTCTGGATGAATGCAAGTTCCATGTCCTATCCTGTCAGGAATCAAACTCAACAGGACTCTTGTTTCATCAATGTCAGGAACCTTAATGTAGTCAATAAAGGAGTTTTTAATTTTGTTAACCGAAGATCACAGATTGGGCCCAATTCTGGCAGCTTTAAAAAATTCCCTCTAATCACTAAGCAAAATGGAAATAAAGCCTGGTCACAGGTTACAATCTTGACCAACCTTGTGAACTGCCATTAGAGAGTGGTACCCTCTTCTGGACAAAAATTAGAGTCAATTAATTTTGTTTCAGCTTTCACAATACCATTTTTATTATTAATTCTCAAGCATGGAAAAATGAAAAGACCCTAATAATTACTTAATTAAAAGGTATTAAAATCACACTTTGTTGAATCCAAGAAAGAAGTGTGACAAAGTGTGAAAAAGATGTGGGATTTTACTAAAATCACACATTTTTAAGTGTGATCACACATGTGATCACACATAAAATCACACATGTGATCACACATGTGATCACACATTTTTTTTTGCATGGGCTCTGAGACATGTTAGAAACAATGCTACACTGACTTATTGAATCTGCAGGCGGGCAAGATGAGGCAAATGACCTGTTCTGTGATTGGCAACCAGAGCAAGAAAACTAGGCCCATCTTGCCCACTCTGATCTCCCACATTGGTCCTGCAGAGAAAAAGTTATCTTTTGGCCACATAATGAATCTTGTATTGACCTAGTTGGCTGGATATCGGCCTTGTTGTTTTCTTTTTTTCCTTTTTTATTGACCTCAGTTTCGTTTCAGTCCATAACAACATAAATAAGAACTTGATCAATTTCCAGCCATCTTGAGCATGACCTGATATGCATGGCCAATCAAATCACAGCACCCCAAGTTGTTCAAACTCTTAAGCAATTTTTCTTGAAAAGATTTGTTTATCACTGACCAATGATTTATTAATGTACTTGCCTCTGCAATATGTAAAGCAAGTTTAAGACCATTGTCTTTGGCAAGCTTTAGTGCTGGTACAAAATCGGTTGATTTGTATGCCTGGAATAGAAAAAATAGTTATCTATCAACCAATAATTCAACACTAACTCTGAGGAAATAATAGCTGACCTCTCTTTACCTCACCTCCCCTAAAAAGGACCAAACTCATGTGAACCCAAAATGAATAATGCTCAGGTAGAACTAAATATGACTGTCAATGAAAAGGGCCATTAATCCCAGGGGTGACCAACATGATTTTTCTTCTCAACACCATCAATACTTCAGCAAGAGATAAACTGATCAAAGGGGAAATGCTTTGATTTTTTATCAAATTCAATCTTCTAATATTATTCTTGAGAGAAATGTATAGAAATCAGTCTGGAGATTAGTATGTGGATATTGGGGCTTTAGGGGCTTTATGGGGTTAAGTTCAAGCCCATAACGTCTTAGAAATAGATATTAAGTACAACTAAGAAATGCTCGGGAAAAAAATTCAAACCTAAGACCTTCCAAATACTGATAGGAAGCCCCAACCACTGAGCTATGGGCGACTCACATGATGAGCATTTCTTAGTTGTACTTACTATCTATTTCTAATTTCATCACACTTAGGTGGTTGGTTAGCAATGATATATCTTCTTGTGGATTCTACTAAGCCTTCTAGGTTACACAGCTGTTCTTGCATGTTTACACAAAGTACAACTAGATTGGAGACTGCTGCAATGCTCATGGCAGGTGCTAAAAGTCACTTAGGACACACCCTTGTGGTCACAGAAACAAAGTCATAGAGGTGCAGAATTAAAAAAAATTAAGACGACTTTGTCAACTGTAGCAAACTTACTTTAGGATCTCCACTTAAGTCTATTCCTACTATTGTTCCATTGCCCTTTGCTTTGATTGCTGACGCCAGTTGTACAGTATGTAAGGCATCTGCTGGTCCATACTTGCGGTTGATGGCCGCTATAAATCTTGTATGGACAAACAAGATAGGATGAATTATCAGTTTTATCACTTATCAAAGAATTATTTTAAAATATGGCTTAGAACATCTTACCACAAGAAAGTGCAAAATGTGCTACGGAAATGAAACCTTCATCCAACAAAAACATACCGGGAAAAACATCGTGGGTGCCAAACATGATTATAACATTGCTTGACTCAAAACTATTGTACAATAATGTTGCATCATTAAGCTGGGGTTTTAGAGAGTAGGGTGTGGTGGTGGGGGCAGCCATGGCAAAAGTATAATCAATAAGAGATAACTACCTCACAGTAATGTCAGGGACTGTTGTTTTGGCTTCCTCTATAGCTGCTAAGACTGTTTCTATATATGACTCCTTCGTCATTCCTGTTGGTAAAAATAAAAATATGGGGAAAGCTGTAGAAAGCCATGGAGTGATCCGTTCTGTATTAATCTACAATCAAGGCTATGTTAAAATTTGGCTTTGCCTGCTGGTCGATTGGTTAGCTCAGTTAGGAGAGCGCCGGTCTGTCGAGCGGGAGGTCACGGGTTCAAACCCCAGCCGGACCAACACTCCGGGTCTTTAAATAACTGAGAAGAAAGTGCTGCCTTTGTAATGACATCTGCAAATGGTTAGACTTTCTACTCTTCTCGGATAAGGAGGAAAAACCGTAGGTCCCGTCTCACAGCACTTTCACTGATTTGTTCTTGTGGGACGTAAAAGAATCCACATCACTATTCGAAAAGAGTAGGGGTCGTAGACCCCGCTGGTGTGGCCAACCTTTACGGGTTGTGGGGGTGGGTAGGGATGGCACCTTGCATGGGACCTGAGTCCTGTTCGGGCACATTCCCTCTGGGCAGGCTTGTGTCCAGAAAAGCTGGTAAAACTAAACTAAACTAAACTAAAACTAAACTTCAGGATACTTTTGCCTTAACTCCTTCAAACTCCCATAAACTTTGACACAATAACATAGTTCCTAAGAATCACAATGCTTTAGAAAAAAAAATATCTGTAAACGCTCATCATTCTTTGATATTCCAACTTGTCATCTAACATGCAACCTTTTAAATCCCTCAACATGAAATTTAATTATTTACAAAGATGTTGTCAAATAATAAATTTTAACTTACAGCAACTGCCTAAATTACTTGCTATGCCCAAAGACTTATTAAATGGTAGTAGAAAAAACATTTTTATTTTCCATAGCATTACCTGTCTTTGGGTTAGCTCTTGGGGTGCTCCTTAGCTCTAAATATCTGACATTATCTTGTGCAAAGTCTTCAATCACACTTTTAGTCACCTACAAGAAAGCCAAAATGACACACATGAGGCTATAATGTAAGCAGTCCCCTCTTAAACTACGGCGTTTCTCAACTCATACTTAGAAAGGGAGACCTTGTTCTCACCAGGGTGGATTTTTTTAAGAGCGATTGAGGTTGAGCTACAAGTAACATAGAAGGGTCAATTCCAAGAGAAAACAAAATGCCCTCAATTTATTTAACTTCTCATACCAGGAACACTGCATCAGTGTCATCCACAAGTGGGTAAATAAAGTCCCACATCTTAAAACACCTGTGAGCATGAAAAAGGAATATGTCACTGATAGAATACAACAAATTGAACCTCCACATATGGCCATCTGGCTATGACAAATAATTATACTCTCCACTGCCATTAAGCCTGATATAAGCACAGGGTCAAGAAGGCTGGATATTGGCCAAGTTCATTAATTTTTTCCTTTTTGCATTTTAAGGACAGAGAAAAAGTTGAGGTCAATAAAAACACAAAAAAGAACAAGGCCAATATGCAGCCATCTTGACCCTGTGCTTATATCAGGCTTAATGGAAGTGGAGAGTATATTTGTCATAGCCAGATGGCCATATGTGGAGGTTTTTCCTTCAAAGTGGTAGAGGAAGAACCTAAAACATTCAGGCTTGACCAGGAATCAAGTGTTGACCTTTGCGATGGCTGAATGCAACAGTCTATCCATTGAGCTAATCATTCCAACTAGCCCTGGTTGCTCAAAAGCTGGATAGCGCTATCCACCTGATAAATCACTATCCAGCAGATAAGTATTGGGGAAGCTAATGCACTATCCACTGGATAGAGATTTATCTGGTCCGGGTTGTTCAAACATTGGATAGTGCTATCCATTGGATAAATCACTATCCAGTGGATAAGTATTATGAAACTAATTGCGCTATCCACCTTTTGAACTACTGGGGCCTGGTGGATAGAGCTACCAACCTTTGAACAACCGAGGCCTCGAGAGAAGGCCAATTTTGAGTTCATAATATATGTCACTCTTCTTCTGCACCTAATGCATCAATCAATGGCTGATCCCAGGGGCATGTGTCAAGATTGTCAGATACATAGTATTTGTTGACTTTAAGTGAAGGGTTTATCGGAAAGTATCACCTTTGTTCTTAGTACCCCTGATGCAGACCGTGGGGAATTATCTGGTAATCAACACGTACATACCCTATTAAAAATTCCCAAATATTGTTTGATCATGAGGTGCAGGTGATCAGAGCTCTCCTTGCCACCACTCTGGTTAACAACCAGCTCTAGTTATGAACACCTTTGTGAAACCCCCTTTGAACCATCACTTAAATTTTGTAATGAAAAACTCTTGTAAGCGACTGCTCCTGTAAGTGACTATAACCACTTTTAGGATCACCCAACTGGACTTTTGCTTTCTTTTTAAGCTCTTATAACTAACCACTCTTATTTACATAAATCAACACTTAAATGAAACTGCACAATGCACTATAATGGTTTGTTGATAAAGATCTTGGGGTTATTTAAGTCTAAAAATCTGGACGCAAAGTTTAACATTACTGTGTCGTTATCAGATAAAAAGACACTGATTAAACATTAATCTCTTTTGTTTTTTCTTTATGAATAAAGAGTAAGCAACCACACTCCGTTGTTTTACCATGAGGTCGCTTACATGAGCTCATTCTCATAAGCGACTAGCTCTAGTTATGACCATGTTTTTGAATTTCCAAGATGTCGCTTACGAGAGCTTCGACTGTAGCTTTAAACAGCCACCTAAAATTGAGAGTTCTCTTCTTCTGTTAAGAGACCATGTCTGGGTACTACTTCACATGCATGTCACAAACTCACAGCATTTAAAACCACATGTCCTTCTTGCATGTAAAATTCATACATTTGTGGATTTACTCAAACATGGGCCTTACTGCAGCACTCAGGGAGAGGAGAGTATATCTCAATTCGTCCCTATATAAACCCCTGGGGAGGGGGGTACTCCCATACATTACCTATACGGGTATGTACCACCCAACGGCGGCGTGATTTTGAAGCTCCTGATTTAGAGTGGGGTATCAATTTCAGAGGCGTTGTCTAGAATGGGGTATAATATTTTGAATGCACAAAAGCTCCAGTTTTGTAAGCAGCCATTTGAAATTATTCAAGGACAGATTGCTTTTAAAAATATGGTTCAATGCATTAACAAGCAAACTTGTACTCTTGTTGCACCCTGTGTTTTAGCGTGCAGGGTGGGCGTATTTTCTATTTCTAGGATGGGCTATCAGTTTTAGGGTGAACTCTAGAACTGGGTATAAAAAATTGGCCCATTTCTAAAACAGGGTATCAATTTTAGGGGAAATTTTTTCCAGAGCGGGGTGCCAATTTGGAGTACCGGGCGGCACATACCCACCCGAAAAATACCCATTGCCCCCCCCCCCCCCCCCCCCCCCGGGTATAAACCCTGGTGGATTTGATGAGGTTGAATGAACATTTCAACAAATCCTCCAGGGTCCTGCTGATTGATTTTAAATAATTCACGAGTTAGGTTTGTTGCTTAAAAGTAATAAGAAATATATTGGTCAAGGCCCAGAAATATTATAGTGGTCAAGACTCACTCATCGAGATTTTTTTCTTCGCCTTTCAGAATAGTTGTTTCCCATTGTGACTCTACATTGTTCTGGCCTTGTTGCTTTGAGGACTTTCCTTGAATGAGCTTCTTGATCGTCTCTGTGCTTATAGATCCATTAATATGAGCATGGAGTTCCTGAAATTATAAGAAATTTAAGCTAATATTTCTGATGTTCTTTATAAGTTTCTTGATCATAATTTAAGCTTGTTTTATACGGCTAATACAAAGTAAGATATTCCTTTGGGATATGAGCTGGACCAGAAATTTTAGTTAGTAAGTGAAGGCTACTGTGGAGTTTAGATGATAAAATCATTCTCCTTGGAGACTCAGCTGATCATCTACAAGAAAGTGTGTTCGCCTCTGAAACTTCGCTGAAGTCAGCTAAAATGAATCGATGGATTAAAACTAGCAGAAACTGCCCACTTTGAGGAAAATATCCTTCGATCTTCGGCTTATATGGGTAAGAAATCTTCCTTCTAAAATACTTACGATTTTCGGTATTTTCTTGAAAAAATTAAAAGGTATTCTTTCCTCGGCAGTCTTTCCACTGTCCTTGTCCGCCATGTTGAAACTATCGATCTACGTTTGTGAGCTGTGATTGGACAGCTGGGGTTATCGACTTTTGATACATCTTCCCGCCAAAATCTGAAGTTCGCGCGCGGTCAAAGAACAGATCATCGAAGTTCCAAGTTAAAAGCATTTCTGTGTTTTTCAGGCTTTTACATTTCAACTTTCAGTCTCCCTTCTACATATATCACAAGCTAACAATGGGAAATGAATCGTCGATTACCTATGGAACAAAGCTTTTGAACGATATAAAGGTTGGATGGAAAAATGTGGAAACGCAGGCCAAATTGCCATCTCGAGACGGGCATTGTGCGGCTTCGATGGCAAATAAACTTTACGTTTTCGGAGGAGTTCGCTGGCTTTCCGATATCTCCGAATCAACAGAGTCGAACGAGATACTCGTTTTCGATGTTGGTAAGCTTTTAATCATTGTAACGTACGTGAAAATTATTGTTTTGGTCTGGGTCTGCATGACATGGTCGATTTTTATCAATACAAATAAGGTAGGCTTTATATCCCATTATAACCTCTTTTATGTGCTAATCATTTCCTCTGTGAGTAATTATATGCAGTTAAATGCACTATCAATTGGCCACAATAAATACAGAAAAAATTCTTACTACTACCCTCTAAAAATTCTTTCAGGCCCCCAAAATACCCAAATGTACCCTTGGTGGGGGAGAGCGAAATCCCTTTTAGTCGATATTATTGCAGGCTGTCTTTTCTTTGTTTGGGATTTAACAGGCTCCATAACCAGTGGCTGTCATACGCAATAATTTTTAGTATATCAGCGAAATGTAGAAACCTTGTTACAACCAACAATGCATTTGAAGCAAATACATTGTTGTTTTTCCCTTAGATTCACAGTCTTTGAGCAAGATTGTAACTGGAGGTGAGTTGCCATCAGCCAGGTCTTCTGCTGCAATGGCAGCTGTTGGAAAGAAACTGTATGTTTTTGGTGGACTTAGCAGAGACTGTGGATGGTTTAATGATCTATATGCTCTTGATACAGGTGAGGATTAGTACACTTAGGGCCTCTTCATGTGAGCCCGGTTTCCAAGATCTCGCCTTACCTCTAAATCCTTTGTAAAATTTCCAAATGGGGACACACATTAAACAATTCTTGCAGCTAAAAATATCTAAATGCAGTAACTTAGTGTTTGAAATATGTGTGTGTAAATAAAGCTAATTATTTATTTATCTATATGTATGTAGGGTTGAGCAGTGTCAGTAAAATGCTAGTACCCATGTGGCAAAATGTAAAGGAGTGGAAATCAAAAATAGTCAATCCCCCTTAATGGTTACATCATAAATCCCTACATTTTGCTTTTTTTACTTCAGAAACAAAGCAGTGGGAAAAAGTTGAATGCAGTGGTGTTCCTCCATCCCCGCGTGACAAGTTAACATGCGTTGCGAAAGGAACCAAGATTGTCTTTTTTGGTGGATTTGGCCCTTTGGAGGATGCAGAAACTGAAGATCAAGAAGGAGCAGCGTTTGGGTGGTTCAATGATCTCTTCAGTTTTGATACTGGTATGCACATACTGGTATGCACATAACTTTTGCACTAATGCAAGAATTCCAGAATATCAATGCTGTCACCAGTAGCAGATCCAGACCTTCAGATAAGGGGGGGAGGGGGGGCAGTCATCCAGACCCCAAGATGAGGGGGAGCCCAGTCTCCAAAAACATTTTCTGGGTCATTTTGGTCTCAGTTTGGTCTAAAAATAAAGGGGGCCTGGGCCCCTCCCCTAGATCAGCCAGTGGTCGCTAGGGGCCTGAGGGATTATGCCTGGTTATAAGAAATATTATACCCAGCTTCTCTAGTAAAAAAAATAATGAATAACTGTCATTGTCAAATCTTCAGTTGTTTTTTTCCATATTTTTCTCACCTACTTCAAAAAGAAGTGATATTCCAGACATATACAATTTTTTGCACCACAGACACCCAGTAAAATTTTTGTGGGGTAGAGCTGGGTGCAGAAGGGATCAGGTGGAGGTCAGTCTTCAAAGTTGATTCAAGCAATAATAGTTCTTTTGAGATAAAGTCAATTCAACTTTTAATTTGGTCCCTGTTATTATTTCGGAGTGGGTGTCTTCTATCAGATTTTTATTGTTATGAATTAACAATATTTTTCAGAGAACTGTACATGGGAAAAACTATCCCCTGCATTTACTGGGTGCCCAACACCTAGAGCAGCTCATGGAATGTGTGCTGTTGGATCCAGAATTATTATCTTTGGAGGCAGAGACAGTGTTGGCAGGAAAAATGACCTCTTTATTTTGGATACAGGTGAGTGAAATACAGTTTTCACTCATTATCAGTTGACACACTTGTAAATTAAGTGTTGTGTGGGGTTTAGTATACTTAAGGACGGTTCATGTGGACCACTTTCAGGTACACTATGAACACTGGGACAATCTAAGGCTAGGTAACCTAGGCTGTTGATCCATTAAAAAGGGGCCTAAGCAATCCTGGAACATTTGGGTACTGTCACCCTGAAAGAATTCAGTGGAAATAACTTAATGGATGGGCTTGGGTCCAGAATTGTTTTTGCCACCAACCAAGACCTTTTTTCTTATCATAACTTTTAGTTATGTTTCCTTTAGTTGACGTTTGTATTGCAACATAGATTATTTAAAATGTATTTTAGTGTTTTTTTTTTTAAACAATGTAATATTTTAAATTCTCTATGTAAAGTATTATTTGTAAAATGCAGGGCCCCTATGGATACCAGCCTTGAAGCTGATTGGACCACCCTGTTTAAATTATAAATTAAAGTGAAACAACTAGATTTTTTTCTATATATCCTAATTCTTCAAATTTAGGTTGAATGGGTTATTTCAATAATAATTTTCTCTCAACTAGCATTGACCTTTGGAATTTAATAATTTAGAAACAATGGAGTGGATCCCAACTCCAACCACGGGACGACAACCAGAGCCTCGTTCTTTTCACACATGTACTGCTGTCGGCAACAGAGTAGTTGTCTTTGGAGGAAGAAGTCCAGAGAATGCACATTTTAATGATTTGCATATATTTGATGTAGGTATGTAAACACAATGGTTCATTTGAATTTAGATTTAGATTTAGGATGCTTAAACCATATTGGCATGGTAAGGCCACCGCTTGCAGTGATTTTGTTACAAATAGTTTTGGTGAGTCCTGGGACTCATCTTAACTTGTTAAAAATCAGGAGTCCCTATCAATAACCGGTGAGTCCCAGTTCAAAAAACAAGGAGTCCTAAATTGAAAATACTTTGGCCTTCATGTAACCAGACAGTTAATCTAGAGACAGATGCCAAAACTCTTTATTACAGTCTACTGAAATTAAAATGTAGTCCAATTCTTTATACTAAAAGCAGAAAAAAAGACTAACATAAATATGCATCTTTAAACAACAGCCACAGAAATCACACATACAAGATATACTACCAAAAAATCTTCAAATCAATCAATTATTCTTTGCGTCCTATGGGACGCATCGCATGAATTATTTTGCGTTTTTGCAGGGGATTTTTATACTTCGGGGATGCAGGCCGCAGAGGTAACAAAATCACTGCACTTGATTGCTACCAGAGATTGTTGCATCCCTGGTGGTTCTTTTTTTTAAACTATCAGAAAGCTCAGAAAAAAATTGAGCCTCCAGATGAGATTCCAACTCAAAGAGACAGTGTCACATTTATATCCAAAATGTACAGAATTTTCCTTCTTCACATGCCTGAACTTCGAAAGTTGTATTTAGAAACAGGAACAAATGCCAGCATATTGCACTTCTTGCGAATAACTTTTTTGGTAGTTTTTGGTTTTGCCTGGTTGCCAGATAGTGACCAGAAAACTGCCAGACTAGCTTCAGACAGCATATTTTGGCAAAATCTCCATCACCAGTGGGAAAGATTAATAATATTTTATGACATATTGTATTACTGTTTCTGTTTTAGCAACTAGTGAATGGCTTCAGCCATCAGTATTGGGAATAAAACCCCCTGCCAGAGGAGTGCACACAGCTACACTTGTAGGAAACCAGTTTGTGCTCTATGGCGGTTCTTCTGATTTTGATGCCGAGACAATGCAGTGTCAAGAGTTTTATGCAGATGTTCATCTTATAGAAAAAGGTGATTAAACATTTTAAAGATTGAAAGGCCAAATGCTAATTATTTAAATTTTTATCTATACATAAGGATCACCATTGAGATCTATTCCCCAATAACTTTAATGATTGTAAAACCCTCAGATGTGAAACCACCTCCAATTAAGTAAATGCAAGAACCAAATTTGTAGTCCTTTGTTCAGCAGAATAAAGAAGTCAACTGTTTTAGCCACTCTTCCACCTTCTGGCTTTTCTTGAGTTCCCATGGTCTCTTGTTTTGTTAAACAACCCTTGCGCCCAAACAAACAGACCATCATATTTGGATGGTAGATGCCATTCAACACCAGTGGGTCTAAAATACTGGTCACTTTCCACAGGTTAGAGTACAGGTCACCATGTTTCAGATAAAAAATGCAAGCTGTAAAAATGTCTCCTAGCCCACATTTCTAAAAGGTGCTTTTAGCAATTCACAAATATTTAAGATGTATCATAATAAACTTACTACGGGCAAGTACGCTAGTCAATTCAATTACTCTATGATCTATATCTTTATGCAACCCACAAAGCACTTTGTAAATTTTTGGATTTCTTTTGCAGAACGACTTTTATCTGGGAACTCCCTTGGCCCAGACCCTAATGATGTCCCCCCTGTCATCTCCCAGGGTGTCACCAGCCAAGTTGCTAACATCACACAATGTGAAACAATTGAAGAAGAGGACAGTAGTGAATATGAAGAGTCATCAGATGAACAACAGTGATAAATAAGAGCCATCATTTTGTTACTGTAGTGTCTAAGAAGTTTGAACACTATCCCATACGTTTTACTAGTGCAATTTTCTTTCACTTATGAGTTCAGGAAAATGAATCAGTTAAAGAAAGTAGAAAATTTGGGTGAAGAAAGTAGGCACTAGATAAAAAAAAGGAGACAACCACCACCCCATCCCACACCCCCCCTCCTCCTCCTCAAAAACGTGCAACTGGGGATCTGAACCTCATCAGAAAACCTATACAGAGAAACCTGTATTAAGCACACACTCACAGAACTCTTGCTAGTCTCCACCCAATACCTTTAATGTTCCTATAGTGATCAACATAAAATTTCTCCTTGTAATATCAATGCTTTATAGAGCAGTGTGGACATGAGAATTAAGGACATGATCACACAAGATGCATTTGCTTGATATTTTACCAACTACTTAACACTACTTCTCTAAGAAATGAATAGGGGCAACTAATGAGAATTGGCATTTTGATCTTGTACA
>JBBMOI010000003.1:9180000-9207500 GCA_038088405.1 Porites divaricata
TGAGAAGCATTTTAAAAGCTTAAATTAAACTTAGATGTTGTAGTCACGATCGTGTTTTGAGCTAATTTTATGAATGAACAAACTCAAAACAATAGACAGAGAAACCGTTTCTTGAAAATGTTTATTCAAGTCCAAAAAGTTAATCCTTTAAAGCAATTCGGAAAACACTATCTGGATAGTGGATCCGTTCACGCAAGTGAGATCGGCTAAGCACATGGCAAAAAATTCAACACAAAATCCATCTCAAATCACGGCACATTTTGTAATTTTTCTTTAGCGCGGAAGAGAAAAATTTATAAAACGTCTATGAAACACTTAAAAATACATAAATTCCCTTTCAAAAACGTAATTGTCTTGGCCATAGAGTGTAAAATGTACCTGAAAATTCAGCAAAAACTTCGCTGACTTGGTTGCATTTCAAAACAGACCATGGGCTCGGCCGTGAAGAAAACAAGGTTGAGTTCCTCGAAGGACGATTTCTTGATGAAAAGCTTCCCTTTCTCCACAAAAAGAAAGCTGAGCATTCTTTTGAACTTTCTCTTTCCATTTTTTGTCCTTTAACGGTGCATTTTTAACCTTGAAATGCAGAACTCTTGTCTTAAAACATCTGCATGGTGATCGCTCAGCAGCCATTTTGTTGAAAATGGATATCCTTCACTAAGATTTCCAAATATGGTCAAAATGAATATTCACGAGCATTGAACGCGAGTTACACGTTTCAACCCCTTATGGGTTTCTGCTACCATTTATATAAGAACCTGTTTGGGCTAACTTTAGTCGCGGGGTATTACTGTATCCCATTCGTCTATTTGGAAGTCAGCGCTTAAATATTGCCCACCGGATAGATTCATTGAAGCATCTTCGGAGACTACTAACGGATTCTGTTGTTACTTTTTTAAAAAAGCGGACACATCGCGGACCTACTCTGTCGTGGTCTTGGTGGGGTGTTTTTTTCACCAAAGTGGGCAAAGTGGAATCAGCTGGAACTCTCTGTCGGCGGGGCGGGAAATGGAAGGAGAGCTTTCAACTACGTCGCTGGAATTTAAATTCCACCCTCAATTCCCCTGTGGCTCCCCGTAGACTGAGCTGTCATATAAAAACTAACATTGAAAAACACGTGCCAAGGATAATGACGTCATTGCTGATGTCGTCTTCGCCAATCAGCATTTCCCATCCACATTTTCGAAGCAGCTATTCAAATTCCAGAGACGAACGCCGTCAGAGCGCCCCGGAGAGCTTGCAGGCAGGCTAAGCTGGAACTGCCTCGGAGATGAAAATGCTCGGGGATTTGGGGGGGGGGGACGGGGGTGCGGGTCCTTTTAGTAATGGTAACAGGACTGAGTGGAGTCCAATTCGGTCTGTAATCATACGAGTGATCAACAAAATCGGACGACCGCGTAGTGGGAGTCCGATTTGTTTAATCACGAGTATGATTACTGACCGAATTGGACGATACGAAGTCCTGTTACCAATTAATCATAACTTTAAAAATGTGATACAGTAGGCAATTTTTTAAATCAAAACATCAGAAATTCGAAATTTTGTTTTGCTAGCAGTGAAAAAAAAAAGCCATTTGAGCGCGCGCGTGATGGCGCGTACCGTCCTTTTAAACTGTCCAATTAAGGCTGAAATCAGGGCAGTTGATAGCCAATCAGATTTGACAATTTTGTTATAGTTATGATTTGGAATAATATATTAGATTCTATGACCTTACCTTGGTTCTTTATATATTCGTTGAGTAGGAAGTCATTATCAGTGATATTTATGCTTTCATATAAGCTTTAACTGTTTCCGTTTACCCCTAAAAAGAATTCCTCCTACGTTTAGTTGAGTTGAGTTTATAAAATAAATATCATTTGTCGATCCGTCTTTCAGAACTTTATGCTGTCCAATGTAAGTGAACATAAACTAAGTTTTATTAATCTCAAGGGAGATTTTTTGCAAGATTTTTTTCAAAACAAAAAAAATAAGAAATTAGTAAAGAACGTAAAACTGGTTTTCAAGCATTCTTTCTAACAGTGAAGTGTTTCTTGGAAACGTCTAGACAAAAATAGGTTTTTCAAAAACATATGGAGACTTAGTGAGGTCATTTCGGGAAGCTGTTTTTTATTTCAGCATACTTTTTTTGTTTGATAGTCTCCGTTGCTTTACAAGAACACACGAGCCAACAAAACACGTTGCTTGCTTCGACTTACTTCCCTAAAAGTAATGAATCGAGCCACTCTCATGATTATCTGGGCCTAGGGAGCGGAGCCCACCCGAAAAAAAACTTTGTTAAGGGCTCTCTTAGCCCTCTAGGACTTTTTCTCGTAACATTATAACTTTTGGACTGATTAAAACTCTCTTAATTGATACAGTCACGTTTCCTTATCATCAGTAAACCAGACCCAGGTGGGAGATGTAGCTAGATGTATCTGCGGGGGAGAGGTAAAATCGAAGAGAGTCTGAATGAATCGGCTCCTGGTCTAATATAATCCGAGCGTGACAATGCGTCGGTGGTGGCCTGAAACTCATCAAAATTTTTGTTTTATTAGCTGAGTTGCCAAAGTAAATTAGAAATTAGGCCACCGTTAAGAGATTTCGACTGATGTTGCGAAAGCTCAGCCCTGCGTTGAAGCCAGTAATATCGAATACATGATACAAGTTAAATGAAGTAGGACAGTATAATTTAGAATGCTTTTTAAACACCTTAAAAGATGCGATTCGACCTGCCTATATTTGAAGAAAATTTTAACAAAATCAATGTGTGTGTACTTTTGTGTTCGTTAGTGACTTTTGTCAGACTTTTGAATCACCACCAGTGTAGAAAGTAGAAAGTTTTAGCATTTCTTTTCAAAAATGACTTTTTGTAGTCCGGAAATTTGATCCCAGAATATGATTTCCATTCTTAAATAAAATAATTTTGGAGTTAAAAAAAAAAGAAAGAAAACGCTTTCTCAATCACATGAAATATTTTATATGTATGCTGTGTTTCAGCTTTTGGTATGTTGTTTTAAGCATAAAAATTTTTAGAACACCATGTTTGTCACGTTTTAAGGATTATATTAATTTTTCTATTCTCCTCCATGCACACACCTGTAACTTGTAAACTGACATGTTATCGAATGACATCATCTCCAAAGAATCTTTTAGATATTTTTGCATTAATTAAGAGGTATCTACACTAACAATTACAGACTTTCATTGCATTCAATTTTGACAATGAATATTTTTGTCGAAAATTCTAAACGTACAAATGTATAAGAAAATGTTCCTTTTCGGATGATTTTTCGGACACAAAAATTACTAAAAATAATTTATTTTGCGTTTTCTTTCAATGTGGTAATATTTTTTGGGAGTTTTCTGGAAGTTTGGAGTTAATTAGAATTTTGTCGATAAAATTCACCGTGAAAATGCGCCAATATAATCAAATGGCGACATCCTTATCAACGCTATTTTTAACTTGTAGGCGCTGTGGTTACGAACGCCGTTCTGATTGGCTGTAAGGAAATATTTGACCAATCACTGCGCTTGTTAGATTTGGAAACCTGTTCCTCCGTATATGGTGAATAATTATGATCATGCGCGGCAAATGAAAACATCACTACTTCCGAACCGAAGGAGGTTCCGGTAGAAATACCTCTTAAGTTTTGTGCAGAGGATGAGTTCACCTTCTTCTTTCTTGTAACTTGTTCTTAATCCATAGCTAACAGCTACAGCCGACAAGATGGTAAGTACCGCAACATGAGAATCTTTTATTCACGTTGCTAGCCAAAATAATGCGGCGAGAAATCGAATCTCGAATCTTTTTATATTTTTGCAGCCTTCAAACTATCATTGGCAAAGCAAAGGCAATGTTAAAGCCAGTGGGGTGGAAGATATGGTTCTTCTACCTAAGATCCAAGAAGCGGCCATTGTGGATAACTTAAAAAAGCGTTACATGGATGATCTTATTTTCGTATCCTTTTTCATTACTGCTAAACTTTATAAATCTATGCAATGCGGTGTGCGGCGAAGCTGGCGTGAACTTTATCTTGTGTATCCTGTCCTAACACCATACGCATATTTTTATAAACTGCTTACAATCTTTCTTTTTCGTTTTAATATGAGCTCAAATTTCGCTTATATTCTTTGGCACAAGATATCACTGAAAGTAAAAATTAATCTAGGATTTCGATAAGTAACCTTAATGTGGGCTCAAATGCGGTGGTTTTTGTTTTTGAAACCGAAGCCAGCTGAATAAAACGAAGAAAACTTCAGTATTATGCAGGGCTGACCGCTAAAATAATCGCACACAGTTAAGCAGGAAATAAGTTTACCTTTCTTATATTAAAGCCAATCTTAATGTTCCTAAAATTTATTTTCGTGAATTAAAGAAGGATTATAATTTGAGCTTTTTCTCAGCGGAGCGTCTTTCAAACAGAGGTGGTTTACTTTGTAGCTGTCTTGGTAAACTTCCCAGAAAATTGAATCTTATTTGACAACAGCTGTCTCCTAGTTAGTTTTTTTACATCACTATTCATAAGAATTTAGTGGTATATTGAAAGCAATTCATGTGCCACTTAATCGAGGTAGACAGTGAATAAACTTTATCTTGTCCTAACAATCCACATGTAAAATTTCAAGGCTGTGCTCTAACGAAAATTGAAGGGAGCCAAATGTTCTGAAACTGTAAAATCTAGGGTGCCCAGCATATGATTTGTATGAAAAATCTGAGATTTTCTCGTTGCCCAAGGGCAAAAGTTAGGCACTACTGAATTCACTGAAAATTTCTTTTCTCACACATGTAAGTTTAAATAGATAGAAATAAGTTAAGCTTACATGCATGTAAAAAGATATTGTTATACGTACTTTATTATTTGAGGAAGTTAAGAAAAAGGCAGTCAACAAAGGCTAATAGTTCTTTTATATGGATGTTTAACTGCATTATATGTATAACTTTGTTATTCTATTTATTGCAATTATTAAGGGTAAATAAAGATGTTGATAGTTTGTGTGAAAAATGTAGTTAAAATACTATCATTTCTATATTTAGTTTAGTCTGTTGGCTGTTATTTTCACTTGAGCAGTCATCTGAAACAATCTTCACCAGAATGATTTAGTCGAAGGGAATGTTGTCCCATCACCTTGTCCAGGACTCGTCTGGGCAACTACATTCTTAGACATTTACAGGTCTTAGCATGAAATTCAGTGCAAGTCCTAGCTGACTGCTTTATATAATAAGATCATATTAAATACCTACATCTTGGACGAAATAAAATGGAACAGCAAACCTCCATCCCCTCCCCAAATCAAGGATGAAGTCGCGCAAAAGCCAAAACGCGCCATTTTCCCATCCTTGATTTGGGGGGGAGGGGGGGTCTAGGTTTTCCATTTATTTTGTCCAAGATTGTAGTAAGGTACAGGGGCACCCATCTGTTCAGAAGACGATTTGAGATCTAAAATTTTCGGAACATTTGTTGTAAAATTTCTCTCTTGCCTGCCCCTCCTAGGATTTTCGAACAGCTAAAAAATGGTATAATTGCCCATTTTTAATGGATTTTTACCCTAAAAAGGTCACCTAGAATTTTCAAGAGCCTTTTTTCTGGCTGAAATTTTTGAAAGGTAAGTTTTGATCCCTATGATTTTCGGATCAGTAGACTTTTCGCTAGGAAATCTGAACAGATGAAAAATCTTTAGAGGATAAAAATATTCCTATATCTACCGTTTAAATACTAAAATACGTTTAACAATGCTATGTGAAAGTGGTTTTGAACTATATTCTTGTTGGGTGCCCCTGAAGGTACAGTAGTTAAACACACCATACACAGGATTTCTCCAGAGTTGGTTTCCCAGTAAGTGCTAGTTTGCACTTCTCGATGGTAGTAAGCCGATTGTCGTGCTCTCCGTGGTCATTGCTAGAGAGAAGAAGAACTTAATTCAACCCTTTCCGCCCAAATATCCACATGCAAATTCTCCAGACTGATTTCCATGCATTTCCTTAAAGAATTGGTTTGGAAAGTTTGTTCAAAGATCAAAACATTTTCTCTTTTGTAATCATTTAATCAATTTTTGTAACCCTTTCTCCAGATTATGTATCGATATTTTTAGGATGTTTGGTCAGTCATGGGACAAAAGGGTTAAAGTAATGAGTATTTGATTATTTCAAGTTGTGTTATTATTGATAAAAATTGCGTTTTTTTAGTGATTTTCTTATTAAGAATGCAGTTGACCTTGAAAATAGTTTGTTTTTTTGTTTGTTTTTGAAATCGAAATGGATTGTTTTAATTGAAATGAAATGTTTTTCATTCAAATATATTTTTTAATTAAATGAATTTTTTCTAATCAAAACTAAGTTTTTTTTTTAAACGAAGGGAATTGTAAATAGTGTCTTGATGGAATATTTTTTTTTAAAAAGTGAATTAATTGTAAATAGCATTTTAACAGTTAGCATTGTTACCAATAGCATGTTTATTATTTATTAGTTGTGTATACAAGGAAGCATGTTGTTCTACATTTTAGTTGTAATGCATACTTTGATAGCGTATATGTTGTGGTTCAATTTTTTCCTTGGTTTAAATTTTATTTTCTTTTGTTTCAAACTCATTATCATAAATTACCATACCCAAACACAAAAGAAAATAAAACTTAAACCAAGGATAAAATTGAACCACAATATATATGCCAAAAAGTGTTCAATTTGGAGTGGGTACTTAAATAAAACATGATATGCAGTTGTTTTGTACACTTAACCTGCCCAACATACAGACATACATTGGTCCTGTCTTGATCTCTGTCAACCCATTTAAACAGATGCCATACTTCACTGATAAAGAAGTTGACATGTACCAAGGGGCTGTAAGTGGAATATATTGAGTCAAAAACTGATGCAAACTATAGTCCAAGTTTGCCCTCTAGCAGGGCTTGCTGACTTTGGAGGAAGGGTGTAACCTAAAGAATTTTTTAGAGGGAGGTTCCAACCCCTTAGTAATTTATGTATGACGGTTTTTAACAGAAAAGGTACCCCTTTTGTATACCTTTGCAGGGTTGTCAAAAGTAGCCGGCTGCTGGCAAAAATCACAACCTACTTGGTTAGAAGCAGCTGGCCACTCTGCTTGGCATTTCTTTACAGGTGGCATTTTTTAAATAAAATATCCCTGGACTGGTCGCTTACTTTGACAACTCAGCCGTCTACTTCAATACTTTCTGACAACCCTGCTTTTGGTTGAAAATTGGTACAACTTTTGCATTGTAGCCTACTCTAAAAGGTTAGGGTTAGGGTTAGAATGTTATACAAAACCAAAAAGTTTAATAAATACCTGCTGTAACTGGCCGTCTCAAGAGTAAATTGCTAAAACGGGAAGTCTTCTTGTGTGATATTGCCAAAATGTGCACCAGTTAAAAAAAGGTCAGGCTGTCAAGTACCTAAACGGCATATTTCCCCCGTAACCTTTTATATACTTCAGCTCTTGATGTCACTACTTTTTTTAGTATAATTACATTGATGATTATCGAAAATAGAGTGCTGTGATTGGCTAGGAGCTTTGCTTTATCCCGCTATAATCACCGCTCGGTGATTATAACATTGAAGGCTAGCAGTTTTCAAAATGGCAGCCAGATTTGTTGATGTTTTGGAGTCTGAAATTGATCAAAAATTTTATTTTCTCGAATAATCATCATTGCAATTATACTAAAACAATTTTGTCGCCTCAGGCGATGCAAATATTGGCGAATAGTCACCTTAATTAGTCACGTCACCTTTCGACGATTAACAACCCTTGAAGTTAAATTTTTCTTTTGGTGGCCATTTGGCGACCAACTCTTTAGGTTTAGTTGCCAAAGGATTTTTTTAGGCGCCAAAATATATGTTAATAATAAAGTTTTAATGATTGGTTAATAATTAATTTGGGCTTAAAAATGGTATTGTTCAGCCAAGACAATGTTGCTAAACGGCATTTACCGTATTCACAAGTGTATAGGGTAACTTATAATCCATGTCGAGTAACACTGCTTTTGTTTGCTTCTAAACAGAGAAGATATCTTGCAAAATACTGCCTTTGTGACCGAGTTCACGGAGGCCATGAGCAAAATTGCAGCATAAAAATTGTCCTAAAATTAGTGAACTGCATCTAATGTATCAAAAATGACAACGGATTTTCAACAATATTTACCACGTCAAATGACCGTGTAAAAGAAATCTAATCTCAGAAAAAACGAAACTTATTCTTCTATTAAAACTTCCAAATCGTTTTCACTGGCAGTGTAAAATGGGGTTGACAGGCCTACACGACTCCCCAGCGCGTGTTCAAAATAGCCTTTTTTTCTTTGGTCTCATATTTTCCGGTAAACATTCTTTTTAACACTGGCGAAAAGTACCAGGACGCTCAAAACTAACAAAATTTTGAGCTAAAACTGGTTTAAAGCTAGTCTTGTTTCAGTATTTTAGTAATGAAACCGCACATTGAGAATTTATTTACATCTGTCCTATGAAACAAAAATTGCCTCAACGACGCAGCCGGAAAAGACGGCGTGATCTATAAATCAACCCTATAGTTTTCTATCAGCCAAAAAATATACATATATATATATATTTGGGTTGTAGTCTTCCCAGTCTAGCCGCACACGCAGTTTCCGAGAGAAAATTATGAAAAACAAATCGATTGTGTGCTGCTTGTCACGCGTTACAAGGTTAAAAATTTGTCACGTGCTTAGCCTGCTAGCTGGCGGTATTGTGTAGTAATCGAGTGACATTTGGCGGTGGAGCCGTCACGAGCGGCGAAGCCGCGAGAAATAAACGCCTCGTCCCCACTCCTTTTTTGGGATCGCGGCTCCGCCGCCAAAACTTTAATCTCACAATACCGCTAGCTGCGCAGGCTATCACGTGCTAGGCAACGGACCTGTGCTCAGTGGAGCAGAACAATATTTTAGTAGAAATTTTAGTGAAGTAAGCGTTCGTTTGAATGAATATCGACGAGATCTTCTAATCTTCCCCCTCTGGGATATCAGCAGAGGACCTTAATCATTTCAGTACAATTCAGACAATTGATCATCTTTTTCGTTTCTTCAGTTTTTCTCTGGTCGCCAACTTGGCGACTATTTTCCGAATCAAGTCGCCAGTACCAAAATTTTAGTCGCCATGGCGCCTAAAGTGGTCGCAGCTTCGAGGGTTGATTAATTGTTAAATATTCATGAAAATTAAAAAAGGTCATTGGCCATTATATTAAGTATCCCCACCAGGCTTAATATCTTGTCGCAGCCTAGGTCTTATTAGTTTGATAATGAGAAGAACTGATGTGTAGCATATCTTTAGGCAAAACATAAACAAACAGTTGCCACTCAAATAAAGTACTTTTTTCCCTCAACACAATATTTATACTATCATCATGATGGTATGTTATATTGTACTAATTTTATTGTTTCAACTCGCAATGAGATAAAGATGGCTAAAACAATTCTTAATAATAGCAGGGTTTTTATTTTCTCTTTGTAGGCATCGTATGAAAACCCACCTCACATTTATGCCTTGACTGACAACATGTACAGAAACATGTTAATAGATCAGGAGAACCAGTGTGTTATCATCAGGTGGACAACTGTCTTATATCTTTTAATGTTTTAATTGTGTTAGGTTTCTTTTTTGTCAGCTTCAAGTTGTAGTTTTCGTTTGTTGTAGATTGTCTTTTGTGAATGTTAACTGTACGCGTGTATGTTCAATAAAGTTGTATTGAAAAAAAAAACTGTCTTATATAGAGGATATTACATGGCCTCGCAGAGATACAAAATTTCTCTTTGAGTGTTTTTTCAACACAAGAAAGAGAAATTTCGTATCTCCAAGCGGCCATGTAATGTTCTATTTATTATATAAACACCAATGAACTACCAAACCATTTCACTTTAATAGTTTTTTGGTTTGAAAGGTGCGATTTATTATTTAGCCATAGCAACAGTGATATTTTCACATGTGAAGAAATTAAGTTTTCGCGCGAAAGCTCACTTGGTATTTCATTGGTGTTTATATAATAAGTTAAGTTCTTTTCCTATCAAGTACTGACACTAACTGACATATCTCTAGGACTACGATGTACAATACAGTTGACTTTCTCTTAAAGCCTGGTTTTCACTAGCGATGTAAACACAAAAACAAGGAAAAAATTCCTTGTTTTACAAACCATGAAAACAGTCTAGCCACCAGCATATGTTTTAGGTCAAATTTGATTTCAGGCTAATTTTGATCTAACCTACAGTAGGTTGATTCTCAGTTATTTTGGTCTCCTTGCCCCTGGAGACTAAGGAAATCAAGAATCAACCTAGGGTAAAAACTTTTGACTTTAGAACAAAAGTTGACCCATAACATATAAGATGAGAGCTTAAGTGCAAGTATGACCACAAGGCACTAATTCTTTCCTGTACTTTTGTGCTTATTATACCAGTTGTCACATTTGTGTCAGGGCTTGTTTTGACTCAACACAAGAATTAACTTACATATGAGCTTGCATTATGCGTGGTTATATGAAAATCAGGTTCCCTGAAAGTGACACTAAGGGTCTAAAAGTCCCTGCCTAACTTAGACTTGTGACTTGTCTTTTCAAATGTCTATTTATTTTCTTTCCCCTTTCCTGCAAAGTAAGGGAGGTTCCTCTGTAAGAAAGACACTTGGCGTCAATTCAAGCTGTGTCTGTCATACAAGAGAGATAGCTCGAGCAGTCTTGTTTTTTGTGTGTCTCCTGTCCTGTTGCCCCTCTTAAAAATTTCCAAAAAGGGGAACAAGATATCTTTCTCCTCGCATAACCTTTAGTTAAACCGTTATGTCTAAAAATGTTGTTCAGCAAGCAGCGGTCTTATCCAATATTACAGGTACATGTATGAGGACTCAAATTCCTTCAGTTGTCATGGGTTGCTTACAGTTGTAGATCAGGGGAGGGGTCCCCCACCCCCACTTATGTTTAGACCAAACTGAGGCCCAAAGGGCCAAAAAAAATTTTTGGACACTGCCCCCACCCCCTTATCTCAGGGTCTGGATGACCCCCCCCCCCCCCCCTCCCCTTTATCTCAAGGTCTGGATCCGGCATTGTCTTATTTCCAGTTCGCATTAACATCGCATTTACAGAAATTTGCTCCCCAATGACTGGCCTTGGCTTTCCTGGGGCTTTGTGTGTGAACATTATACTTGCATGTTTGACTGTGCTATGAAATGACTATTACACATAGTTTGTTATAACTGTTTGAAATGTGTTTTTATTACAGTGGAGAGAGTGGAGCTGGAAAAACAGTTTGTGCCAAGTTCATCATGAACTATCTTGCAAAAGTGTCAGGAGGAGGCCCTAGTGTACAGGTATAGATCTGTCTACATCATTACACATATGCATTAATTTTTACACTTAGACTTAACTCTTGTGTTTAGAAGGGGCAAAGCAATGACAGCAACATCAACAAGTAAAAAAACAGTACTGCACACGAAATGTACACTTTTTGGTACATTTCCTTGATATCCTCTACACAACCACACACTGTATAACATAAAACTTTATGGTGCAACAGGTTGTCAACACACACTGACAAATTTCTCTACTCTTTTTGAACTTGTATGCAGTCCCTTGCAGTTCAACTGCATTGGAATTCATCAACATTTGGCAAATCAAGCAAGGCAATATTTATAAATTACATTCATTAAATCTGAAAGAACACAAATACACCAATGTAACCTGTTAATGAAGTTTTCACTTCTATTATTGTTGTGGTTGCTTATAGTCTGGACATAAAGATTATTCATGAGCTGTTAAGAGCTTACTGTAACATCACTGATACATTTTTTTATCACTGATGCGTATTTCCACAGAAAGTCAAAGATGTCATTCTAGAGTCTAATCCTCTTTTGGAGGCTTTTGGTAATGCCAAAACAGTCAGAAATAACAACTCCAGTAGATTTGTAAGTTGGGATCAAAATGTTTTGTGTTGTGTTTCTCTTTTCCATTACTTTGTTATGTATCACATGGTAGCCATGAATTTCATGATTTGTGGACTCATTTGATATCAGCTAGAGATGTAACATTTACACGTTTCATCCTAATGATAAACAACCTCAGCTTTTTCTAGACATGATATTCCTTTCTTGTACTTTACAAAGGGATATGGGTTTACATCTTACAGCTACCTCCCTGCGACACTGGTCTTAGCCACTCATTCATGTTCCAGGGTTAAAGTCCTCTGGAACTTAAGTGTCTGCAAAATTAATGTTTCCTTCTGAAGTAGTGTTTAGGATTGTCATACGCTGCAGGACCGTAATCTTGTAGAGATTAGTAATGGTAACAGGACTGAGTGGAGTCCAATTCAGTCTGTAATCATACGAGTGATTAACAAAATCGGACGACCGCGTAGCGGGAGTCCGATTTGTTTAATCACGAGAATGATTACCGACCGAATTGGACGACACGAAGTTCTGTTACCAATTAATCATAACTTTAACAAAATTTGTAATATAATAGGCTATTTTTTAAATCAAAACACAAGAAATTCGAAATTTTGATTTGCCAGCAGTGAAAAAAAAAAGCCATTTAAGCGCGCGCGTGATGGCGCGTACTGTCCAATTACTTAGGCATGACGCGTACTGTCCTATTAAACTGTCCAATTAAGGCTGAAATCAGGGCAGTTGATAGCCAATCAGATTTGACAATTTTGTTATAGTTATGATTAACAGTTGAATATGTGCATTATCACGGGCCCTATTAAGATGCTTGTGATAATTTTTGCACTTTACAAGCAATTTATTTAACATTTCTAGTTCATGATATTGCTTACAGTATAATTATTATTGTTTTCATTAGGGTAAGTATGTTGAGATTCAGTTCACCAAGGGTGGACAACCTGATGGAGGGAAGATCTCTAACTTCCTGTTAGAAAAGGTGTGTTCCTTTACTTTGCGCACATCATTTTGTAAATGCATATTCTGTTGGTTGAGGTATCACAAACAGCTACAAAGTACATGTAGATTGTTTCAAAGTAAAAAATGCACATGTATTTACAACATAATATTTACACTGTAACTTGGAATAAAGGATGGTTTTACAATGAACTTGAATTTTGATAACCAAAAGAGTTATTTATAATACAGCCTGAAAGCAGCCACCCCTAATAACACCATCATTGCTATTATTTTTAGTCTAGAGTTGTCAGTCAAAATCCATCAGAAAGGAACTTTCATATTTTCTACCAAGTTATCATGGGTTCAACGCAGGAAGATAAAGGTAGGTTTAAGGTCCAGCTACGCAGAATATAAAAGTTAAAATTAAAACTGTTAAAAGTAGAAAGGGGCCAAGTGGTGTTAAAATAATGAGTACTGAGAAGTCATATCAGGGTACATGTAGACTTCTACAAAAAGGATAAAAAGTATTATATTTTCTCTCAAATAATAGCCAGTTTCTTGAACAAAAGTAAATACATGTAGTTATTCATGTATTATTGACAAGGTCATTTACTGTCAAAGTATCAAAACCATGAACAAATTAAATATTTCAGCTATGTTTATTTTGCTATGACCAATCACAGCAAAGATTAGGGCACTGTCATGAGCGTGCCAGAAAGCCACAAACTTATCGACAGTGTTAACCTATTCCTACTTGGCATTCCAGAGGTATTTCTGGTGTTCATAGAACTTTTTGTTAGTTTCACAGTAATGGGAGTACAATAGCAGGGCTCAAAATTATTTTCACACAGTGGCCAGACACGATGATCAGCCAAAGAAATTTTTGCTCGGTCAAGTCTCCTTTCTGACCAGTCAAAATATTAGAAAAAAAGTTAACTTATCCTTGTTAATTTTCTGTCAGTGAGCGTGATTGTATTTTTTTTTGACAAAGAGACAAAACCTAAGATTTAGAGGTAAGGATTTGGCTCCTTTTTCAAGAAAAGGGTGCATGTGGCCTGTCAACATGATCAGCAAGTGAAAGTTTTGGCCACTTTAGACACCAAGTTCTCGATGGACATTGTCTGTTCACCGGCCGCTACATACATTTTGAGCCCTGTAGTGAAATTAAAGCTAAAAATGTCTGAGAACAAATGTATAAAAGTTATGAAAAAAACTACCACTTTACTCCAAACTATAACTGTAAAATATTGTGCTTGAAATCTTAAAAGTTAGAACCCAAATGCAAAAAACAATGTCAAGGATGCAATCGATTACAAGGGGCTTCAACTATTAATTTGCTTTGACTGGGAAAAAGGATTTTAAGATGGTGGTTAACTCATGAGAGGTGATCGCAAATATGTCTGTGACTGTGCTCACATGGTGGGTGGCTCCTCCTAAAATGTTCTGCAATTGGTATAGGATTTAATGGAGCCAAAACCAATTGTGGAATTGCACGCATTTTAGGCATCCTACTGACGAACAGTTGCGACACGTAGATATATCTTTTTTAGCAACTAAGAAAATTTACAGTCTGTCTACTTTGAATATTATTAATAACCTACAATAATAATATAATAATTATTCTAAAATTATTTAATTGGTAATGTGTGTTAATTTTCCTCAAAGTGACTATTAATTCTATATGTGTGTGTTCCATAGGTCAGTTAGGTCTGACAGATCCAAGTTATTATTATTACCTGAATCAAAGTGGTACATACTCAGTGGATGGTACTGATGACATCAAGGAGTATGAAGAAACAAGGGTGAGTGATTGTTGTATGTTTGTTGTGTCTGTCCAACCTTTTCCCCTTCAGATCTGCAGCTGTACATGTAAAGCTATATATGTAGCCTGCTTCTTACCCAGGAACCTATAGCTGTTTTAAAGTGATCGAACATCATCCAACAACTCCTGGATCCAAAAAAGCACTGGAAGATGATGATAAGCCGTGTTTATTGGGGCCTCTTATGGTGCTGACGGTATCTCTTCACCATCCAACTTGTTGCATGGGAAGGTTTAGTCAAAAAGAATTCTGGACCTGTTTTCGTCGAAAACTTTAAAGACCCAGTCACTCACACTGTTCGGTTGTGGGCAAAATCTTGTAAAAGAAGTGTTGCATGATGTTGGACCCATTGAACCAGGGCATAATACTTTAAGAGATGTTATGGCAAGAAGATATCACCTATATGCAGAGTTCTGTGGGTGTCAATATGTTTATCATTAATTTACTGCCATGTTTGCAGAAAGCCATGGATGTTATAGGTATCTCAGATGATGATCAAGCTAGTGTGCTGCAGATAGTGGCTGGAGTTCTTCATTTGGGGAATATCTCGTTCATTGAACAAGGCAATTATGCTGTGCCAAGTGATGATGAATGTATGTACTTTTCATCATTCTCTATTTGTAAAAGTCAACAAGTTTTTATTTTCTTACTTGTTGGCTGTTGCACTTATGTTACCTATCAGCTCATACGTAGCAGACGGCAAAGAAATTCAGTTTTACAGCTTGTCATTCAGGCAACCTGTAGCTTGCATGTACTAGCCCAAGAGTCTTTTTAACTAGCTTTTAAAAAAATTTTGATAAGCAGGATTGAATAGAATTCTTCTGAAATTTGAATTACCCAAAAGCTTTCCCCTCCCCCTTAGGCAAGTAATGTTAAGAACAGAATTCACTAGCCTGATAGCAAAATCTACTAGCCCTGGGCCGTTGGACATGACTTTCTTTCCAAGCTGTATAGATGTAATGTTTTTGTATTTGGGATTCTGCATTACTGAAATGCTGTTGTACTTCAATACATGTATAAACTTAGCTGGTAGTAATTATTATTATCACATGACCAGGCTGTCACCAAGATTTCAAGTTGCCAGGTAAATACAAGTTGGCAGGGAATCAAACAGCTGGGATTTCTTTTGCTTCTATTTTTCTTATATTTTCCTATGAAAGTAGCCAGGAACCACGTTCCTAGAAATCCCTACCTCTTGATGACAGACTTGAAATGACCATGGCAATGTGTTGTTAAGCATTACTTGGTTTGTTTATATATCTTAACAGTCTTGGCCTATCCAGCTTACCTAATGGGTGTGAATGACATGTTTTTAAAAGAGAAGTTAATCAGGTATGAAGTCACTGTTAGAAGCTCAAGTCATGATGGGAACTGTTACCCTTGGTGAAGTCTAAAATGTTTTTTAGTCAAAGTTAAATTGTGCCTCTGATTATGGGTAGCAACACTTCACCAGTATGGAATTTCTTCAGTCGTTTCTTATGGAGACCAGTGGTGACGTTGCAAAATGTCGGCTGTTTTCTCAGGTTAATGAGAAATAAAGGAACTCTTGACAGGCCTGAAATTTGTTTTAAGCTACATATTATGCAGAGCAACTGCAGTCAGCAGTATTAATTTTTTTTTTCTTGTAGTGAGCTAGCATTTAACTTCAACATGAAAACAAATAGTCAAACTACAGTATTACAGGGCTGTCACTAAGATCTTAAGTGTGTGGGTATATCCAATTAGCATGTAGGGAATTAAATAAGTTAGTTTCACTTCACAGCTGTTTCTATCTTTTATGATTTTAGCCGTGTGATGGACAGTAAGTGGGGTGGCAAGACAGAGACCATTAACATGAAACTCAATGTTGAACAGGTACAAAATAAGATTACCGTGCAACTTAAACAAATGACTCGCACGCATAATTTTAGGTGTAATAATATTTCTTTGTTTTGTGATATTGTGGGATGCTTAATTAAAAGGTGTGGTGACTAAGAATGTTACAGTTTCAGAAGTTGATATAAAGTAAGTTTCCAATGCAAATCTTTCAGCAACTCTGATCTGACTCTTGGAAATTTTATTCAGAAAGTGGCAAAAAAAAGATAAAATACAGTTATTACAAAAACCTGATAAGTCATGAAAAAATAATGAGCAGTTGAGCTCTAATAATTATTATTGATGAGTGGGCCTTGAGGAGAAACTGAAACTAACAGATAAAATCTTAAGCACACAAATTTACTTGCAAGTAGTACAAGTGCAAAATGCAGTGTTGCTACAAGAAAGTTGTGGCTTGAACTTGATTATTGTGTGGCAATGGCTTGCAGTTATTTTATGTAAATGTTATTTGTAAGTGATTCTGCTGAATAAGATTTATTTTGGTTGATCTTTTCTCAGGCCTGCTACACAAGGGATGCTTTAGCTAAGGCTCTGTATGCAAGATTGTTTGATTTCCTTGTTCAGGTACTAGCCTTTAAACTAAGGAAGCCTGTTTTGTACACAATATTTCATTTTTATCAGTTTACATTACTATGTTGTTGGCCTCTCCCAATCACCCTTAATTTATATCCAATGCAAACAAAGACTAGTATATACTTCTAACTTTCTGACATTCAGAGCAGCAGCTGTCTGTCTTTGAACAAGTTTTCTTTTCCCAAGTACAGAAAAATAAAATACAGTTTTAAAACTACCTCTGATAAGGGACCACCAGTTAGCTGGTCAACGTCAGTAAATTCAGCTGAGGAAATCTCATCCCTTCTTAATCCTTTGAACTTGTTTCAAAAACTTCTTTTGTAGTCTGTTAATAAAGCCATGCAGAAGAAAATTGATGAACTCACCATTGGGGTTCTGGATATCTATGGTTTTGAGATCTTTCAGGTAAACTACATAATATCTTACTCTCACTAAATTGAATTAAATTTTATGCTGATATACTGTAAAATTTTTCATGACAATACATTGCAGCAATTTTCAAATGGTCATATTTGACCTGGAGACATTTAATATCCCTACATCGTGCTAAGCCCACCGTTAGTTAGGGAGAGGTGATTGCTGACTTTTCAAACTAAAATTAAGTGGGACTGCCCTATGAACAGAGGTGTCTTTCTGGGATGGCTTTTAGCATTTGTAAAGTTGTTCTCGTGGCTTGTCAGTCACATAGGTTTGTTAACATCCTGACAGTTCTGTCGGGGCATAAACAAACCAACTACGCAACTAAAAAGCAACCCGTACAACTTCCTAAATGCTAAAAGCCATGCCACAAAGAGTCCTCTGCTCGCAGGGTGGTAACCAGGTCTGTTCATTTTTGGTTTCTTTATTTGGGAGCTTCATGTCCACAGTATAATTATTTCAAAACCAGAGAATCACACCCTGTGTAAAAGCTTCTAAGTTCACTACATTTGTTTCTTTGATTTTTTAGAAAAATGGATTTGAACAGTTTTGCATCAACTTTGTGAACGAAAAACTACAGCAGATCTTCATTGAGCTGACACTTAAAGCTGAGCAGGTGAGATATATAGTTATTTCAGAATACCTCAGTGTTTTGTTTTCCCAGGGTAAAGGAGATGATCATTGGTTCTTCTTGCCTTTGAAATTGGGGAAATCATCACCACATAATTTATTATCATAAGATAAGCCACTGTTTTTCTATTTTAAAATTCAATTGTAATGCATATGCATGTGAGCATAATGCAATGTAATATGTTCACCATAAATCAATAAATTATTATTAATGTTAAGTGCTCTGACTTGCATTAAAAGATTTTTTTCATATCTTGTTATGAAATTGAACTGTGTTTCTTTGTAGGAAGAATATGTGGAGGAGGGGATCAACTGGAGCCCAATCGATTATTTCAACAACAAAATTGTTTGTGATGTCATAGAAAGCAAGGTAATCATTCACCCAGTTGGGTTAATAAGAGTCATATAGTCATGTATGACTGATTAAACTGTGATAATTTGATTCCAATTCTCACTGTACCAAAGTTAAAGAGATAAGATCAGGTATCCTTAGGAGCTGGTTGTTTATTACCTGTGAGGGAGGTCGTTTTGCTGGGGGGTCATTTTCAGATAAGAAAACGTTACCAGAGGGAAAGAGGGCCATTCAGTAGTACAAAGCAGTAACAAACGTGAATTGAAATAGAATATAACAGCCGCAAATAGTAAACACCGATCTTGTGAACCAACTTTAGATAAAGTAAGTGGTAAACTTTGGCATGGTTTTAATTGTGACTAGAATATTCAGTGTCCACAGCAATCGGATGGGAGATCACTTTCACAACATCTAAAATTTCGTAGGGGGGGGGGGGACGTTTCTAAGAAGCTAGGATGAAGTGGGAGGTCAGTTTGAAAATCTTCTAAGCTTTGTCAAAATGGCAACCCCTCCCCCCCCCCCCTCACTCATTTTAAAGTCCAGCCCTTTAGTTTAGGTAGTCAGAGGATGACTATTTCAAGCTACCTAACAACCTGAAGCCGACACTGCACTGATTCAACCCCCCTCTCCGCATCAGTGCTCCGTTTTATGGGTATTTGAAGTGACTTAAAGCTACACAGAAAGGAAGGATGTTGAAGCAAGTATTTTACACCTGTAGGTCACACGTGGGAAACTAACTCAGAACCTCTTACACAGAAGTCTGTTTACTCACCAGTTCTTTGATTTATTATCATATAACTTTTTTTGTAGAAACCTCCGGGTGTAATGTGTGTACTTGATGATGTCTGTGCTACAATGCATGCTGTTAGTGAAGGAGCAGATGCCACTCTTCTTGAGGTATTGCAATAGATTAATGCATGTTATTTCAACTAAGAACAAACACAATTCTTACTCATTTAGTCTTTTCAGAAGGCAGAAAAACTGAAAATCGTTTCCCCACACTTAGCTACATGTATATTTATATTAATTTGAGCAAATTATTAGACACAGACATGCAAAATTCTTTTAGAATGGCATATTTGTAAGTAGGTTACAGTTTTGCTCGGACAAACCATAAACATTGATGGATATACATTCCATCGACCTTAAATTTCTTTAATTACTGCGCAAATCTTCAGTTACAAAGTGACAATCTTCCACACACAGGACATCATCATACATGGGCAAATTTCAGTTTAAGACATTTTCCAGTGGCAGTCTCTTCTTTCCTTTTCTACAGCTATTGACATGCTAGGTAAAGGGCACATTTCCTGCATCTCTAGTCTCTATATTAATTTTGGTGGTTGTTTCTGCAGAAACTGAACAATGCAGTTGGAACTCATCAGCATTTTCAGGGTGTCAGTGGTGGTTTCATAATCCATCACTATGCAGGAAAGGTATGTTATGTATGGTATGGTATTACCTCTTGCCTCTGACACCCTTCATTATAATGTTAGACTTTCTCAGGCTGGTAACTTCACCATTCAGATCGAATTCAAGAACACAGCAGTGCTAATCTGTGGATGTATTTCTCTTAATATTCATTCATCGTCAAAACATAAATTTAAGGCGGCAATTTATCGATAACTTTTAGATATTCCAATGTTTGAGGATGATTATGTTGACACTTACCATTACCTCTAGATTTAAACGGCTTTTGAAGTCTGCATGATCTCATTTTGTTTAATATAAAATTTTAATTTTTACTTTCTTACTTTTCTTCTCTTCCAACCTTCTGTTAACAACCGCGTCGCTTAGTGGAAGGTGGGTGCCCGGGATGTCCAGGGGCTTCCACCTTGGCACAGCCAGCCCCTAGACAGAGTTACGCCCCCATGGCCGGCAAACCCGCGCCCTCCAGCCATGAGCCCCCACGCCAAAGAAACCAGGCACCCGTCACACTGATTTAACAGTGGAAGAATAAAAGGGGGGGGGAGGGATGGGGGTAAAAGACTGATCCAAAGGCTAAACGAAGAGAATGGCCGCCACGAAAAACACTGTACTGAGCACATGGAGCTGATGCAAGCAAGGCTGACCGCGCTTGAGCCAAACGACCGACCGCTGACCACACCCAAGCTCCTTGTTGTTAACTGTGTTAAATATTCATTTAACTTCATTTAACGTACATGTATCTGATCATATGTAAATAATATAAATTAATAGTCTATCTGCGTCTGACCCTACTCGATTTGTGTTCCTGCTACTTTGCGGGTCAGCACTATCTTATATATTTATATGAAGTAAGTAAAGGTTGCTGTTGTTGTTGTTGTTGTTGTTAGTGACGACCCCTCTGGGAGCTTCAGTGTTTTTTAACGGGTACTTGTCTGTCGACTCAAACTAGAAGAAGACATCACGTCTTTTTACACATCCAACGCACTAATCTAGAAACTGTAAAAATAAAACTGTAAATCTTGAGATATATTTCGTTCTTTGAGCCTCTTCAGTCAATATGCTTAATAGTTCATGTAAGGGTAGTTTACATGAACTATTAAGAATATTGACCGAGGAGGATCCAATTGGGAAATATATCTCAAGACTTTTAGTCTTTATTTTTACAGTTTTTACAGTTTCTAGATTTTTAGTGCACTGAATGTGTAAAAAGACGTGATGCCTTCTTCTAGTTCGAGTTTTTCTAACACATTCCTGGCCTCGTCATTCAGAATTGTTCAGAATGGTAGTTGTCTGGCTAGGTCAGAATTTTGATTGGGCAAACCAAAAATATGGTTAGATTCAACAGAGGATGCTTTATGCATCTTCAATAAAAGTTGTGCTTGACAGGCACAGTAGGTAAACTGATGATTGCTGTATGGTCACTTGTCTATGTAATTTCATTGTTGCAACAATTCACATGTGCTGAAAAGAGATTGTATTCACTTGAAAAGTGATAGCCTTTGGTGTTTTAATTTTTCATGAGTATCACGTCCTACCGCTTTCAAAATTATTCTGGTATTGGTCAATGACCAGCTGTTATTTTCATCCCTGTTTTTTTGGTATTTCCGTCCCAGTCATAATCCGTCTAATATGTTTACTTTCACTGTACTTAAACATCCAATATTGATAGAGTATTTCTCAATAATATTTTCCCTTTGAATAATCACCTCTCCTTTCACTCCCTAACATTACAGCAAAGAAATGGTCATGTTGATGGAGGTAAAGTTATTCTGCTTAAAACCAGCCTGTTAGCAAACAAAAGAAGAGCTTGCTCACATGCTAGCCTAAAACACAAACCCAGCAGCACAGTCCACCCATTCTTCTCCTGTTGCTTCTAGGCTGCTTGTCACTGGTATCCAATGAAACCGTAACAAACAGATCTTCTTTTGAATCATTCCTAGGTTACTTATGATGTGAATGGATTCTGTGAGAGAAATCGAGATGTGCTATTCAAGGATCTTATAGAGCTCATGCAAACAAGCGAAAAGTGAGTTGAATTTTCAGATAATGAATGTACGTGAACAATAGATGGATTTCATTTCATTTCATATACCGTAAAATTTCGAAAATAAGCCCTGGGACTTGTATTTTTCAAAGGCCCTTTTTGAGGGGCTTAATTTTGGAGGGGCTTATCTACGAAGGGAAATTTGCGTTTCAAAATCGATTGGGCTAGCCTTCTAGTTGGAAGGAAATTTACCGTTCTTGCTTTGTTTTACTTTGTATTTGAGGGCACATTCCAAGTACAAGCCCCCCCCCCCCCCCCCCCCGGGGGAGTGTGGGCTTGAATTTGAAGGGGCGATTTAACGGAGGTTTTTTTGTGTTACAAGTTAGGGGGGCTTATCTCTGGAGGGGCTTATTTGTGGAATTTTACGTTAGAGCGATTTTCGTATGACCTTGAAAAAAGGGTTTCGGTAAGTGTTCGTTCTTTGTTTCATCAGCCAATGGATGAAAAGATCAAAACATGGCCTCTTCGTTTTCCCGCCAAAGAAACCCTAATATGGAGAAGGCATTGTTCGATTGACCAATCGTTTTGTAGTATGACGTCAAAGCGAAGTATCGGTTGATTTCTAGAAAGTTCTCGGGCATGAAGTTTTTTCACCTGAGCGTTCGCTTAACCAATGAAAAGCCAGGCGCGTTTGTCTGTCCGTTCGATAAACCAATCAAATCGCTCTATTTCCGTTCGTTTGCCGTTTCTGTTTTGTTCGCGCGCTTTCATATTGATTTGTGGTGTTTTAATATATTACCGTTTTCCTTTAAAGTCCCTTTATAAGGAATTTGTTTCCTGAAGACGTCACAGCAGACAAGAGGGGGAGACCCACAACGGCTAGCAACAAAATCAAGGTGAATTTTTGGTTTTGTTTGTTTGTTTGTTTTTTTAATTTTGCTCTTTATTTAAGTGGTAATGTATTTAGCACAAAAGTACTGCTTGGGAAACGTATCTCACACACTGTTATGTAGATCGAAATCTGAAAATGAAAGGTTCATTTTTTGCACTCTTTTGAAAACACAAACCCAGCCCGAGATCATTCTGCACGGTAAATTTTTTTAATTATAGCTCATTGCTCTTATCAATTAGATTACTCACACAGTTGCATTCCCCTGGTGTTTAAGAATAATTTTGAAGGTGTTAGAGATAACTAAAGTAGATGGGGTTTTAAAAGTGAAAAGAGACTTCTACATGTATATTGCTGGTCCTCATTGGTACAGTTAAAACCCGCGTATAAGAACCTAGATTTTTTTCGAGGTCAGGCTGAACAGGTTCTTATATTTTACGGTAGTTTTTCACAAATTATGCTGATTAGGTTCTTAATAGCTTCTTATTTTCCAGATTTTTTACGTAGTGTAACCGTTGGCAGAAATATTGTACTTCTAACACATAATGGTTTAGCACTTGTATTTTCAACAACAAAAGTGCTTGAATACAGAGTAAAGAAAACATATACACAAAAACTCTTTTTCAGAACTTTCTCACGCAATTAAAATCCAAAATTTTGACTGATTTGATTTGATTTGGAGTGATTTTTTTGTATAAGAACCTATTGACTTCAGCCTGTAGGTTCTTAAATCAGTGGGTTCTAAAAGCGGCTTTTTACTGTACTTAGTGGAGGAGTACACAGGGCCAGTAACACGCTAAATACCTTTAGAGCATTCCCTCTTTTTGAGGAGCAAGAGAAGAGCGGTTAAGCCGCAAGAGTTTTGTGTAAGTGATGTAGTCTGAAGGAAAAAAAAACTCTACTGGTTTCCCCACCAAATGACGTCTGAGAAACGACTGTAGAAATTTGATACTGATGACGTGTCACTCCCCAGATGTGCGTAGTGCTTTTGATTGGTTGAAGCAAATTTTTAACCAATCAGAAGTGCTACTCAGATCAGGGTAATGACGCGTCATCAGACAGTATGGAATTTCTGCGCTCGTTTCTCAGACGTCATTTCGCGGGGAAACCAGTCAGGGGCACCCAACGACAATTTTTGGAAAATATCTGTTCGGAAAATGATTTGAGATCTAGAATTTTCGGAACATTTGCTGTAAAATTTCTTGCTTGCCTGCCTCTCCTAGGATTTTCGAACATCTAAGAAATGGTATTATTGCCCCTTTTTAACGGATTTTTACCCATAAAAGGTCACCTAGAATTCTCGGGAGCCTTTTTTCTGGCTGAAATTTTCGAAAAGGTAAGTTTTGATCCCTATAATTTTCGGATCACTAGACTTTCAGCTAGGAGATCCGAACAGATGAAAAATTTTTAGGGGATAAAAGTATGCCTATATCTACCGTTTAAATACTAAATCACGTTTAACAATGCTATGTTTAAGTGGTTTTGAAGGATATTGTCGTTGGGTGCCCCTGAACCAGTGGTAGCGTCGCGAAATGACCGCTGTTTTCTCAGGCTGTGAGTAATAAAGCTATGAAACTTCAACACGAGAGACTGCTCATAAGCTGCACACTGATAGGGCCTGTTTGTTTCAGACTCAAGCCAACCAACTGGTAGACAAACTGATGAAGTGTACTCCACATTACATCCGCTGCATCAAACCAAATGAGACCAAAAAAGCGCATGACTGGGAAGGAGACAGAGTCAAACATCAAGTTGAGTATCTCGGGCTCAAGGAGAACATTCGTGTAAGAAGAGCAGGGTTTGCCTACAGGAGGCCGTTCCAAAAGTTTCTGGAGAGGTACGAATTCAAATTTGAAAAAGACCACGAAATTTGTTTTGACATGTTTGTAAGATGTGTCTCGCCTGTGCGACATCGAAACATGTATAAAAAAATTAATAGAAAATATCGTGATCTTTCAAAAAATCGCGATTTATTTACGGCTTCCTGGGAAGTAGAGATTTTCCATGCGCGGTTTCCGGTTTGGGTCACGGCCTCGCTGCTATTGACATCGGCCTTTGGCCGACACCGAAGCATCCAGCCACACACGAGAAAAAAAAAACCTCTGTTACCCAAGGTAAAAACGGGTGAAACAGCAAAACAAATCGGCGAGCGAAGAGAGCCGAGCGGTGAGCTGCAGAGGGGCAAAGTCGGAGCTATGTGCCATTAGGCATTCATTCCATGCAAACATGGACTTTCAACGCATACATGAATCTTGCATGAAATTTTGCGTGGAGGTATTATCATCATAAGAATAATGAAAAAGGTCTTAACAGTATATTGTTACGTCTCTTTGAAGATATGCCATTCTCACAAAGGAGACTTGGCCTCGATGGGCAGGAGACGCAAGAAGAGGAGTGGAGCATCTGATGCATGCTGTTAATATGGAACCAGATCAGTGGCAGATGGGCAAGACCAAAGTCTTTATCAAGGCACCGGAATCTGTAAGCAATTCGTTAGTCGACTTAAGAAAAACATTTTTTCACAGGCAAGCGCGTGTTGGATATGCGATGGTACACATGTAGAATAGAGGTCAAAGGAACGCGGCACAGTTGAGGAAACTGTTCCAAGAAATTACAGTCAACTCTCTCGTAAGGTGATGCTACACGAGACGATTGTCAACTACGATTTTTAGTTCAACACAGCGTTGCAACATTGTGGCGACATTGTTTCGAATGGTTACAACATTGTTCCACCATTGCAACGCTGTGATGCGCTAAGAATCGTCGTTGTGAATCGTCCCGTGTAACATCACCTTAAACCGGACACCTTCGAGACGGGCACGATGTGTCTGTCTTAAAGGGATGTCCGTCTTGTACAAAGTCAAATAGGGGGAGTAAAGAAAGCCGGGGACTAACTCTAGGTGTCCGTTTTACCGAGGTGTCCGTCTTGTAGAAGTGTCCGTTAAGGCAAAGTCAAAACACCTCTGCACCCATCTTGCTTCGATGTTGTGTGGGAAGGAAGGAGGGAAGAAGTAATAATAATATCACGTTAAGTGTCTTAACACTTTTCATCTCCTTTGTAGATACATAGCCAACGAGGCGCGTGGCCCCGTGTTGGCTATAATTATCTCATATCCAACAAGCGCGAGTAACGTGATTGTTGTTATTATTATAAACCAAGGGCTTCAGAACAAGATAAATCTTACCAGCTGTACTTGTACAAAACGGGAAGAGGCAAGAGACCGACTCGTGTTTTTTTGCATGTTACACATCAATCAAAACTTTCGCATTTGTGTCGATGATATGAGTGAATGAAAAAATATAGATATAGGGGTAAAGTCTTTTCAAAAACGCATGAAGATTCTCGGACTAAAATTGTTTGTCAGCTGAAAAACTCGTGCTGGGTTAATCTTAACAACAAAAAAATTGAGTGCCGAAATTAAGTATTTAGATGCTTGGTGTAGTTCCAAACTCTCCCTGCGATAACAGTGTGTATTTATTATACGGAAAACAAATTCTCTCCACTATGCTTCATTTACAGAAAAAAAAACACTTAAATTGTTCACTCCTTCTATTTTGTCAGCGTTGGGGAAACTATGCGTCTGATCCTGCTCTTTGTTGTACCGATTTCTTTTGTGATTCTTTCTTTAACTTTTGTGTCTTTAGCTCTTCCTGCTTGAGGAATTGAGAGACAGAAAGTTTGATGGCTATGCCAGGAAGATCCAGAAGGCGTATAGAATGTACAAATCAAGACAGTATTTTGCTGAACTCAAACAACAAGGTTAGCGATTCATAGTAATTGCCAACGAGCAGCCTCGCGAAAACGCGAGGCTGCAAGGCGGCAGCCTAATAAAGCGGTGCGGGAAAGTTCCGAGACAGAATGGATCTCGAAGCGATGTAACATAGGGTAGTGTAAGGTAACTTTTATGACGCAATGAAGACAGAATGCATTGTTTTCGAGCGAACACGTGATACAGAACAGAGAATCCACGAGCCGTGTGCGTGTTTGTGAGTCCTGTGTTCGTCCTGTCTTCAACCAATCGTCGGGTGGATTCATTTCCGTCAGTTGCATCATACGCGTACAGGTGTCGCATTTGCCCCCATCAAACCTGTCTTGCAACAAATAATATTGTTAACAGGTTTGAACGTGGGTGGTAAAACGTGCAACATCGCTATTGAACTTGTTCTGCAGCAATGTTGCATGACAAGTTGCTATTTTTTTTTTTGCCCGTTTTTACGCACATTTTAATCTGAAGTTGTTTCTCTTTTTTTTACGTTCTCGTTGTCTTTGCCTTCCTGAGATCTTAAACTCCCTGAGACCCTAAAAGTGTCTTGACTACAGTTTTCTGGGCGCTGTTTTCATCAGTTCAATGTGGTTTGCTTTTCGTGTGTTTGTTTTAGCATCGGACATCCTGTTCAACAAGAAAGAGAGACGGCGAGGCAGCATCAACCGCAATTTTGTTGGGGATTACATTGGTTACGATGACAACCCAGCACTGAGAAGTTTAGTCGGTATGAGCTACTTGAATAACATCACAAATTCTTGTGTTTTAAAGGACTTCCTGGAAGAGTTTTGTTGTCTCATTTTACTTATACTTACATCATTGTTTAGAAAAGCGAGAGAGGATTGAATTTGCTATCACGGTGAACAAATATGACAGAAGATTCAAGGTGGGTTGAGAATAACTGTCAGCTATAAAGTACATTATTTTACTTCAATTTTTTGTTTTGTAACA
>JBBMOI010000003.1:9212500-9235000 GCA_038088405.1 Porites divaricata
TCACTTTTAAAGCTCTGCCAATATTAATTTCTGCTTTTGGCTGAAGCTGCTAGGTGAATATAATGTTATAACCCTCTTTCCCTTTGCCGTGGTTAAAAAATCCAACTCTTCTGTGATGCATCTTTATTAAATTTACAACCTTTAAACCATAAACAGATTTAACCGCATGAATCCACCAGTCTCTCGGGCCACTAGAGCAACGTATCCTGTTCCCAGTGGACGCCAACCACCCGATTACCCTCACAAGAGGGGTCATGCAGCGCCCGTGCAATTTGGTACTGGCTCCCGTCACAGTGGAAACTCAGAACAGCTTGGCCCTGCAGTTTATGGACAGCACAGGAAGGCAGATTTTTACCATGGACAGAATGTGCAGTACAATCCAGCCAGTTTGAGGCGCTCAACTGTTGGTGGTGGCAGACGAACCAGCTTGGACGATGATCAAGTGCATAATGTGCGGCAAAGCAGGGACAAGACGTTAGTGCGTCCCCGATCTGTCAACCTATCAACTCAGAAGGAAAGTTATTACGATTCCGCAGCTAGTGAAAGTGAAAAGCAGAGCGGACTAAAAACTGTGCGTCGCCCACGCTCTGTGACCTTTTCGTTGCCAAATGAAAATGTTCACAGTTCCACAGCCACTCAGCAAAGAGATTCAAGAATGCAGCAAACAGCTGAAGGTCAAGACAGCCAGTCTGTTAGCTCAGCAGAGGGTGGTGGATATGATAGAGCGGGATACAAGTTAAACCAGTCTCCTAAACAGAACTTTTACAGGGCAAATCCAATGCAGCAAACGGACACAGGGGACTACAGCGGAAGAAATGCTTCTTACAGAGTGGCATGCAGTGCTTCAAACCGCCAAAAAGCTGCAGCCATGTTGCAGAGGAGTGAATATGAGGTCATGCATCCAATTAATAACCACCAAACCAGCAGGACACCACCTGCGTATTCAGAGGCTGTTGCCAGATTACAGCAACGAACAGCGTACAGATCAGAGTATAACCAGAACCACTCAACTCAACGAGATGGCTATGAAGAGATGCAACCACTGCATCTCAGCATTTCAGCTCCACATAGCTCTGCTGCAGCAACTCGACAGAATGCTGAATATGGTAATATTAGTGCTGGGATTCAGCAAAATGGTATATACAGTACCGCACCGAGCCAACAGTATCGCCCTTACAGTACTGTAGCAACTCCTCAAGAGAATGGTATATACAGTCATATTGCACCTTCACAGAGTTTACCATACAGTAGGGCAACAACACAACAAAACCAGCCCCCATACAGCATGGCAGCAACCCAACAGAACGGTATGTACCTTAATCCTCCCTGCACCACTGCAGCTGGCCACCAGTGCTCTCCATACAGCACTGCAGCAGACCATCAGAATCCTCCGCACAGTACTTCAGCAGGCCATCAGAATCCTTCCTACAGTACTTCAGCAGGCCATCCAAATCCCTCCTTCAGTACTTCACCAGGCCATCAGAATCTTCCGTACAGCACTGCAGCAGGCTCTCAGAACCCTCCCCGCAGTACTGCAGTTGGTCATCATAGCGCCCGTTACAGCATCGCACCACCCCAACAGAATGATGCACTTAGTCATACCGCAGTCCATCAAAACCCTCCTTATAGCACTGCAACATCTCTACATAACGGTGTTTATTATCGTGGAACAACTCAGCAGAATCGCCCATACTATACCGCTACAACACAACAGAATGGAACGTACGATCATTCGCCAAATCGGTATAATACTCAACACAACGCTCAGAACGGTTCCTATGGTCATGCGACAAATCAGTTGAATGGAACATATGAGTACGTGGAAAGGCAGCAAAATCCACCATACAGCACTGCCTCAGCCAAACAGAATGGTTTTCAAAATCACGTAACAAGTCAGAAAAGTGAAAGTTATTATTCGCGGGACGCAGCCCACCAGAATGGTGTAGTTAATAATCCAGAAACCCATCAAAACGGCACTCACAGTAATGGGATTCACCGACATCACGAAACCCAACAGGACAATGGATATGACGGTTATGATAGCACTGATAGCGAATTTGATGACTCGGAAGGTGATCATGCTTATGATTACGTGAACTTGAAAGAGTGGACTGGTGCCGAGCATGGAACAACTAATAATGCCACTGACCAGGATATATACATTGAACAATGGAATAGGTGAGCTAACACTTTCATGCAACAATTCTGAAAATTTAACGTAAACACCTAGTAACTTGACTATAACCGCGAAATGTAAAATATATACAGCTTTATTTGTCATTTTAATCGCTGAGTTGCTAAATTAAACTTTTTTGAGCCCTGTAACAACGTTACGCTTAAATCGACGTACACTTTTTTCTATGGATCTAGCTCAACAAAGTCTGCTCATAAAAGCTATATTTAAACAGGCCTTTTTTGAGTAAAGAGTTGAACAGACGTGTAATTCATGCAGTACGTTAAAACTTAAAATGTTGAAAATCATGCTTCTTCTATTTGGTCACATAATTCCAGAAGTAGCTATAAACGTTAACTTTAAGTGGATTAAATAGCTTGTTCAGATTTTTTCCGATAAGAAATTATAAACTTCTTTGCGGTAACTTTATTGATATGTGGTCTTCAAAGCTGTCGAATCAATTAACACTTTCTCTTTAATAACCCTTCGAGTTTTTCGGTATTCGTGCCTTTTCTCTCATCTCCATAAGAGTATGCAAACGACCATGTCGTTTATTCACCGCATTTCATGTTCTCTTAGACATGCTGTAACCCTCTTTAGGCATGTAGATCCTTCCAAGTTACAACGGTTTCTACAATCTTTATTCCTTCTTCATTTTCTTTCTAGCAATATGTTTACCTCAGCAGAGTACTGTCAAAACGTAATGCAAACATAATATTTCTCTTGAAAGAAATCGCAAAAATTTCAAAGTAGTCAGTAGTATTGAAAGAATCGAATTATCTCCTTTTTTGAAGTTGAATCTTATTAGTGTGAAGTCGAATAAATAAACGTAGATGATACCATCAATAGCAGAGGTTAAGATGCGATGATGTTACGCTTTATTTTGTTGTGCCCAGTATAATCGGTTTGGCGGTTTTCTAGCGTTATTTTAAGTTCGATGTTGTCACGAGTTTTGATCTGTTGACTAAAAATGTGAAATTGGTTGAGCTATTTATAGAGGGAAAAAGCGCGTGGCGTAATTATCCATGATTGATTTCACGTCGCATTTATTGTCCGTAGTTCCGGTTTGCTGGCTTGCAATGTTGGGCATAATATGGAAGCACAAAAGAAAAGAGTTTTTGTGATTTTTTTATCCTACCCTCACACATTCACACTCAGACTCCTTATTTTTATTGTCTTCCCTCCTCCTCCTCTTCGTCTTCCTTTTCCACCATCACCACTTCTCTATTTTTCCCCTCCTCCACCGGCCACCACTATCTCCACTTCTGTATTTTCTCCTTCTTCTCCTCTTCCCCATTTTTGTGTAGTGTAAATACAACTAGGTGATCTGTGACGTCATTGCGGGGGCCTGGGGAAAGAAATTTTAATGCCATATCCCATAAACCAACGCGCGCACCAATTCAATTCAATTCAATCTGTTCCCGTCAGCTTTGGTTTATGGGATACGGCATTAAAATTTCTTTCCCCAGACCCCCGCAGGGACGTCACAGATCACCTGGCATTTTTGTGTAGTGTAAATACAAACAACTGGAAAAGGCAATAGATTTGAGGAGCAGGATGCTGCTTATTGCTAGACAGAGCTGCTTTTCAAGCACCTTCGGCGGAAGTTAGTGTCCCGGAACTGTTGGCAATAATCGCCACAGAAAGTAAAACTTGCATAATAACGTTATCGATCAGTGTCTTAAAGTGACAGGAGAGTTGGCTCTTACTCTTTTTCCTCAAAGTAAATCAGCGAAAAATGCATTTCAAATTTGTTGTAAGCCAATCAAATAAGCTGCAATCCTGTCAAACCGATTATCCTAGGCACACCACAGGCACTTTTCATTCAACAAAAATCCCGGTTTAAAATTTCGGAATTTTGATGTGCCCAATGGAACGGTACATTCCTGTTGCACAGACGCGACGCAAGCCACCGCGTGTTTGGTTATTGTTATTGTTAAGAGAATAAAAAAAAAGAGCCGTGTTGGGGACAACAATTTTGTCAAATGGAAAGGGACATTTCGGTCTGACCAACCGAAATGACCAGACCCGTCAAAGTGGACCACGTTCAATGCTGGTTCCGAATATTCCAGTCGGACCAAGCCGAAATGGTCCGTTCCATTTGATGAAACAACCAAAATTCCAGGAATGTTGGGTTGAGTGGAAAGCGCCCAAAAAAATACAAGACGTCACCCATCTTTATGGGAAGCCCTTTTGATGATATCGTCGGCGTTAATTATTCCACTTACAACAAATGGGATTCCTCTTCAAAGGAATGGATTATTCAATCATGCTATACTGCTACCATTACTTGCGGGAATCAACTGAGGCACCGTGCACTAAATATTCTGCACTTTGTGTTTGTGAGTTTTTATGTGAGCAGCTTATTTATGTGGGTTTCCTCAGATTAGTGCTTAGTTTCGAGTTTTGCTGCTTTCATTCATCAAGTCTTACAATAAAGTTCTCAACTTCCAAAGCTGTAAGGTTTGACCCTTCAAACAAAATCCATCCGAGTAACACTGGATAAATGTTTACGAGGGTGGTTACTCGAGGTTGTTTACCATTTTACATTGGCAAACCGTTCAGGTCACGGTTTAGGCAAATGGTAAGGAAAATGCAGGACTGGTAAATTTCATTCTGGAATCATGTTTACCATTTGCACAAATCATGTTTACCTTTTACCACAAAACGGCTGTGAAATTTCCACGAATTTCCATGAGGAACATTCTGTTCTGAATTGTACCTACTTGTAGGGTATGGATGAGAGTTTCCAAAAAATATACTGTTTTTTTCGAGATCGACGTATCCATGGCAGCACGGTGACGCCATTGCTGAGTGTTTTTGAAATTTTGGGTAGCTATCACGAAACCAATCAAAGACAACGCTTTCAGCGCTCAAGAGCCAGACATTTACCTCGTCTTCAGGAACTGCACTTTGGCCTCGAGTTGTTGTTAGAGTTTTCAGTTGTCTAGAGTAAAAAAAAAAATCAGGAAAAGAAATCGCTTCACCCAATTTCCAATAATGTGAACGTAATCAACAGTTACACTATACCTTGTATTGAGGACAGCTCTGGTATTGTTTTTGCAGCATAGAGAGGATTAACTCCAAGAAGAAGTCACATTCGAGGCGGCCCCCAGCTCCGGGAAAACCCAAGTTAAAACCAAAGCCTACTCCGTCCCTACCGCGATGCAAGACGATTTATCCTTATGACGCGACAGATGTCGACGAATTGAGTTTTCAACCAGATGAAATTATCGAAATTATTAAAGAAGGTAAGATACCTAAATCTGCTACTCCACTTTTCTGCTGCCCAAGTGTTATTCTCTACACGTGGCCAACGAGCTGATTTATACATAACATGGTTAATAACTGCAACGGTTTTGAATCCCGTCAGACTCATTAGTCTCGCTTGCGTAAGCAGCGAGACTCATAAACTGCAAGGCGTTTTTCTTCGTATTTAGGACACAAAAGCGGGGTCATTGTGCCAGGCGTCCTTTCGGGGACCGTGGAAACTGGGACTAAGAATCGTTGCGTGATCGAAGCCACTAACACGCATACTAATTCATTTCAGAAACAAAAAGTATCGACGTCGATAAAGTAGGAAGTAAAAAAACCTCTAGCCAGTAAATCCTGTTTCGTGTAGACTTAATCGCGTCCTCATTTCTCGATCTAATCTCCAAGCAAGCGAGACTGAATGCGGTTGTAAGAGCGTTCTTGTCTGTTATACCTTTCTGTTGGAGCGATTTTCCGCTCAGTCCGTGAAATAGGTAGTGGACTACAACGCACTATTATGCGCTAATTCAGTTCATTGTCTACTTTTGTTTACTTGTAGCTATTTGGTATGAGCTGTTGGTATCTGTTTTACGGGTTAATTGAAATCATTCTAGCTTCTGTGAACTTTTACCGTGCACAACCTTCAATAGTATTCCTATTATTTTTAACTGGCCAATGGAAACGTCGCATTAATTTTTTTAGTCGCTGACTCTTTGAAGGAAAAACAATAAATTCTGGACGGCCAAGAGGTCCCAACGTAACTTGTAGCACCGTTTTTTTTTTGTTTTGTTTTGTTTTGTTTTGTTTTTTTCATCTTTGACGATTGTCAACTGTCATAACCAGTCTTTTCTACTATGGTAAACTGAAAGAAAGCCTAGAAGGAATTGATTGAAAAGAAATGTAATGCCACAATGTGGGTTTTCATAATCTCACAGACACTTGCGTTTAAATTTACACGTTAGAGTTGGACTTGCCTGTGTAGTACTTCATTGAAGTGTTTTCTGTTACTTTTTTTCACAGATCCCTCTGGATGGTGGACGGGCAAATTACGTGGCCGTGAGGGACTGTTTCCAAGTAACTACATTGAAAAGATTTAATAGCGATTTTATCCCATTGTAAATAGTTACTAGCACGTACGCACAGAGAGCAGAGGAGTTATCTTTGATCTTTATTTTCAGTTTAACTTGCCGTTCAACTCTACAAATGATAGTGTCATGCGATCGTAAACAAAAGCGACTGTGGGTTTTTTTCAAAAACGGTAAATGCGTTACAAATTTATAACGCCACTCGGAGGGAAACAAGGGGCACGATCTTCAAAAACTAGTTCAATTCGATCACTAAATGTGGCTTTCTTTCCTCGTGTAAACATATCTTCTCTGCTCCCTGTGTACTAGGATGATCAGAGTAGTACTCACGTCGCACTTTTTAGACTCGGTGCTGTTGTGTTAAGAGGCAAGGGTGATCTGAGTGTGTAAAATGTTTTCATCATAGTATTTTAATGTCTGATTTTAGTAATGTAATAAAGGCGAGAGAGTGGTTTATATTTTACTGAAAAGGCATGTTAGGCATAGCTAAAGGAAGTGTGGAGTTATTTGTAGCTTCTTAACTTTTAGTTTCAAATTAGAATGAGACATCTTTACAGTGTGCATTCAACGCAGCTCTCCTCAGGTCTTGGCAGTCGATCTTTTTTGTGTTGTACTTCAAAAGTCTTAATTAAGAAAATCTCAGCAATGTAACATCGTAAATCACGCTTTTATGTAAGTTGAGATAAACTTCATAAAGCATTTTTGAAACTTGCTTGATTGCAAACTGTAATTTTCTATAGTTTTTGGCCATCTATGCTTCCTTTTGGCCTTTTAAATTTTATCTGTAAATTTTATGTTTATAATTATTACTTTGTTCACAGTCGTAAGGGGCGATAATGCTATTATTGCGGTCAGTTCTATGACCGTTCATAATGAAGTATTGAAGTTGTCACTCGTTTGTCACCCCGCCCTTTTCATATATTTCCTTCGTTGCACTTAGGCCCTGTTCGCACTACGCAAAATTTGTGTTTATTTGGCGTCGTGCGAACAGGGCCTTAATCATAATTTTGGTGAGATCACGGGACACAAGCAAAGTGCAGAGAACGGGTACAGAACTGAAACGACCGTAATAACTGTTATTGAGGCGTCTCTTTTCGAGTGCATCATTTGCTCGCTCGATAGACTTTAAAAAAAAGCAATCAAAGAGGGGACTTATTTAATTATTTGAATATTGGTAATGTAACAAACTTCAGAAATAAAATGAAATCTTGGTCTTACAGGCATCACTCTCATTTTCTGGTATTTCCACTTTGTAAGCTCCCCCCCGCCCGTAGTTAAAGACCTATCTACATGTAAAGAAAAAATACTTTCGTTTATAATCCCTGCCCCAGATGTAAGCCATCCTCTACCTTTTATTGAAATGAGTTCGATATTTTACAACTATTTTGATCCGTACTGCTACGTAGCTTGTTTTGAAAGGCTTTTTTTAGTCCGGTTATAACTCCCTCCCCACCCGTTTATAAGCCCTCTTAAAAACCCCTACGAAGTTGTATAATCCCATGGCTTATAAGCGGAAGCTTACGGTATTGTCAATGTATCGTTCTAGCTTTTGTCTTGTTGCTAATGTATTGAGAGTTGCGTTTGTTGTGGTTCCTGTCAATTCCGCCAAACTCGCTTTCGGAACGCCATCATGACGTAGTTAACGAGGGAATGAGGTTGGCTACTTTATTGATGACGGCATACATGACGAGAGCACTGCGACCCTGCGAAGAACATTAAAATTCAACAGCGCCAAGAGACTGTCTTCTTCGTCTTTATTTTTCACCTCTAGGCCACGTTATGTCAGGATCATTTACTATTATGCAATTTTTAAACCTTTGGACGAAATCCGATGGTGTTAAGATTAAAACTAGAAGTAACGCAGGACCTCGTGAAGCTCGTAGGAGGGTGACCCGTTAAAAGGCTAGGGATGAGCTCGGGGGGAGGAGGATAAATTGAATTGTGTAACTTGGTAGAGAGGGTTGGACACTGGCCCTAAAATTGGAAGCTGAGTATCGTTCGTTTCGATATATAGTTAGAGTGAATTCGAACCTGATCTTTTAACGCTGAGTATTTGGTTTGACGTGTGGGTTACTGAAACCGTTTTGGTTGAATAGCAAAGGTAGCACTGGCCTCCTTTTCATTCCAAGTGACAACCTCGTTCCCAGGATTCTCTCCTACCCACCCTACGGAGCGAGAGAGAGAGAGACCCTGGAAAACACTGGTCACGTGGCTCCAGAACAAAATTAATTCTGAGGGACAGAGGGTGATCTACTGCTCGTTTAATAAACATTACATAATGCACTTCGTTTGCCCCCCTCCCCACCCCCCCGTGCCAATTTTGCATAAACTATAATTTACAACTGCTCCTAGGAGGACTGCATATTACGAAGAGCATCTGAAAAATATAACTTATCCAAAATTTGGGAACAAGAAGAGTTCATTAAGGAGGATTTGAGAATAGTCAATTGTAAATTTCTGCTCTCTGTGAAGTTTGTGTTTGAAAAGAAATAACCTAACTTCCTTTCGGATTTTAACATAGATTGGTACAAAACCTACAATCCTTTGATATTTTTTTGCCTGTTTTGGCAGTGGTTTTGGTGGTCTTTGAACCTTGGGATATGCCGGCGAAAATTGTCTCCTGGATACCGCAGATGATGCGGGCCTAAATGCACTAGCTCCTCTGACAATGCCGTCAGCGCTCTCCAGCGTGAAATACTTGATAATGTATTCTGGATAGCATTGATCATTGTCGAAGATAACGAAGACCGTCGGATTCTTCACGTTGTTCACGCACGAATCGTACAAATCACTCTCGGGATCGACATAATGTTTAGGTGGCGGTCTAAAGTAACGACGATCGCCGACGGTGTACGTACCAACCTATACCCGGGCCAAAAACATGCAGCGTTGATGATGCTCACTTGGTTTTGCGTAATATTTGCTATCTGAGACATTTTTGGCGAAATAAATTCCTCGGCCATAATCATTTCCATTTTTGATTGGAACACGCCAATCAAAGATTTGTTTACAAATGCACCTACGGAATGTTTGATGGTTCCGTGAAATAACTGCTTTTCATTCACTTCACTGATTCCAGTGGTCTGTACCTTTCCAAGTATCCTCTTTTCCTTGGATGAGAATAATGAAAAACAACAATTGTTAGCAAATTCGTCAATTGGTTTCTAGTTACTAATGGCCCTGAACACCTTTCTCAACTTATAAACCTCGGCGAAGTAGACTCCATTCTCATTATGGCAGATCGTCCTTTATGAGAGTCTGAGGCTGTCACAAATTATGTGTGATACAACCAGTTCAATTTAGCCTTAATTCTTCACTCCCCTAAAAGTAGAATTCTGTATTCTGTTCTACACTTAAAAGATTCATCGACATCAATTCACGTAAAATCTTGATGATCTACAATCAATCTACACACTCGATCAGCACCACGATTCCGTTCCAAGCCTCTCTCGTGCAAAGTTCAGTTTTCAGATCACGTGACGAGTTTTCTTCTTCTTCTTCTTCCTGGACGACTCACCTCCTTCAATTCTGAAGATTCTAGTGACGTATAAATAAAAACTACAATTTAAAATAAGGATAAAATGCTATGATAAAAACTAAAAAAGATAACAATAATGTCAATAATAAAAGTCGAAGTTAGCATCGTTTGGTTTGGTAAATAAATGGTGACAGGCCATTCACAGATCCCGCAAGCGTGTCGCATGAATGTAATTACTTATCAACGCGTAGTGTTTGAAGAGATTTACTACAGTTTGGCTCTAACCAGTATATCTTTTAATGAAATGCCTCTCTTGTAAGAAATAATTGGAGTTTCTTTAAACATTTCCCTAAGTCTAGGTTGTGATTCTATAAGATGCCATTTCTCCATTAAAATGTGCTTAAGGTTAGGCACAGATGGGTTGTATTGCGTTACAAAGGGCAATATTTGTTTTTGCACTCTTGTATTATCGTTGAGAGCTTTCTTTCTTTCAGAGAATTTTACTTCCGAGAGCGTTTTGTCTATAAGGTTGTGAGGGTAGCCTCTCGCTCGAAGGCGTACTTTGAATAATCTTATGTTTTCTACGAAAGTCTCCTCTGAAGAGTTAGTTCTTAGTAGTCTTAGGCCTTCACCTTTTACGAAGCCTTTTTTGACTCCGGGTGGGTGACACGATTTAAAGTGCGTGTACTGGAATGTCTCAGTAGGCTTGAAATGAGTGCGCGTGTCAAGGATAGATTCCTTTTCAAATCTTGCTCCTTTGTAGATGCAAGTATCAAGAAAGATGATTTCTTTATCAGAAATATCAGCAGTGAATTTTATTGTAGGGTGATAGTTATTTGCATGCTCAATGAAGTTGTTAATTTCCTCTCTATTAGTGTCCCATAGGGAAAACACGTCATCGATATATCTTTTCCATAACAACGGCTTTGTACTGTGCTGATCGATAATTGCTGTCTCAATCTTAGCCATGAAAATGTTAGCAAAGGAGACTGCTGTTTTAGTCCCCATAGCCGTACCATGGGTCTGGAGAAAGTCTTTTGCATTAAATTGGAAGGAGTTTTCTTGTAATATAAGTCTCAGCATTTCTCTAAGATAATGTGTTGGTATAGGGGGTGTTGCCGTGTAGAATGTGTCATATGCATGGCATATTGTCGCGATACCTTCTTCTTGCGGTATATTTGTATATAAGCTTGTAACATCCATTGAGACAAGGATTGCATTTTGCGGAACCCTCGTTCCTTCAATGACGTTAATAAACTGTGTTGTATCTTTAATGTATGACTGCTGTTTTTTCATTATTGGTTGAAGAAGAGTATCTACAAAAGCAGAAATTCTCTCAGTAGGGGAGTCGCATCCAGAGATTATTGGTCTACTTGACAAGTTGACCTTGTGTGTTTTTGTAAGAGTGTAAAAAACTGGAATGCGTGGAGGGTTCGGTGTTTGAGATAACCATTTAAATGTCATTTCATCAATGTGTTTCTTTTGGTAGAGTTCTGTGATAATTTTTCGGACTTTCTTAGAGGTTTCCTCTACCATTGGTTCTTGGAGGGGTCTGTAGTGTTCTTTGACTTCGATTAGTGTCATGCCCTCTTTAATCTTGTCCGTTTTGTTCATTATGACAGTGGTGGTTCCTTTGTCTGCCTTTTTGATATTTATTTCTGAATTTTCTTTAAGTTGTCTAATAGCTTCGCGTTCTGATTTAGGCATGTTAGGTTTAGGTTTCGTTATCTCAATTTCTGAGAGTTTAATTTTTGTTTCCTCAAGATATTTCTCAAGAGTAACTGATCGTTGAACCGGTGGTTCCCAGTTAGATTTAACATAGAAAGGGTGTTTCATCAGGCTTTTCTTGAAGGCCTTCAAATTTGGAGCGATTACTGTTTCATTGGTCAGGCTGTTCCACTCTGGTATCGTTCTCGGGAAAAACGAGTACATGTGGTAGTTCGTCTTTGAGCAGGGGATTTTGTACGCGTATGAATTTACATGCCGTGATCTCCTTTGAAGTGGAGTCATGAACTCTTGGGCGTCCATGGCAATCAAGCCTTTATGAATTTTATACATCATGCAGAGTCTAAGTGTCCGTCTCCTGGTTTGAAGGGAAGTCCAGCCGAGCTCAAATAGCATGTCCCCTACGCTGGATGTGTTGTTGTATCTTCCAAGAAGAAATCTCGCTGCCCGACGCTGCACCATCTCGAGCTTATAGATGTTTCCCTGTGTGTGTGGATCCCAAACGGTGCAGGCATACTCGAGGGAGGGTCGGATCAATGTTTTATAGGCAGTGGACTTGAGTGCAGTAGAGTTAATCTTTAGATTCCTTTTCAGGAATCCAAGAGTTCTATTTGCTTTACTTGTGATGATGTCGATGTGTTTGTTCCATCTCAGGTCTGATGCTATAGTAACTCCGAGGTATTTGGCTGAGTCAGCTGTTGCTAATGTCTCACCATGAAGAATATAGTCATTTTGTACCATAACACGCTTACGCCCTACTCTAAGTACTTCACACTTGTCTGGATAGAATTCCATTTTCCATAGGGTTCCCCATTCGGCTAATTTGTCTAGGTCTCTTTGCAGTACTTGGGTGTCACTGTCTGAGTGGATGGTTAGGTACACAATGGTGCCATCAGCAAATAGTCTAACATTAGAGGCAAGGGATTCGGGTAGGTCATTTATATAAAAAAGGAATAAGCATGGACCCAAGACAGAACCTTGTGGTACGCCAGAGAGTACTTCGGCGTCGTCTGAAAATTCTCCTTCGAGGACGACTCTCTGTGTTCTGCCACTTAGGAACGATTGGACCTATCTGTTTGTCCTACCACCAATTCCATAATACTTCAGCTTGGTAACAAGACGAGGATGGCTGACTTTATCAAATGCCTTACTAAAGTCCGTCAGCAGGATATCCGTCTGGAATCCAGCATGCATAGTGTTAATTAGGTCGTTTACGAATCCCAAAAGCTGTGTTTCACACGATCTTCTATTCCTGAAGCCCTGTTGTAGGGGGTACAGGATGTTGTGGTTATCGGCGTGCCGCATGATTGAGCTTGCTATGATATGCTCCATCAATTTGCTTGATATGCACGTGAGGGAGATAGGCCTGTAGTTACTTGCATCATATTAGTTAGAGCCCTTCTTGTAGATAGGTGTGATGTTGGCACATTTCCAGTCGTCTGGGATTTCTCCGCTATCATACAACTTCTTAAATATGATAGTAAGAATGGAGGCTACAGGTTCTGAAAGCTCCTTCAACACTCGAGGTGTTATACCATCCGGTCCGGGTGCCTTATGGATTTTAAGCTGGTCTAACATCCGCTTGATTCCTGCCCTAGTTGTTTGGATGTTGTCTATGGTGGCAAACGGCGATGACATCATCGGTACGTCTTGTGCGTCTGAATTGTCACGTGTGAACACTGACTGGAACTGCATGTTTAGGATATTAGCTTTGTCTCTGGGATGAGATATTGTTGTGCCATCTTTCTTCAATGACCCAACACCCATACTGTCCCTTCTGCTGTGTTTGATGAAGGACCAGAATGATTTCATTCCGAAGAAGTCGTTTGTGTCTTCTTCCATCGGTGAGATGATAGACTCGACATGCTCCCAACACTGTTTCCTAGATTCCCTCTGGATTTTTCTCTTTAGCTCTCTCATCTTCTGGTCAAGTAGACGAGAAGCTCCAACTGCATTCCTTTCTCTTGCTCTTTTTCGCTTGATATTTGTTCTGTCTCTCTGCCTGATTAGCCTTTTAATACTAGGCGTGATCCACGGCAGGTTGTTCTTGTGTTTACATGTCTTGTGCGGAATGTGTTTTAGGGTGCCGTCGTGAATGGCTTTTTTAAACGTGAGCCACAGTTCATTTACAGACAATTTATCTTTGTTGCGATCTATCACCTCAGTTGTGGATTGGAGGTCTGCCTCAAAGCTATCCCATCGTGCCCTCTTGTAGAGTGGTATTTTTCGCCGTTTCTGTTTGTAGCGAATGGGACGTATGTCTAGGTCTACGATTGGGCAGTCATGGTCTGATATGCCGGGCAGTACCTTGACTTGGCGAACTCTAGATGGGTTGTTAGTGATTACTAGGGCTAGTGTATTTTGGCTCCTAGTAGGTTCTTCGACCATCTGGATAAGTCCTTTATCGTCGAGTAGATCCCCAAATTGGTGATGTAGTGTAGGGAAAGGGCAGGTTTTAAAGGTTTTGTTTTTCCAGTCCCAGCCTGGGAAGTTGAAGTCCCCTCCAAGCAGGATATCATGGGCAGGATTTATTAGAGAAAGTGATTTATCAGTTCTTGGAGGCTGTTTTCATCGCCTACATGCGGTCTGTAGTATGCTCCTATATGGAGTGTCTTACATCCAGTAATATGAATATTGCACCAGAGCAGTTCACACTCTGTTTCCAGGTTACTTTCTCTCACTAGTACTAGATCCTTTTTAGCAGCAATAAACACCCTGCCGTGAGGGTCGTTTGGTCTGTCTCTCCTCTCTACCTGGTAGGTCTCTGTAGCCTAGGGAAGTACTCATTGTTGCTGTGCTCATGAGATAGCCAGGATTCAGCTCCAATAATTATATCCGGTTTTGCATCGATAATCATATGTAGAAATGTTTCTCTTTTAGCCGGTAGACTTTGACAGTTGACGTTCAGGATAGATATATTCTTCTTCACTGATCGGGAACTTTTCGCCGAGTTTGTTTTTGGTAAAGATGAGTCGTACACGACACCCGGCATGTCTGAGTGGCTAAAAGAACTTGGGTTGGCAGATAATTTACCTTGTGTTAAGCTTGAGAAGGGATTTGAAAGTTCCATATTGTTGTCAGCATCAAGTAGATTGCTAGAGAAGTTTGGTACACCACAGCTTGAGCATATCCATACCGCTGATGGAGTGGCTAGGCCTTCATACGTATCAGAACTCATTAGCATACGGCGAGTATGATACCAAATGTCACAAATGTCACATTGGACGCCTCTCTGATTAGCTTTCAGCGGTTTAGTACAGCATCCGCAAGGATGTTTGTAATGAGGGCCAGGATTCAGTTCGACATTTCCGCTAAGTAGCAGGAGTGAGAGCACCAGGAACGAACTTGAAGTACGATCCCGTTTCAAGATGGCGTACCTCCATCTCTGCTCACGATGTGTTCTTACTATCGCCTCGAATCCTATCCCAGGAGAATCCTTAGCGACAAACGTTGTGTTCAGTCCAAAGTCAATCACTTTATCTTGAGGAAGAGTATGATTTAGTCGCCCTGTGTACACTATAACAGCGAGAATAAACAGTGTTGCAGGAGCTTGAAAATTTATGGCCACCATCTTCAATAATCAATCAATCTTCAATGACGCAGTAATTTCCTTACAGAGGCTAGCCTAACTTTCCATCTTAAAGTCGGAAATGCCGAGGAAAGATTTGAGTGTCTCAAATAAGAAATGTTTTTCATGGAGAAGAAGATGCAAACACTCAACACTGACCGGAGCTGACTCTATGCGATTGAAACGTTTCACTTGAACTTCGTTGTTTCACACCTTAAAAACTGTATTGCTGTAGTTTCGCTCTTCCATTCTTTCGACTTGCGTAGAAATGTGTTATGAAAAATTTTAAAAATAGTGTCTTGATTTCAAAACATTCCTGGGGCCGGGCAACAGCAATAACAATAATTGCTGATTAATACATATACAGTTTTTATGACATTCAGTACAGTTCATAGGACTTGCTTCCAGACCCCTCGCGGCACGCGCTTTCAGCGATCGCAGATCAGAGATCTGGTTCCTTCTGTTGTTCTGCAGTACCGAGGCACAGATTACGTAGAACAAAAGAAAAGACCCACAGATCTTACCTAATCCATTATTATTGGCCTGTGATTTTTATTTCAAAAAGTTTGTTCATTATAAATCAAACCAGCAGACAAGTCTATTGTAAATTTTATATAATTCAACTGCCGCTGCGTTTTTAGCAAACGATGGCAAGAAAGAAAAGGGAGAAGAAGGAAAGGAGGCAAAGATTACGCAGCAGTAACCTCCAGTAGGCAAAAAAAGATCATTATACGTATTTACAGGTAAATGCGCACCTACCCCTCCCCTAAACCAAAATTAACACTTATTTCTCACTTAGGGCAAAATCAGTGGTTTAGGGGAGGGGTAGCTGGTCAGTTACCCAGATACGTATGTGATCGGCAACAAAGATGGCTTACCTGCAATACTTTTCCCACAGAAAAGGATTCTGCAGTCTCTTTATTTCAACAATGACATCCTCTTCTTTCATTTTGTGTCGAAATAAACGCTCCACTATTTTAAATTCTTTTGAAGAAGGTTCTAGCTTAACACGTATATATGTTTTTTTCAGACGACATTGAAGACCAGTGATCTGGGAGAAGACCATTTGTGGCACGGTTCCTAAACGCAAACGGCAATCTTTCAAAATTTTTATCATACAGTCATAATTTACGTAGGGCCTCTTTTGATACCAACCAATGACTAATACGGCTACCTTGACTTGCCTTTAGCAGTAATTTAACAGTTAACATCTTTCTCAGACGTTTATCATATATGTAGAAACGTGTTAATTAACATACATCTTCCCCGGTGGAAGGAACGGTCAGCACTTTTTAACATCTGTCGAAAGGCCCTTGGACACCTTATGAAGTTTACACAACTTAGTATTCCTTATCGTTTTGGATTAACCGGTTAAGCACTGCGTTTTACAGATTAGGGTTAACCACTGTTTCGAAACTGGTTAGGTTCCTTTTTTGGGTTGGGCTTGATGCTATGTGTACTTTAATCTACCTTGTGTAAACTTTATAAGGTGTCCAAGGGCCTTTCGACGGATGTTAACGAGTGCTGACCGGAAGGAACTTACAATCTCTGGTAAAATTATTGAGACACTTGGTAAGATTTGGGGAAGGGAGGGGTGGGGGAGGGACGGCCTCTTTGGGTGGCTTGTGGCGGTTTTTCTTGTGTCCCACCTGACGTTAACACATAGTACTTGTAATTTTTCTTAAGGTAATCAAGTAATATTTGACACAGATAAACGTCACGCAGTGGCAATATTTACGCCAGATTGCCTGTAAATAGTGTTAGCCTTGCTTCAGCAAAGAAGCGCAACGAGGGCAATTCCCAGCCCATTTTTAGAGCGAAAATGGGACGAAATTAATTGAAGTTTTCGCCACTTAACTTTAAAATCTCACATCAAATTTAAAAAGCGAGGAGCGGCATGTTTCGACGAATTTTGACGAGGTGGTTTGTAGACAAGGAAGGAGCGTTTGGGAAAGCGCCCTCCTCAACAATAGCGGCCACCGCTTTCGCGAACAGTTACTTACAAGCAACACTGAGTTCCCAAGAAAAATCAAATGACAAGTAAGCTTATCAGAAAATTTCAAAAAAACCTAAAGGTGTTGGAGATTAACGCAAAACAAGAAAATCTCAATGGCACACCTCTGTGCCACGGCATTGTCTTTTCCTAAAGAAGAACGTGTAATGAGACTGTCAAAGACAAATGCATTTGCATCAGGCATTTTTAAGGCGCCTTTAGGATCCTCAAATATGGGAAACTTCAAATTCGGGCAATATATACGTATCACAGTTACGCTTGATTTAAAATTTCTCTGCTCGACCGGCACCAAATTATTCAAAAGAGCAAATCAGTGATCCTTGCAAATCAATGATGCCATTGAATGAATGACAAACAGTCAACAAAATGGCTAATTTAATGACAAAATGTGATAGTTAAATGATAATCGGGTCATAATGGCATGACATATAGACATATTAATTTACAGATTAATTAAATGATAAGCAGACATAATAAAATGACAAGAAGACATAATTGAATGACAAACGGACATAAATGAATTACAAGAAGACATAATTGAATGCACACAGAGAATAGTATTTTTGATATGAAACCTAATATTTGGTTGAATGGTGCACTGGCAGAATGACGGAACGGAATGGCGGATTAAACGGAATATTCGAAAATACGGAATATACCGAATACTTTAAAACACGGAATTTACAGAATATTCTGTATTTTATCTGAACTGGACTGACAAAAAGCAGAGGCAAAAAATACACGGTTGTTTTGAAATATTAAAAATTCAATTTTCGTACTGCCGTACATGATAGACCTGATAACGGTTTTGAAAGCCATTTTGACTGGTAAAATGACGATAAAACGGAATTCCTAATGATTGGTACCAAGAAACAACTAGCCAAAGTTAATATTGATCATATTTTAATTGGAGACTGTGCAATTAGACCAAAAGGGGTAGTTAAGAACTTGGGGACATGGTTAGACTCGACTCTCTCAATGAATTCTCATGTAAATAATACTTGTTCCAATGCTTTTTATTACCTGTATAATATAAGAAGAATCAGGAATATCTTTCTCGGCGGTCCACTGAGACGCTCATTCACGCATTTGTCTCAAGTCGTGTCGACTATTGTAACAGCTTGCTCTATGGCCTGCCAGCTTACCAGCTTAATAAGCTACAGAGGGTCCAAAATGCTGCCGTTAGGTTAATTTTCCTGGAATCTAAATACTGCCATGTAAGACCGTTGCTGTATAATCTGCACTGGCTGCCAGTTAAATTCCGAATTGACTTTAAGATATTATTGTTAACGTATAAGGCTATCAATGGCTTAGCGCCTTTTTATCTTCAGGAACTTATTACTCTTAAAGAAGCATGTAGATACAAGTTACGCTCTGATTGTGATGGACTGCTACTAAATCTTGTGAAATTCAAGACTTTAACAATGTTGGGGTTGGGAGATCGATCTTTCTCAACTATGGAATTCATTGCCCTATTTAATTAGGAGTAGCCGCTCAGTAGCATCTTTTAAAAAGTCACTCAAGACATTTTTATTTCAGAAAGCTTTTTTGTGATTTTATGTGCTTTTTAATCTCGCCTTTAGTAGGTTTTATGCAGTTTTTTACGATTTAAGTAGTCTAGGTAATTTTTATAGTTTTAGTGTTGAAATAATTGTTTTACTCTTTTTGGTTGGTTCATGCACTTTTTGGCATGTATACTTTATGCACTTCTTATTATTTTTATTTTATTTTATTTTTATTTTAAATATTTTTATTTTTAAGCGCTGATGAAAATAGCAATATTGATATCGGCGCTATATAAGTATTATTATTATTATTATTTTTAATATTATTATTATTATTGAAGGGTCTTGCATGGGAATCTATGATTTTCATAAAACGGCTGTTCTGAAAAAAAATTGTAAACTTACATGTAAGCTTCACAGCAAAGGATTGTCAGCTAAAAATTAGCAGGGGCCACACCTATGCCTAAGTCCGGTCGCTTGCTTTAGATTTTCCAGACATTTGTCTTCAATTTTTCATGGAAATTTTAGTCGGCAGGAAAAAAAAATACACACAACACTGAATATTTTCAAACGGTTTAAAATACCTACCCGTCAAGATGGCCTCCAAAACCGTGATTACTGTAATGACTCGATTTAGCGCCCTCCTTCCCAATAAGCGCCCCCTTTTCGAATAATGCCCGCCTTTTTTGACTGTGTTTTTGATGTGTTTTTGTCAGTAGCGAGAGTTCGAGTTATGGGAGTTGACTGTATACATGTATATCCTTTTAAGAGATTTTCTCTTATTTTGTGTTTTAGAATATTCCCTACATTTTTTAGAATTTTGTAAATTCCGTGTTTTAGTAGTTAGAATATTCCGTTTCTTCCGCCATTCAGTTCCGTCATTCCGTCATTCCGCCACTCACCCACGTGGAGTTTGAGCCATCCCTCCTTTGTGGTTACGACCCAGAGAATATCACAGCAACTGCAACTACAAGTACGTGTCGTGGTCGTTGTCTTATCATCCTCCATGTTAGATAATTGGACATATCTGTCAAGAAGGGCACCAGCTAAATTCACCTTCTGAGCGTCAGCTTTCGCGTGTAGTGTCACGTGACTTTTATGTAAACAATCACTCAAAGTTCGGACATTAGTTTCACCCACGTGTACGAACTTCGAGTCACTATTTCAAGTTTCCGTTTATGTAGCCTGTTTTTTCCATTATCTGTAGTCTTTAAAATTCGAATATCGAATAGAACATCCATTCTTACCCACGTAATGTACGTGGTCGAACCACAAGTCGCATATTTTGGTAAAAAACACCCGAAAGTTCGGACCCTAGGTAGTTTCGAAAACGAAGCACTCGAAAACGAAGACCGAAGCACGAAGCACCCAAATCTCGAAAACCAAGACCCCAAATCTCGAAAACGAAGCACCCAAATCTCGCTGTCCATTATAAACACGAGACCAATGTAAATACAGCAGAAATCAAGCGCGATAACGAATCGAATGCAGTTCAAATCTACTCAAGTTGTAAATGCATTTCCGCCTCTGCGTGGAGGCCCGGTGAGAGGCTATGTTTTGGACGTAATCAGAAAACCGAGAACGCCCAAACTATTTCTAGAATGTTACTGTATTGCCAGTAAAAGCCAATCAGGCGTTAGTCTCCTACACACAGCCGTCCTTTGTCTAGTCATTAAAGGTCATTTGAAAATTAGTGTAGTTAAAGGTGGATTGGTGACATAAAAAGCATATCTCCAGGCTTCGCCCGACCGGCCGCCTTCTCAGTAGCCTAACTCTTCCTTTTTTCATTGGCTCCTTTTATTTTAAAATTCTCCTGTTCCCACCATAGAGCCTGGTCCCAGGCTATTACCCTACAACAAATTCTGCCTGGATCTGATCTGATCTGATCACGCAGTGTCATAAATATCCAATATGTTAGACTGCAAAACAGTCGGTTTTTTTCTCAAAATCAGTAAAGAAGTCGGTAAAGCGTGGTAGGAGTAATACGCGCGAGCCTCGCACTCCGTTTTCAGCCTCGTTTCAGACCTTTTGTGTTACTGCTCACGCGTACTTGAATACGCCAAAATCTGCTTTTAAAGTAAGATGTATCAAGTATAGCGAGACCAATAATAAAGTTGATACATTATATCCCATCTAGAAACGTTCAGTTAAACAGTTGGCAGGCTCTTATGAAACCTTGGGATGGATTTTGTGGACCATTGGAGGTGCGGACGCATCCGCTGCCTCCACCTGATTCGGATTGCGTCATGCAAGACGTAAAGTTGCAGTTATTAAACCTACAGTGGTTTCGAGTTTTGGGTGCTTCGTTTTCGAGATTTGGGTGCTTCGTGCTTCGGTCTTCGTTTTCGAGTGCTTCGTTTTCGAAACCACCCCCTAATATAAGGTCTATAAGGCTATAAACAAAATGGTTACGACAAAGAGATGTGCTTATGGTACTTGTAGAAACGATTCCCGATACCCTCCCTCACTCTTGGAAAAGAGACGCGAATGCTGATCCAGTTAAGTTTTTTCATTTTCCTGGCGCAGTTAGACAAAATAAGAGACAGCAAAGGTGGATTACTGCATGTCATCGCGGTGACTCGTTCGTTTGTACGAAGGATATTTACATTTGCAGTATACACTTTGTGCTTGGAAATGGTCCAACAAAAGAATATCCTGATCCGATATCGGCTGTTGCCAGTAAAGAAAAGGTAAGTCTGTCGGTTTTTCCGTTTATAACACTGTTTGGCATGTGAAAAAAATTCATGCCATACGTAGGTGATGCGGCTCAATCGCAAACGAAAGGCTTCCGATGAACGGGAAGCAGACAAAGAGAGAAGCAAAAAAATTTGCCTTGAGCGATCTGCCGCGAAAACCCTATTGACCTTTCATCGCCATACTGGTAAATCAAAAGAGAAACACGAAGCTGCTGGGGCCCTTTTAGATCTGTCCTTAGAGTCAGTTGTAAGTGCAGAAGAGGCTGAAATCGAAGACTTACAAGAAATGGAGAAGCAGATAATCGACCAGTTTCCGGAACCGATCGACTCGCACGTTCACCGCGACACACTGATAGAAAAATGCTTAGAGAATACGGCACGCAAGTAAGGGACCTCTTAAGTTGAATGCATTTTCCTAAATGTTTGCACCTAAATCACTTATTCTTAATTTATGCTTGATACTGAGGTAGCTGTGCTTATTTTTTTGAACTACATACTAGACTTTAGGTACTGACAAACTGATGACGATGTTATTTATGAGGAAAGTAATGGACCCACAGAAAACCTACCACTACACAGGTACATTCACTCTAAATACATTTGGACACGAATATAAAAACAAATGAAATCTAAGTGAACCTGCAGATTGAAGCATGGACTGGAAAGTTACTTTAACATCTGATCTCGGTTAAGTGGAAAATGTGGGGTGCGGAGCGCGGGGTGCGGAGCGCGGAGCGCGGAGTGTGGAAAATGAGGAGTGTGGAATATGCGGAGTGTGGAAAATCAGGAATGTTGAAAATGCGGAGTGTGGAAAACACGGAATGTGGAAAATGTGGAGTGTGACAATTGGAGAAATAAAAGTTTACAAAACGGAAAGTTGAATAATGATATTTCTCCTTTATTTTTCGATAAAGATCAGACATATACATGGTAAATAATAGTGACAGGCCATTCACAGATCCCGCAAGCGTGTCGCATGAATGTAATTACTTATCAACACGTAG